>CM034153.1:741274695-741664607 GCA_019776745.2 Taxus chinensis
CAACTCACCTTAGGAGGGCATAAAAATATTAGATTAAAAAATGATTTGATAGGATTTTAAAAATAATTTATTGTTTTTGTGATGGCAATAGTACCTTGGTACTAATAATGGTGGCATAAGTGAATCATGGTATTTTGTGATGACAATAGTACCCTTGGCACTAATAATGGTGGAATAAGTGAATAATAGTGGTATCTTTCCTAATATAGTTTTGTTCTCTCTTTTTTTGCTTATATGGTTTTTATGTTGTTTTCGCATGCACTCTTCATCTATTCATTATTACGCCGAAAGGTGTGTTCTAAATGGGAAAGCCCGACCCCTTCTGACAAGCAACAAGACATCAAGGATCACGATTCATTGGTCAATGATGCATGGATAATCCTCTACCGTACACGTGGCACGCACCATGTATGCCTCTGCTAGCTCTGCTAGCAATAATGTGAACTGCGGTTTGTCAGGTGCCAAAGTGGTTTTGGGTATGGGAAGCACGTTACGCAACTCCCTAGATCATTCGGGAGTGGGTCTATTTTTTGAATTTTTTTTTTTTTTTTTGGAATGATACAACTGGTATGGGACTGTTTTGAAAGTGATTCAAAGGCCAAGATTTGGAGGCGTAGGTGATCTAATCTCGTGAACATAAGAATATTACTCCTTGTGAACACATTTTTCAGTATCTCTTTCCTCAACTCCTTCCCTAATACGCCCTTACTACTGACCATCATTTTGAGAAGTTGCAGGGAGAGCTTCATCGTCCTAATCCGGGCCTTGGAGAAATTGGCATACACCTATGTGAATCCTATGATTTTGGGAAGGTATTTGTTGCTTTCAATCTTGGCATAGTTACCATGGTCTTTGGTAAGGTTTTTCAGGATGCGCATCCCAATTAGACTGAAACTCGAGTAATCATAGCACCTTTTGAGCTCCTCCTGTTCGCCATTGTAGAGAAACAAAGTGATGAACTCGAGAGCCTCAGGGATCCACACCACCCACACTGAATTGTGCTTCTTTTTCACAAGGTTTTAAACAATATCTGCAGTAGCTCTTCGAATGTGTTGTTTTTGAAGATTCTTCCAGTTGAGCATTTCGACGAGCCGCTCCACCACGTCCTGCATGATCCCAATGGAACACAACATTTCTTCCATGAACTGACCATTGTTAACAAAGGCGGAGAGCACCCTGGCGCCGGTGAGTTGTCTATGCGCGTTGCTTAATAGTAATAGGTTCACGCTGAAAGACACCAAATCCATCTTCAAAACGTCAAAAATGCTTCAATTGACACACCGAGAATATATGCCGTAGAAAAATCGTCGAACTGTACCCACATCTCCACTGCCGAATCCGTTTTCTTCATTAGGTAAATTCGTCCAAGATTATACCTCAATGTTTGTCTAATTTAATGGGATTTTTTTCTCCAATTTTCAGATATTCCAAAAAAATGTAAAAAATTAAATTCTGGAGAATCTAAATATTGTTTCTTGCACATTGAAATTTAATATTGGGACCGACAGATGTTATTTCAGTTCATTTTTCTAAATATGACATGCTTCTTTTTCATTCTTAGTATATGTGATAATGAAAATAATAAGTAATTTAACATTATTTTATTCTATGTCTGCAGTCCATTTGGCCTTATAGTTATAGCGGACAATATGTCCCAATCGAAGAAAATTTTTAAGACTTAATCAACTTTCTAGAAGAAAACATGGTAGACCTCACCAACATGCAGGTAGGTGTATATTTGAAACCTTTTTTTTTAATTTGTATATTCATTCTATTTTCATGGTTTTTGTCGAAGTTTCCATTAGTATTATGTGTATATACATAGTATACTTAATAAGAATCAAGGGGATGCTAATAAAGGATGTAATGAGCCAAGTAATTAAACCATTGCACTGATATATTTGTAATAGATTGTCAAAATGCACTTCCTTCCGCATTTTCAATTTACTATGTAATGTGGATCCATTAGTGCAATGTATGAGAATTATTTTATGTGTCTAAGGTCATTATGACATAAATAATCATGTAAAGTAACGAAAATGATTTTAGGAATTTTTCAAATTAGAGTGATTTTATAAGTGTTTCTAGCTTGCTTTCAATCAGAGAACCACTGTAATGACGTTTTTTGTTTTCTTATACTTGTTTACATGCATTTTGAGTCACTCTAACTATCCCTTGATGCCTCTTTGTTTTGAAAAGTTTTAGGTATACAAGATTTGTTTTAAAATCTTTTGGTGTTTATATCAAACTTTCTTAAGCTAAACATGACTTCTTTCTTCTTTTTTCAGAAGCATCCAACTGATGAAGATGAAGTATCTATTCAATCTTGGAAAGAACTTGATGATTGGTAGTGAGCCAAACTCAGAAGTAAAGAGAGGTGAGCAACATTTGGTTGAAAATTTGGAAAAACTTGTCTCACATAAGGATTGAGAAGAGAGAGCATTTCTCAAGTGGCAGATAAAAGTGTAGGTTGTATAGATAATAAAGAGGAAGTGTGCCAGAAAAGGAGCTTGTGAAAGATAAACCTTGCATATACTAGAATAGAGGTGCCTCAAAAATCATTGCTCCATAGTCTTCACTAAAAAAAATCATTAAAATATTATCAACTAGGCAAACATCAATCTTTCAAGTGGTCAACTGGAGCTGGTCCATGAAATTTTTTTGTTGCTGACTATCCTTCAGAATTATGTGTCAAGGATCTCGAGAAAGTAAATATATCCCCAAGGTGTAGGTGAGCTAACAGTCCAAGAGAGTTTCTAGATGCTTCAAAGAAGCCTAACTCTCCAAGAATTTCCTTATGGACTTTGGTTTTCCTTTTAGAGGGAGAACTTACCTAAAATTGAAAGGGGGCAACCAAAGAGCAAGCATCGTGGTTTGGTTTTTAACAAGTAACTTAATAGATTTCCCACATTTTCTATTTTAACTCTTTAAGCCTAACTTTCACTCATATGAATGATGCAAGTGAAATGAAGACAATAATGTAAAGCGCATATAACAAATATTGTTTTTGGTAACAATAATTTCACCCATCAAATTGATGTGGGGACATGTACGTATTTATTTACCACCTTATTTCAAAATTTTCATTTGTTTCTTTGTCTTATCCAATATATTGAACAACATCCAATTGCAATCCTTAACTCCAATCTATGTTGATAGATGAAACCGTCGAGACTCTTGATGATAGAACTCTTAATCATTACCATTATAGCTAGAGAGAAACCCTAATGTTATATGTGTACAAAATTGTGACCCTTGCACACCACGTATGATCAACATCTCTATGTCTCTAAAATTTCCTAGCCTGAGACACGCATGTGAATTACCATTACATATATGTGTGTTCTAACTACCCATAAGCCTATAGATCTAGTAGAGAGCATATTATACAACCTCTCCCTCATCTCCCACTTTCGATCCTCCTTCACATCCCCATCATAAAAAAAAAATCTTGGTGTATGTATTGGTTTTTCCTTCTTTGCATAAAACTTTTATTCATGAAACTGCATTTCTTGCAAAATTTTCCCATTCTCTTCACTCACATTTTAGGTAACTTCCTTTCAATAATCATCATAAATAGTTACTCCTCTATAACATTCCCACAAATTACAACACCACCATCCGTACTAATTTTGACTTATGTTCCCCTCTGTCTTCCTCCATATAACTGACAAATCACATACTTTAACAAACACAATTGTGCTTCCTAGTTTACTTCCCTTTTCCATATTTCCTTCATCCACCACATCCCTTTCGGCATGCACATCACACTATATCTTAAAATTCTAGATGGGGTTCGGCATCAACATTGACAATACCTTTTCCACCTCCATCATGTTTGAATATGCAAACCGGAAAATGTGAGGAGGGTTCATTGTAGCAGTGTTTGTGATGCAGAGGTTTGACATTCTTGCAGGTGGTATAGTGTCGGTAACTGTGTCTACCGCATTCAGGAAATATAAAACAACACTTAATGCTCATATATATTGCTACAATTTCATATGAATGAATACTTTAAAATGACTTAGTTTTAAGGTCGAGGAAGTATATGAATTAGTTTTAAGCTAGAGGACATATATTTTTTATTTGATTAGGTAAAAAATTGAGATAGGATCCAAGGGGCCGAACACAGGGAATACATCGTGAGAGGCACACAATGAAGGAATGAGAGACCACAAATAACGATCAAAACAAACAAACAAAAGATAGATGGAAAACCAAGCCCAAGAAAAAATCAAGGAGACTTGAAATTAGCTGAACTTGGACTCTCCACTTGATGTTTACAAGACCGTCCATGTGTATTTTAATGACATTTTTGGTGGACCTCCGTCCAACCCACGAGAGGGGATGAAGCCAAAGAATTAAAATATAAGGGCCCAAGGCATACGTCGAGCCTCCCCCTGTCCACGTCAGCCAACCCATAGTCCAGCGGTGGGCTTGAAGGCAGAGACCGCCCAACTGCACCCACCAACGTATCATTAATATTCTTGGAATTTTGGATTTCAAATTTCTTAGCCTCCCACCCAGGAGACTGCTAGTCGGATCCACCATCGACACCTCCTATCAACACTGCATCGCCCCCTCCAGCACTAGTTCGAAACTCCACCTGTTCCAACTTAGAACCCATGACAACATCAAATTGATCCTCCACGAACGCAGCATGAAGACTTTTCTTGGTAACCCTTTGTCCAGCCTTCTTGTTCTTCACGGGTGACTTGTCCATCTTAGATTCATGTTCCTCCCCTTTTGAGTCCTCTTTCACGTCCTCCTCTCTAGACGAGGCTTCGAGTTCATCATCTTCCTGGAGGTAATTGAATTTCACCGGCGGTTCAATAGGTCCACAACACTCCCTCATTTCATATCTAGTCATTCTACATTTACTGCAAAAATCTTTGAATTCTCCACCTCAATAGTTTGTTCCCATTCGCTAACAGGGGAATGCAAAAAAAATCTCTTTGGAAATTTGAAACCAACTGGAATTTTGATACATAACTTAGTAAACATGAATCTCGATCTAGATTTGGTAGCAGGATCCACAACAATAAGAAGACCCATTGATCTGGAAATCCCCAAAAAGACCTCAGGTTCCCAAAATTCCAGTGAGAGACTCAGAAGTTGAATCCAAACCGAGAGAGTATGGAAAATGAAATCATGGGGAATACCAGGCTCCCACTGGTGGAAAGTGAAGGCAACACTACCAAAAAACCAAGGTCCCTCGTTGAAAACTTTTTGCATTTCCAGCTCGGAAGGGAAACAAAAAATAAAACCTTCACCCTCCGATGCTTGGACATCAACTTTGTAACACCATTTTCGCCTGCTCCATTCTCTTATAGCATCAATATTCAGTCATAGCCCCTGTGAATCTGTCGACAATAGCAAATTGAAATCTTTGTTTGGCTCTTTCAATAATGGCCTTCGGGATATCAAGCATGGGTTCCTCATTCTTCTAGAGGGGTGATATCTTCACGGGCTCCATGTGCTCTTCTCCAAATAGATGAGAAGCCCAATTACTTTGCCCTCTCCTTGCAAAACTCCCCTCCATTCTGAGGAAATCTCCTCTAGTTCGCTGTTGTCCCTCTATTAACACAATTATCTCTAGAGGATGTATATGAACACACGCACACACACACACACACACACACACACACACACACTTACTTATATGCATGAATATATATGAATCAATTTTTCCCTTCAGAAAAAATTCTAAAATTTGATTGGGTACTAGTTGAATATTTTTTATATAGTGAATAAAAAAAAATATATGTTCAAATAATGTTACAATGTGGCATTTTTGCAGTTTTTGGAATTATACTTTTGTTCTTGTTTGGTCTTTTTCCATTTCTTTACATAGAGTCCTAGGTTTATCCCTCATAGAAAGTTATTTCACGTGAATTTCAGTATCATAACTTCAACCATATAAATATTACATAAACCCCAGTTAATGCAATGACGAAACCTATGAAGCCATGGAAGGTAGAGTATCCCAAGTGCTCAAGTTCATCATCCAAGGCCTTCAAAAGACCATTGAGAAAGACATTTTTAGAATCGCCAGAATGGTCCAGCCTCAACATTTTGATGGCGACATGCCAGTAAATTCTCTCCACCCTTCTTTATTTTCATAGAATTTTCAGAAATATTGAATTGTTCGTAAAGCTTTAGATTAATGTTGTGTGATGAACTTCAACACCCTTTTTTTCAAAATGAAATCTTACAAATATTTTTAAAAATATCTTAAGGGTTTGTAATACATTAGCACTATGATGCTTTGTATATCTTATGCTCTGTTACAACTGAAACTTATCACTTTTGGAATTATTTTTTATCCTCGTTGTGGAGCTTGTCAACCATAAGGGGAATTGTGTGGTAGAAGTTGTAAGAAAATAGGTCTAAATATTTCAAATTATAGAGCTCTGATATAAAATTGAGGTGCGAGTTGCAACAAAGGATTAGAAAGATATATCTAATTACTCTAGCCTCCTCCATGCATCACACCTTCTTCTTAGACGAGTGCCACAATAAATTGTGTTGACACCCATGTTCTTTAAAAGATAATCGTACAACTAATTGATCATGGATTATACCATTTCATGTTTCACTAAGGTGGTCTTTTAATGAAATTGTACAGTTAACATATATGGTGTGAGGAATGTTTTTCCATCATTGTTCACACATTGCTTGTTTTCATTTAATTACTCGAGCTTAGAACTATAAAAAAATTATACAATAAACCAACATTGCGTTTGTGCTCCCAATGTGGAACCAATTGGACTTATCCCATTTTATATTTTAGCTCATAAGCATAAGTCTCAGTCGCTCGAATAATACAAGATTAACGATAAAAAAACCATAGATAGCAAATAAAGGGTCATAAAGTTGCCCCGATTATTCTACTAGATGCAATAGCCACTAGAACAAGAAATGTAAACCACGACACAATTCCAGTCACTAAAAATGGATTCTAATTTTATAGTTTACAATTGGACGATAAATTCTACTTAGCAATCATATTCTTACATGTTGGAGGGGTTCATTTATCCTCGATTATTCGTGCATCGCTTGTTTTTCTGGAATCGATCAAGCTTAAAAATGAAAAGGGGAGTACACAGTGGTACAACAGGCCAACATTTTGGTTGGGTTTCAAACCTAGATCCTATTAAATTTTTCCTCTTCTTTAGCCCCTTTAAACACAAATTGCACTCATGTACCTAATGTGAATGATGTCAAGAAGATAAAATGAGCATAGATAACAAATATATTTTTGTGAGGAACAATTTGAGCCATGTAATAGGTGCGGGACATGTTTATATTGAATTCCCACATTCAATTCCCCCATTTTTCTTTTAATTTTCCACTTCTTTATGTTGTGTAAGGGTCATTTGTTGGCACCTAGAAGTGAAAGACAAGTTAATGGTGTTAACTTAGCGACCCCTCTATATGTCCCCATCAAGATTGGGTTTCGAACTTGCATCCTGTTGGAATTTCCCCATTTTTTATTTAAACCCTTTAACTACAAATTCCACTCATGTGCAAAATGCAACTGGCATGCAGATGATAATGTGGAGCAAATAAAATTCGAGAACATGATAGTCATTTTAATACCTGAAAAATAGAAGCATAAAAATTATAGACACCTATTGACATTGATAATATTGATCGAATACTCCTTACCTTCTAACATATCTCTAAAATATGTTGCCTTGTTTCCTTGCACACCACACCCCTTTTTCCCTTGTAACGATTGACAAAAATAGAATGTGGCTATAGAAATGCAGAGTTTAACATTGTTTCCTCAAACGAGTTCTCTTGACCTACAACTTCTCCTCCCTCTAACCCTTCTTGATTGACCTTGTTCCTTTCTTTGTTTCATTATGTAGTATCACCTTTTTGACGTATCCCCTTCGGCGTTTTCATCATACACTTCACGTACGATTGCTAGTTCGGTAATGAATGTTATGTGGTGTTCCGATATGGATTTTTTAGCCATTAGGATATGTGTTTTTATGTTGTGCATGTGTGTATTATTATTAGTTCATTCCTTTGGCATGTTACTATAATTTTCAGCATATTCATTAGTCAAAATATTCTCAGCTATTAAAATCCTAGATTTTTGCATTAATATTCACTTTTCTAATGTTGAGATTTTAATTTAACAATTTCTTAAATAAAACAAGATCCATGAAGCGGCCAATTCTCGTCATACGACTTGGTAGATGTTGAATTTGTTAGAACTAATTTTATAATATTTTTTTAATTGATAGTTTTACAATTATGAATTTTTAAAAATGTGCATAAAATATGGTACTGTATTTATATAAAATAACGAAAGATTAAATTACTAAAATACATTCACTATTATATGTCTCGATGAAATGCAGGTCAAAACAATTGTTTTTCCAATATGGGTTTAGTGGTGAACATCAAGAGAATAACAAGTTTGGTGAACCAAAGATTAGCAAAACCAAACATTATCCGTTAAAAAAATCGCCGTCAATGTTCTTAAAAGGGCCTTATAGGAAGAGGCCTAGAAAAATTATTGAAGAAAAAATTCAAAGAAGTCAAGCTTGTGAGCGATCCATCAACTTGATAACCCAAGAGAGGTGTTGTGAGACAGGTCCAAGGATTTAAACGTATGAGGAAGGAAAATTCCATGGGAATTTCTCTAATAAATGCATTTCAACAAAAGTTGAGATTAATAGCCAAGCTAGTGATGGACCCAATCTTTGCATGACGCTTGTTGAACTCTCTAGGGCACTCAAAGTCTCTAGATCATTTTAGAGTCCTTTCTATGAATTTATGGAAGGCAGTAATTTATTTATTTATTTTAATATTTTGTAATGTAAAAGTTGTTAGGTCTCTAGATTTTTCTTTCAGTTAATGATGGCATTTAAGGAAGGATAGGGGGTGGAACATTGATCTTGACTCATATATTAAATAATGAGATATGTGTAAGATAAATATGTGTTTAATAGTATGTGTAACATAAAAATATGTCTTTTCAAAAAAGTCCACGTTTAAATAATAAATGTAAGTTACTTTCTAAGTTAGTTGTTTGACAAATGTATGTCTAGATATTTTTTTCTTTTTTTCTTCATATATTTGAAAAATTCTTGTACCCTAATAAGACCTTAAATTAGTCAAATCATTATATGGTCTCCAATAAAAATAAATAAAAATCATTTTCAATGAAATATTTATATTACAAAATTGTCAATGCATTAACCATACATTAGGAATCTTGATATTAAAAGAAAAATTATTAAATATGATTGGTTAGAAAACGTTGCACTAATTAAATAACCTGAAAGGTATATTATGCTCTATAGACAGGAACTAGTAAAAGAAAACAATTGATTTGTGTGATGTTTATTGAATGAACAATTTTTGGGCCTTAGTCTAGTCAAACTTTTTTGAAATTTTTAATCCAAACATTATTGCACTGATACATGTACTGACATGACAAATTCACTTTAATCAGATAGTTGAGCATTAATTCAAAGTTACATCAAATCTATTCAAATTTCATTGCCACTTATCACTACATATAAAACAAAGCAATATAAAAACAATGGATCCCCTTATTTTGCACATGACAACAATTTAAATTTATAATCAACACCTAATAACACAATTATAACAATTTGAACTCAACATCTAATAACATAATTATAACAATTTAAACTCAACATCTAACAACACATATGGTAGGAATTGGCCGTTATGCGACTCTTGTTTTATTGAGATACTCTTTCTCTAAGGGTTTTTATGCCATGTTTTTAAAAAGTTTTATAATGATATTATTTATATTTATATTAAATTTTCCTAAATATACATAAAGGTTAATTTTCATTAAACCTTTTTTTATGTCTTATTCAATAATATTATTTATTTTATATTTAATATGTTTTCTTGAAACAAGATAGTGATTTATAGAATATGAGACTATCTCATATAAGGTGCGTACATTATTTTTTGAAAAATTTAGACTTGTGACCCCTCTTTCAAGAATATATATTTTTAGTGTAAACCAAATTTAAATGAAAAATTAAACCTTAACCCAAAAAACTTAAAAAAAGAAAAAAATATTAGAAATGGCGAGTGTTAGATCACTGAGGATATTGGAAGAAATGCTTTCTCATTTTGGGAAATCTACTAGAAGATAACTCGCCATTACTGGTAGGAAGGGCTTGATCCGACCTAGTTTGGCTTTCTTTGTGCGAGATGTTGTTTGGGATGTTGCTAACATTGTGTTGATTGTTTTATGTCTTTTGATTAATGATGATCGGGTTTTCTGATTTTTGTGTGTCGTGCTTTTGGCTTGTTGGTTTTTTGAGTAATATTGTTTTCAAAATTGGGCCCTTCTTTATACCCCAAGCCAATTCATAACTTTGATAAAAATATTTACCTATTAATAAAAAGAAAAATAAAAAACAATCCTTCTACAATTGAAATGTAAACTTACATATGTGCAATGAATCAATCTCCCCTAAAACACCCATATCATATCTATATTTGAAGCAAAAAGAAATTGTTGGTTTTTTGAGTAATATTGTTTTCGAAATTGGGCCCTTCTTTATACCCCAAGCCAATTCATAACTTTGATAAAAATATTTACCTATTAATAAAAAGAAAAATAAAAAACAATCCTTCTACAATTGAAATGTAAACTTACATATGTGCAATGAATCAATCTCCCCTAAAACACCCATATCATATCTATATTTGAAGCAAAAAGAAATTGTTGGTTTTTTGAGTAATATTGTTTTCAAAATTGGGCCCTTCTTTATACCCCAAGCCAATTCATAACTTTGATAAAAATATTTACCTATTAATAAAAAGAAAAATAAAAAACAATCCTTCTACAATTGAAATGTAAACTTACATATGTGCAATGAATCAATCTCCCCTAAAACACCCATATCATATCTATATTTGAAGCAAAAAGAAAGACTTGTACTACCCAAGTCATTTTGGACATACAAGAAAACAAGCCCTAGTGCAAGTGGATGAACCTCTTTTTCCATGACATCTTCAACCCACTTGGTTGAGGTAGACCTCCAACACCTTCCCCTAACCCAAAATAAAAGCTCACAATTCATTGAGACAATGATAGGCATTTATTCAATCATGTGGCCATTAGCACTTCCACACCTCCCCCTCTTTTTGAAAAGGAATATCCATCCCTCTCATCTCCAAATCAAATCCTAAAAAATCCAAATCCAGAATGAAAATAAACAAAGTAATGCCCCTATGTTAACATTGCATTGATTGTTTTATGTCTTTTGATTGATAATGATTGAGCTTTCTGATTTTTGCGTGTCATGCTTTTGGTTGCTTAGTTTTTTGAGTCGTATTGTTTTCGAAACTTGGCCCTTCTTTATACCCCAAGCCAATTCATAACTATGATATAAAAAAATCACCTAATAATAATAATAATTAAATAAACAATCCTTCTACAATTGAAATTTATGCGTACGTGAACAATAAATTGATCTCCCATAAAATATCCATATCATATCTAAGTTTGAAGCAAAGAAAAAGACTTGTACCACCCAAGTCACTTTGGATGTACAAAAAACAACCCCTAGTGCAAATGGATGAACCATTTTCCCCATGACATCAACCCACTTGATTGGGGGTTGGCGTCCACCAACTCAAAATAAAAGCTCAGAATTCATTGAGACAATGATAGGCATTCATTCAATCATGTGGCCATGAGCACTTCCACACCTCCCCTCCTTTTGAAAAAGGAAAATCCATTCCTCTCATATCCAAATCAAACCCTACAAAATCCAAACCCACAATGAAAATAAACAAAGTAATGCCCTGTGCTACTAAAAACAAAGCCAATAATTACCCAGAAACATTGTCTCTATGCAGAAAGTGTGGAGGGCCACGTGGTACGCCATGGGGGTGTTCCAATTTGTGCGGGGTGCAGGGGGACACACCCCTCCACCCCTCCACGTGGGGTGCCCACAAACAAACAATAACCGGTTGGACCCCGCCAACATGCCAATATTTTGTTCCATTATCGGGCCTACGTGGCAGAACGAAGGGCATCAATCTGTGTTTTTATGTCCACGTCGACATCGGTGGAGAGGATAAGTGCTTACTTACACAGCTGGTGTACGTAGACGCGGAATCTATCTATTTCACCGGTACACGTGGCAGCGGTGATGGCGACTTGGTTACCGCCTAAGTTACGGACCGTGTTTGGAATTAACGTGGGGACATTCCGATGCCGTTGGTTTGGAGGTAAGGTAAAGATTAACCCCTTCACGGCTTAATTGATCTACTTTTTTTACTGTGGGCTTAATGAGTGTGCAAGTTTTTGACATAGGGGTTTACCTTGTTTACTAAATTTTAGAATAAATCATTGTTTGAAAATTAGGAAAAAGTTGATAAGATTGGTTATGGAATTTTATATTAGGGTTTTATATAAGGTTCAATATCATAAAAGGAAATGAACATTTTAGAGTTTTATAATTTTTTTAATTATTATTTTCGGTTTCATAGATTGTTTGGTCTTGTGGATGTTATAAAAATCGTTTATTCATTACGGAACATTATCTCAAAATGTTGATCAATAAAATTTTACAAATTTTTTTATTTTCTCATAGTATAATTTGCGGAATCTTACATTTTTAATGTGAAGACATATTTGAAAGTCTTTTCAAAAAAATTTGTATTACTAATTGTGCATTTTTTTAAAAATAGGTTTACAATGTACTTAATTAATATATATTTTAAATAGATTTTTCACGCATTACAATTGTTGTTAATTAATTTTATAATCTTCTACATAAAATTCTCATTCCCATTGATTAATGATAATTGGTGTCAAACTAGCTACACCAATGTGTTACGATCATTTTTTTTCTTTTCATACTAAATGTACAATCTCTTGACAAATAGATGTGCAATGTAGATAATTAGTGTATATATCTTAAATATATTTATCAAAAAAATATGGAGAGATTATTCTTAAGGTCTTTATCTTAGATTTTTCACATATTATAATTAGTATTAGTTTCATAATTTTTTTGCATACATTTTCTATTAAGTAGTGACAATTGTTGTCAATCTAGCTATATCAATGTGTCAGGTTTAACAAACTCCTTCGCAAAAGAAAAAAAAAAAAAAAAACTCCACTCTTTTAAATGTCCAAGATATCACAATTTTTTTATTGCCTTCTACAAGCAAAAAGGAAAACTATCTTATGACGATCAAATAGATATCAAATTTAAGGTCGTCATTAATTTTTTGTCCACAAAGCTTACAACCCCCTCACCACCACATAATTACTTTTACAACCGTTGTCTTTTATAATTGAGTTGATTTATTAAATGGAATGTTGTCAAACATAATTAGAGCTCCAAAATGATTAAAGGAAGCATTATAGGCAAGATTGTTGAAAGCTTTTTTCATAATTAAACCTTGTGTGTGTGTGTGTGTGTGTGTGTGTGTGTGTGTGTGTGTGTGTGTGTGTGTGTGTGTGTGAGCGTGTGCGTGCGAGCGCGCGCGTGTGTGTGCATACACATTATGATCAAATCTTATAACTTCCTCACCACCACATAGTTAGTTTTGCATTCGTTTTCTTTTATAATTGAGTTGGTTTACTAAATAGAGTGTTGTCAAACATAATTAAAGCTCCAAAATGATTAAAGGAAACATTATAGGAAAGATTGTAGAAATATTTTTTCATAATTAAGTCTTGGGTGAGTAACTTTGTGTGTGTGTGCGCATGTGCACATGCATTGTGTGCGTGTGCGTGTGCGTGTGCGTGTGCGTGTGCGCGTGCCTATGTGACAAGGTTACCCTCCAAAGTTTGATTTGAAGTTCAACTAAAAAGGTTTCTAGTTGAACTTCAAATCGAACTTTGGAGGGTAACCTTGTCACTATCCTTATAAGTTCAACTTTAAACCTAAAATAATAAGTTGAACTCTAAAATTTTGAAGAAAACTTGAAATTTTTCCTTAATAATAAAAAACAATTGTGTTATAAATATGAATATAATAACATTATAAGTTATGAAATTTGAATCAATAATAATAATACTTAATAAGAGGTGTTTAACTCTCAAGATGCTTAAAGGAAGCATTACTCACAAGATTATTGAAATTTCTTTTGATAATCAAACCTTGGTGACTCTCTCTCTCTCTCTCTCTCTCTCTATATATATATATATATATTTTCAGTCACAAGTAGACTATATTTCGAGGACAACCTTTCTAGTTGATCTTCAAATCAAACTTTGGAGTGTAACCTTGTCACTATCCTTACAAGTTCGACTTCAAGCCTAACCTAATAAGTTGGACTCTAAAATTTTGAAGAAAACTTGAATTTTTTTCTTAATAATAAAAAACAATTATGTTATAAATATGAGTATAATAACATTATAAGTTATGATCTGGATATTAAGCATCTTTTTGTCCACTGTGAGTATGCTTCAATGATCTGGAGTTATGCCTTTTCTAAATTCAATGTTTTCTGGACTGTGCCAAAGGATTTCATCCAGTTTTGGACACAATGGAATCCTCCTTTTAAGCACTGTGTTGTGAGAAGACTTTGGAAACTAGTCATGCCTCATATTATCTGGAGGATATGGAAAGATAGAAATGACATCATTTTCATAAACAATAAACAACATTGTAAGATTAGATTTGTGAATATTGCTCATGCTATTAAAGAAAATATTGAGAGATTCAAACCTCCCAAGAATAAGAAATATCCTGAGAATGAAGAATATATTATTTCCAACTGGAAGATTGGAGTTGCAAATTTGCAGAATAGGAATACTTCAAACATTGATAGGTCTTCGATTCATTAGAACCCTCCTGATATTAACTGGCACAAACTAAACTTTGATGGTGCCTCCAAGGTTAATCCTAGGATTGTTGCAGGGGGAGGTGTAATTCGTGATCATAAAGGCTGCTTAGTTGATGTCTATGCTGGCAAAATGGGGATTCAGACAAACCATTATGCAGAAGCTCTAGCTGCTCTATGGGGGCTAAGGGTTGATAAGGATTATAACATACAGAACATCATTCTAGAAGGAGATTCACTAAACATTATCAATCACCTTAATCAACTTTCTCCTCCTAGCTGGACTATTAAGGACTTAATTATGGAATCCATAAATATTTGTCAAAATTTTAAGAATATCAACATTAGGCATACTTATAGGGAGGGGAATAAGGTAGCGGATACCTTGGCCAATTTTGGCATTAATAATAATCTAACCATTTGGGATAATGAAAATTACATCCCTAAGGAGGTTCATAATAGCATTAATGCAGATAAATATGGGCAATTATGCATGGAGTAGGAATTATAATGAGATGGCATGGGCTTTAGCGGGTTTGAAAGATCACACATGTGAGAAATATCATCCTAATTGCGGCCATAATAACTCCCATGATTCTCGAACAGGTGGTTGGGTTCTTAAAAACCGGGACAGACATAAGGAAAGTAATGATTCAAACGAGGGTTTCGAGAAAAAAATTTACAGGAGTAGCAGGGAGAAGGAGATGGGAGGTGCCCCGTGCCAACTGGAGCCTTGCAGTGATCCAGCTTGGAAGAAAAATGAGGAGCTTTAGAACATACTTCAAAAGGGAGGCATTTCCAACTTCATAGAGCGCATTCAGGGGCACGACCAAAATATTTCAGTTCATTTCGCAATCGATTGGAAGGATAGAAAGGTAGAGTATGGTGGTCACCGAGTAATTATAAATGAAGAATTGATAGCTAAGGAAACATGCCTTAAGTTGGAGGGATATATATTTTTCAACAAAAGGATCGATAGGACTACCGAGGTAAATAAATTCTTTGACGACGGTGAGGAGCTTGAATTTGTAACTGCGGGTGTTAAGGTAAGCTCTATCCCCAAGCCTTTTGACGAGGTTACAAAAATGATGTTTAGGTACATTTTTTTAGAAGGATGCTACAAAACAGTCCCTGTCAAGCACCTGGTCTTTCTTAACCACTTTAGAAGACAATTTGCGGTCTGCTTCGTGCATTACTTGTTAAATTCCCTTCAGCACTCCATTTTAGAATTCAAGAAGCACTCTCGTGTGATTCCTCTTCACCAAGGCCTTATTTTTCTACTTCATAATCTATGTGTCTCTAAGTTCCCCAGCTTCCCATCCTCTCCCAGTGATCCACACATCCCTACCATCACTGCTCCCACTTCCATCCTGAACGCCTCTTCCAAACCCAAGACTAAGAACCCAAAACTTTCCAAAATTGACATTCCTCACTCTGCTAGGGTTCTTAGAAGCACTAAAGAGTTGGAATTTGTGCATAATATGTTGCATATTAGTAATGTTGGCCAGGATACGGCCTTGCAATAGGAGGGGAATAATATTCCTCATAGGTTGGATTCTTTGGAAAATGAGATGATGAAGTTAAAGAAGGACCTACAACACATTGCCAAACAGAAGGGCAAAAGAAAGGTTGATGATGAAACTGATAATGCGAATGATCAGATTGCAGATATCTACAAGAAATTGAACTCTTTGACAACAGATTGGGGAGAGACAAAGACAAGCACGATCATAACATGGCTATCTTCAATGTCATTAGTGACTTTTTGGAACAACATGTCCGCATCATTTCCATGCTTAGCGGGGTCCTTGACACTATATGGGGGAATGAAAAGGAGAGAAGTCAGACCATATCGAAGTTGAATGCAAGCGACCCCACGCACATCACCACTTTGGCATTGTTCACTTCGCTACAAACAATCAAATCCAGGATCGACAGAGCTTCCAAGAAATAATCTCCCTCGGGCTGGAGGGTTTCGTTCTAGACGCTATTATATTTCGGTCTTTTCGTTGTTTTTTTGTTTTTTTTTTTGTTTTTTTTTGCTGTCTTGTTGCAGTTTCTATTCTGTTTCAATTTCTACTAGTAACTATGTTTTAGTTATTGCTGGGTATAATTCTTTATCTGGATTTTGATCCTCTTTTGTTGTCCCTATATAGCTCTATTTGGTTATTGAGCCCTTATTGTAACAGGGTATAGTCCCTTCAAAACTATTTACCAATAATAATAAAAACATTATAAGTTATGAAATTAGAATCAATAATAATGATACTTAATAAGAGGCATGTTGTAAATTTAGTACTCTCATATAAAAAAATGTAACCATAAATATTCAGAATAGATTTTTCTTATGAAACAACGACTATATTAATGTTTACATCCTAATTATATATATATATATTGATTAGATCATAATAATCCCTATTGCAAAACCTTACATCCTTTATATTTTTGTGCATTTACATACATACATACATAACCAAAATAGTGCATTGATACTTGCAATAATTGATAAACGACAAATGACAACTCAAATACATAAGAGAAGAAGAAGACTTAGTTGTACAAGACATGATAGAGAGGATACTAATGTACAAATAGGTGGAAAAGGCATATTAAAGATTACAGATGCTTTGTTGCGAGATCTGGAACTAAAACTGAGCAGGGGCATGAATTTATAATGTTTACAAAGTCCAGACCAGAACTGTACGGTCTTGACATGGATTTTATAGTCTTGAATCATTTGTTAGTTAGGCTCTGCAACTTCCTAAGTGATTTAATTTCCTAGAAATTCCCTTTGTTATATGTCACTCTTACTTGCACAACTTCTGGATGACTTGTAATCACTTGTAGCTAAGTGGTAATCCTAGAAACCTATAGTACCCTTCATCAAAGCATTAACAAACTAAAAGGAGAAATCATGTGTGTGTGTTGAGGTTATATTATCCTTTTCGGTTAACCCCAACTGCTAAACCAATCCATATTATGCACTACATTCCCTCCTGCTAGATTAAGTTTCATGTAGTTCTCTTAGGTGCTTATGCAATTATGAGTATAATCTAAGCCAACCCCCTAGGCGTGTTCTCCAGTCTCTTTGCAAAAATATAGCAAGCTAACTTATAGCATAGAATTTACCCAACATGGTACTAGTGTGATGTGGTGTGTGTTAGCTATGTGACTTAATCTTTTGTTCCTTAAAACCCTTTGACAATGTTTGGAGTGTCTTTTTTCTTACTAAGACATGGTTCTATGACCTTTTCATGCTTGGAAATAGAGGAAGAGAGATTATTTTACCTAGTTGAGTGCTTCATATCTGTAGTATGGACTTATCTAATTGATGTGCAACTAATTAGGAATATTTAGGAGAACCTTGAGTACTTTGGAATGATATTTTCAATGGGATCTTATAAGAGTGCTAGGTGAGTTAAGTGGCATTGAATTGCTTATATAGAATTTAGTAGGTGAAATATTCTAATAAAGATGAAACAACAACATAAAGATATTCAAATTAAAAATGAAGTTAGGGTATGTAAAGGGGAAAAACCGTACAATTCGATTAGGAACAAATTCTACATCTTGGCCTTTTGTACGGTCCTAGAAAGTATATATGTGAAGTGAAACAAAACGTTATGGCATGAAATATAGAGTTTGTTTATTATCCTGATTTAATAATATTTCTTGAATTGATGATAGAAAAAATTGTAAACATAAACAAGTCATGAAAGAGCTAGAGAAATAATTTGATTTGATTCTGAATATGAGAATGTCTTAGCAAAGGAACATAGCCGAACTTTGTATTCCAAAAGGAACAATTACCAATTTTTAGTTTCCACATCCCCCCCCCATTTAAGTGTGTAATCGAAATTTGTATGCTTACAGGAAAAAAACACCCAAGTTTTAACACATACTTTGTCTTCACTTGATAGCGGTTCTCCAATGTGTTGGTGTTAGCACGCTCCATGATGAAACTTGCAACACAAATTGTATTTAATGTCTATGATGGAAACTGAATTGTAACTCAAAATATAGATAAGGATTATAGATTTGAAGTTACATAAATTAAAATAAGGAGATACCAAAACATCGAGGAAATACAACTATTCATTATGTGGAGGGAGGATCTCCCATTTTTTTTGTGCTCTTGGAGATTTAGAATTGTTGTTGAGATGCCGGAAGATTGGAGTGATTAGTCCCCCAATTAGCGTCGAAGGAGAGACTAGAGTGTTGAGTGTAAGCCAACACTAGATAAATAGGAATCAAAGTACCCCTTTCGAGACTTTGTAAAAGTGAAATGATAGCCTACAAAGAACTTATCTTCTTTGATACCTTTCACACGTAATATAGTGAGAGAAGATGAAGGTCAAATTATGAAGAATTTATCCACTTTCATACCTTCCACAAAACCCACGGACCACACCATTGTAGACAAATGTAGGTCTAATTTTGTATTAATAATAACTATTGAGTATGATAGAACCATAAAGAGGAATGGATACATCATGCCCACATAAGGTGTGTATTGATGAGAATGAGTATATAGATTCTATAATATCATAGGGAGGAGGAGGCTCATGCCCCAAACCTTGTTCTTGTAAATGTGCATGAGTATTGTAGCGGAGAGAGAATGAAATACTTATGTTACCTATACCAACACTCTCAATTGAGTTATATATCTAAAACAAAAAGAGAAACATGTAGATAATTGGTAGAATCTGAGTAAAATGAAAATTCTTTAGAATATGCCCCTATGTGGTAACATCCATCTTGGTCAAGACTATACTATGGTCTTGGTTGTACTATACTATATATTTTTTTTATCTTATTTGGATTCTACCACATTTTAGTATTTGTGTCTATTTTCTAAGGATCTAGACCTGATAAAAATATGTTCATGTTTATATAATCTATTTGCATATATAGAATATATCATGATGAATGCCCCCTCTTTTAAGGTGCGCATGATAAATAATTTGAGCATGTGGATCAAAAGAATAGATGTGTATGGTGGGCCAAGAATGTGTCTCAATAACTTGCACTCTCAAGTCTTCCATTCTACAAGGGTATCGAAGCAATGAGTAAGGGACACACATGAACCAACATATAATGGATAGATTTAAAGGGGCTACAGTGAGCGCTAAGGTCACATCTAGAGGGTAGTAATCCCTACACTAGGTAATTCTAGGGCTTACAAGGCCCGTAGTCAAGATAGAGAAGAGTACCCTATTGAGATATCAGTAAATGGGTATAAGAGGTATAGATCGATAATAGATAAGGAAAGCATACACAATGTAATTGAAATGTAAATAATGGAAAGCTAAGGAGATGATCAAATAAGAGCACTATGTTAACTAGCATCAATGTACATGTATTACTAAGTTAACATATAGAAATAGGGAAGGGAATTGAACTAATATATGTAAAATGAAAAAGAGAGTTACAAAACTTACATGTTCATATAGGGTGGTTGTTGATACATCTGTCTCTCTAAAGAAGTAGCACACCTAGAGAGAATTTCCATTAGGTGGAGAAGGGGAACACCGTTCCTATTATAGACTCACTATAGATGACCCAATAGTGCAAGAGATCCAACCAAGAAGAAAAGTATCCAATCCAAGCCGAGCCGAGCCGAGCCAAGTGCAATATGAACCAAGAGCTAAGTGAGCAGATGTGAAGTTGGCGCAAAAGAGCAGAGCATATGGCAGTTCCTAAGATTCAGTATTCCTTCCTTCATGAATTTCAATATGTGGTAGGTATATATATGATGTCATCACCTATGGGTGATGACATCAGCTAGAGAAAAACCTAACACTGACACCATCTCCCATGGGAGATGGTGATGGCCAAGGATGATAATGTGTCATGCAAAGTGAAAATAGGTGTCATAGATCAAGTAGATAGATTAAAAAAGTGCCAAATGGTGAGATGCAAGTAAGGTTTCAGTCATGCAATGTGTATGAGATTTAAAGGGAAAAGGATAACCAGTGAAAGGAAAACTAAGGCTAGGACCACATAGTAATACTTTTGTTGTGTACTATATTTAACCCAAAATGATTACATGAATAATCATTCTCCATTCCCAACAAACCCCTTAAGGAACCCTCTCAAGAAATAGATGCATCAATGACCCTTATCTGCACAAAATAAATTGTTAGTAACAAGTATGAAAAATGAAAAGTGAAAAATTAGGTGAACACATATGCCCCAACCATTCATCACCACATGTCGCAATAGCGAAACATTGGATGCTCAATGAAAAGAAACAATTCATAACACAAATATTAAAAGTAGATATTGAAAATAAGTACATAAAGGACTAGTTAAAATGAAACATACACACTAATGTGTACCTGATAGTGTCACTCGTCCTGCCATGTGCGGATGTTGTCCAAATTTCTCGTTCGTAATGAAGTTAATGAACTAGATACTAAAGAAATTAGAAACTTTAGAAATGATGGAGGATTTAAGGTACTTTAATATGTAATGTGATGGATATGAGCGCAAAGTAGATGATAGATCCTCACTGCAACCAAGTAAACATGCAAATTAGAATCACTAAGAAATAAATTTTATTAGATGGGATATGCGGGGGTTTCCCAAAAAAGTAGATCCAAGAAGCGTTAACTCCCTTGGTGGATGTCAACCCCTTGTTTAGATAAAATACGATAAAAGAAATACTGATAAATTAGATATTATGCAGAATCTAAAGCACATAGAAACTGGAAATGTAGAAATGTAAGGCACAACACAAATATGATGTAAATGGACGTAAAATAAATGGTACATGACTGAGTTGACGGTGACCCAGACTGTGCAGAGGGAGGTTGACGAAGACCTGGATATGTACATCTGATCAATAATGAAAATATGTAGATATGTGGGGATATAGATGTCAACTGATAACTACAGGAGGCTGTAATGTTAGAGTCAACCTGCAAAAGGGATCTAGGGGAAAAACCATATGTTTATGCCTAAAGGGAGTAAATCATCAGAGATTAGTGCAATCGCTGGTGATTGCATCGCATAAAAAAGAAGGATTACAAATATCCCAAAAGCAATATTGTTTTACCACATTACAAGCATGGTAAAAATTTTTTTGACATAGTGACTTTGGGGTGAAAACATGTTTTTGCGTGGAAAATCAACAAAAAATTTGATGTCTTAATACTTGGAATGAATGATATTTTCAATACTAATGTGATGATACTAAAGTTTTTCTTGTGTGCTTGCATTTTACAGGTGGATGCACAATTGACTATCTGTGATCGTATACCATTGATGTTGGATGGGGTGAGGGAAAACTTATCAATTGAGGATTAGGAGCATGTTAAGGCAGTGGGTTTTAGTGGGTTAGAGTGACTTTGGGGTGAAAACATGTTTTTGTGTGGAAAATTGACAAAATGGCATTATCGAGCAGAAAATGCGAGGTTTTGATGAGCCGAGGTAGGTTTTTAATCCTTTGTTTTGTGTTGTTTTTAGTGGATTTTTGGGTGGTTTTTGGTATTCATTGGTCATATTATGGGTACAACGGATGCCCTAGTTTTTAGTAACATGAATCGCTAACGCAATCCCTTCAATCACTCAGTGATTAAGGTGAATCCCCGGTGATTCATTTATGATAAAAAAAATTGTATGTTAAATAGAAAAGCATGGTTTTTGATAAAATGTTTTTAAATTGGTGGAATTTTTATTGTTACCAAAGGTGCTATGATGTATATTTTTAGATGTTGACATCATTGATTTCGTTATTATCATGTTACTTTCTCATCAGTAGTTTTTGGACGATAAATTTGATGTCTTAATACCTGGAATGAATGATATTTCCAATAGTAATGTGATGATACTAACAGTTTGTATTATGTGCTTGCGTTTTGTAGGTGAATGCACAATTGAATATCTATGATCGTATACCATTGATGTTGGATGAGGTGAGGGCAGACTTATGAGATTGAGGATTGGAGAGCATCTTGATGTAGTGGGTTTTAGTGGTATGTGGTCTTATAGATAGAGTTCGTAGATGCCGCATTTTGATATTGGAATTGTTAGAGGGGTGGAATCCTTCCATCAATAATTTATGGCTTCCTAGAGGGGAGATGACCATTACCCTTTAGGATGTTCATCATATTATGAGATTTCCAGTTCACAGACATGTGATTTATTATATTACTGAGGATGAGAGACCAAATACTATACAGAGGTTATATGGAGAACATACTCAGGATGTGAGGTATACATCAAGGGGATTTGATTACCAGGCGTTATATGAGCATGCAAGAGCTTAGTTATCCACAGATGACCATGATTATGATAGCTATTTCATGTTTTACTTTACCAGATTCAGGAAGTGGTCGTTTTCCTTGGATTATGACTGAAAATGTTGCTGAGATTATGGGAGCACCATACGGTGTTCAAGTGGGAAACCTACTGTATTGGCACAGACATTCAGATAGCTGTGGTATTAGAAAGCCCACAAGTGCTATGGTATCGATGTTGGATTATTTTTTTGGTGTTAGGAACATGAGCACATTGCGATTGCTCTGTGCATTGAGACTTACCTTGTGATATTGAGGTTAAAAATCCTGGCTTCATGATATGGATGCTTGAATCTGTGTTAAGCGAGGAAGGCCAAGGTGCCTGGTTATTACAGAGACTTGGTGTTAGGATTACAGGTGGGAGATGTGGTGTGGAGGTCATACCTAGATTTCAATGATTGGCCTGAGTTTCCTCAAGGACTTGTTAGGCTTATAACAAGATATTTAGATACAGGGTTGTAGAGTTGGAGAGGGATGACTTCTTCATTTCAATCATGTTAGGATGTAGTTTGGAATGATACAAGGTTATACCCAAGGATCTACTGTAGTACAAGTGGGAGGATGGGGATACCAAGACTCTAAGAGCTGTTGTAGTGAGGCCGTAGTTATTGATGAGAAATAAATGGGGATATGGGTCTTGATGACGAGGGTCAAATTGTTTTGATTGATGATGTGGCAGGGTGACTCTGGATTTTATTGCATGGTGGGCCCAATCACTGAGGACCTTTGATCGGACTAGGGCAATAGAGAGGGAAACACATAAGGTTAGAAGAGTATGTGCTCAGGTGGTAGGAGGAACATAGGTACTAGAGGATGAGAGGGGTGAGGGTGATGATGTCATAGTTGTGACTATTGTAGTAGTGAAAATTGAAAAGGTTGTAGTGGAGGGAGAGAGTGACATGATCTTCGAGAGAGAGTGTGATGAACTTCTGGGAGTTCGAGGATACCCTTATCATTGAGAGGGATGGATTGATTATTGAGTGGGATAGCCTTCAGGTGAAACTTGTACAAGTCTCTTCTGATAGAGAAAAGTACAAGGGACATAAGGATACACTTAGGAAGGCCTTGGGATATCATAGGGCCTTCTATATTTAGTATAGAGTTGTCAGGTGATGGCTCAATGGTTTGGTAGGCAAAGGGGAGCATCTACAACACCTCCTCCTGGTATGATTTCAGTGGCACACTATGAGGCTTTGTGAGTGGAGAGGGATTATTATGTGGACTTGATCATCAAGAGCTACCCAGATGCCACCTTATATGTTGATCACATGGCTTCCCAAGGGGATAGCAACAATAGCAGTGAGGCCTAGTGCTAGCATGGAGAGCATGGGATGACCACCTTAGAGGCCAGAGAGAGGGGGTGATGGTGAGGGACCTAGATTCCAAGGTGAGGTTTGTTGTCAAGAGTGTTCTTAGGGATGGTGGAGATGACAGGTGTAACTAGAGGCACACCAGCTCCTAGAGAGAGAGGGTGGTGGTAGCACGATGATATGAGATGTTGATTTTACTACTTGATTGTATATGATGTCATAGGCTCATAGAAGCCCATTTTTTTTCACGATGATATATTGATTATTCAGACATTGATTATGATGTATATCGTTGTACTTTATATACTATATATATATATATATATATATATATGATGTTGATGATGGTTTATGGCTTATACTTGTATTCTCAATCTGTATATGGTTCTTATTTCTTGTTTCTACTGAAAATGTGTTAATGATTTAGATGGGTAATATGTTAGATTGATTTAAATGATTTTGAAATGTGATCCAAATGTTTAGAATTAATGAAGTAAAAATGGAATGATTTCCCCACTATAGACTTGATATATACATGATGAGTTTTGAAAAAAAGACACTTGCACTTGTGGCCTTCTCAGATGTTAAGTAAGGTCATTAATGGGTAGTTACACCAATTACAATAGGAATGTGGGTTTGAAAAAATGCATTTTACTAGGATGACAAAAGGGATTTTGTGTGTACAGGATGATGTGGGAAAAAGGGACCTCCTTTTCAACAAGTTCGTAGGGAATATGCCCCAACTCATATTTTTATTTTTGAAGCAAACTGATCGATGCGGGAAGTTTTCTATGATGGGAAAGCTGATCAATGCAGGGATATTTCCATATTTTTTGAAGGATGTTTAGTGCATGAAGCCTTTTTACATGAGTAGCCATCCTTCGAGGGTATGGTCTATACTTTGAATTTCACCTTGATGGTCATTCTTTTTCGGAATGGTCCACAATTTTAATTGGTAGTTTTCTTTCGAGGGAGTAGTCTACGATTTTATATTTTTGATAATGATTTTAAACTTATGAATAGTTGTCCTTCGAGGGATCCGTCTATTATATTTTGATATCTTTGATAAGAGATGCATCCAAATGACCTTTTATTATTGAGCTAAGGGTCAAAACCCTAATAAATTGTTTCGAGGATGGGATAAAGTGTGTATGCGACCTACACACTCATGCCCCATGTCATATTTTTATTGGTATGGGATGAATAAGTGTAATAATTTCAAGTGGTTCCCGCAAAGGAGGGAACTTTCCCATGTGAAAGATGTGATGAACAAAGCCACGGTGCTCTTTTTTAAGGCATATTTGGAATGCTAATGGGTAGCCATACCATCGAAATTATAGGATGAATGATAGGATTTTGGAGGGTAACTAATGTCATGATAATCAATTATTTAACAGTAGAAAGGCTGCAAGTGTGAAGCATTCAAAGGTTCCCTTTCTGGTTCCCCATCAAGAGAAGTGAGATGATATGCTCCTGACCCATACTTGTGAGTAATAATGTATGGACCAATCCAATTAGGGGAAAACATTTCCATGTTTACTTTGTTCTAATGTAGTAAACATTTTGATTTTATTTAAGTACAAGATCACCAATTTTAAAATAATGTTCTTTGACATGTTTGTTTGTATGCTCTGCTAATACATTTTTGATAGACCTGATGATGTTTGAGGGCTGCTACATGCTTTTCATCTAATAATTCCTAGTTGTGCTAAGCAGTCTTGGTGATATTCTTCATTAGGGATGAAGTCCTTGAGGGATACACGGAATGATGGAATTTGAATTTCAAGTGGTATGATGGATTTAGATCCATACACAAGTGAATAGGGTGTAGCACCTATAGGTGTGCGGATGCTAGTTTGATAGGCCAGAGAGAGGAATATGATTTGGAGATTCCAATTCCTACCTACGTCATATACTGTTTTCATGAGGAGTTTTATTGAGTGTTTTGTTAGAGGCCTCGACCTATCCATTTTCTTGAGGATATTATGGTGATGAGAAACTGAGTTTGATGTTGAATGTATCACAAGATATTTTTAACTTCTTTATTTTTTGAAGGATTTTCCATTATCTGTGATGAGACTTATGCGGGATGCAAAACAACATATGATGTTTTGATATATGAAGTTGATGATAGGTCCAGATTTTTTCAAGGTCAAAGGGATGGCTTCAACCCATTTAGTGAAGTATTCAATTGTTGTGATTATGGAATGATGTTGTCGAGATGATATAGGATTTATTAGCCACCAATGAGGTCTAACCCCCATTGAGAGAAATGCCATAGGTCCTGAGTGGGTTGTAGTGCTTGACTAGGGATGTGGATGAGATATGAATGGAGTTTGGAATTTTACAACATTTATTTACGTATGCACAACAATATTTAGTGATAGTAGGCCAGTAATACCCTAGTCCGGTATGACACGTTTAGTGATGTCATTTCCACTAAAGTGACCACCACAAGATTCATCTTGGACTTCTTCAATTTCTCTGGTTGATTTATGTGATTTAAGACATCGTAATAGTATACCGTCAAAACTACATTTGTTTAAAGGATACCACCTATGATGAAAAATATGAGTGACACGTTGAAGGAATGATTTTTTAGCGGTCCATGTGATACATCTGATGGTAATTTAGATTTAGAGAGGCATAGTCATATATTTATGTGTACCATAAATCTGGTGGATTGTTGTCAATGTTATTGATGGAAGGTAGATAATTTTGATGTGAAGGATGATCCAAGCAGTTGAACAACTATAGAACATCTTGGTTTTATCTTTTGATTTTTCTTGTTTCAAAAGGGACAAGGGATCCAAGGGATGCCATAGTGTCTTACAAACCCGTTAGAAGATTGCACATAATGGCTTGAATGGTGTAATGATCGAATGGGCCAAGGAGAAAGTTGACAACAACTTTATATTTTTGAAGGATTTCATTTTTACATTAATATTCTCATTTACAAAAATTGAGTTAATGACAAAATATGAATCAATTAGCTAGAAGATTTCGAGAGATGTGGATACCTAAGAGAGATGGTATTTAGACCCATGATTAAGGCTTGTGTATTGGAATTTTGTGACTTAGTACATTTGAATATTAAGTTTCCTTTGATAACAATTAAGTGGAATATTAATCCAGGGTGGTATGATAAAACTCCATTTCTCCCCATTTCTTGGCACTTAGCACCATCAAAGAACTTTCATTTTAATGGGGATGAATTCACAATTCATCGATATTAGATTCATCATGTTAGATTCATCTTGTATGTTCCTTAATGGATTCGTTGGAAAATCATTCGTGAGGTATTTGATTATCTGAAAGGGGTGCATTGGCAAGCTGATCTGCAATGGCTTGACCTTTAATAGATTTCTGAGACTATGATTTTGATGTCAAATTTAGTCATGAGCATAAGCCATCAAGTTATGTGATCATTATGATAAGGTTTTGCGTGCATGGATTTCAAGTGGATTAAAACTAAGTGACGACATATGTCTTGTGATTGAGGAGATAATGTCAAAGTTTAGAGGTGGAAAAATATAACGCACATCATAATTTTTCAGCTTCAGTGTAACATGTTTCATATTTATGGAGTGTGTGGATCTAATCTAGTATATGAATCGTTCATGACCTTGCTTATCATGGTGGGCAAGCATATTCCTAGGGCATGTTTTGAAGTGGATATGTATAAATAAAATGGTTCATCCTTCATTTGGCCTGGAGTGAGCACAAGTGGTGATAATAATATTCTTTGATTTCATCGAAGGCTTTCTAGAAATCAAAATCCCAATGAAATTCTATGTCTTTGCAGAGCACATGATGAAATGGTTTGCAATAGATGGTGGGAGAGATTTGCCAATATGAAATGTCCAATGGATTGTAATTTTTCTTAAGAGAAGATAGGAGTTGTTAAAGATTGGATGGTGGAGGCATTTCAATAATTTCTCTAACCTTCACTGGTCAACTTCAATGCCTCAGATGGATATCAATGAATCCTAAAATTGTTCTGGTGAGGACACCAAAAACACATTTTGCAGGATTAAGATGAAGACAAAATTGGATGAGCTCAAGTGAATCCATTGAATCAAGGACCTCTTGTTCAATGGTCTTTTGGGATTGATTTGGATTTTCCTAAGATTTCATCAACGTAGTCTTCGACGAGGTTTTTGTATGTGATCATGAAAAGTGTATGTCATAGTACCATTAATACGTAGCCCCTACATTTTTAAGACCAAAGAGCATGTCACATTTTGGATTGAAATTTCCTTTTCTTAGGGGTGATGAAATCATTTTAGTGTTATATCCCAGGGAGCTATGATAATCTAGTTCTAACTGGATATTCCATCTATGAGAGAAAGCATTTCAATGGCTAAGTGTTAAGTCGGTGAAGCTAATCTATGGTTGGGAGAGGTAGAAACTACCATCATTAGTTGCTACAAGGGAGGATTGAGAGGCCTGAAATCTATGTACATACTAGTACGGGTTTGGTTAAGATGACTTTTCGTTGGAGACCCATTGTGGATAGTCAATGAGTATGATTAGGTTCAATGGAAATCTTCTTCCTCTTCATCATCTTCATCACTTTCCTCCTCATGCCCTTCTTATTCTTCTTCTTTTATTTCACTTACTTCCTCGTGGATCCTTCCTATTTTTTAGTTTCGCTGTTTCTCTTCTCATGTTTCGTTCAATTGCATATTTCCCTTCTGTTCCTTGTGTTTCATCCTTCTTCTCACCTTTCTTTTCGTATTTTTCATCCTTATTTCTTTTCTCTTACTTCCTCGATGGCTCCTTTCTTGTTCATTTTCTTGTTTCTCTTCTCTTGACTTGTTCAAGTTGCATCTAATCCCTTTTGTTCCTTGTGTTTCATCCTTCTTCTCACCTTCCTTTTGATATCTAAATTTATCCTTATTCGTCACAATATCCTACTTGGATGGGTGACTCTCTTTATATCCTTGCAATAGGCCATCGTCTAGTAAAACCTATTCTAGGTCTCTGTTCCAGAGGAATAAGGATATCTCAGTCGATAGTCTGAGGAGTCTACCTAGTCGAGAAGATATTTTTCTGTTGGGAAGTGTTGGACTCTAATATCCTATTTGGCCTACTAATTCAGGGTTGTGGGATGATGAGATCATGCCTTATTGAGTGGGTATGGAATCATCCATGATAGAAAGAATGAAGGTTAATATACGGAATGTTTACGATCAGAAGGAAATCACATTTAATTATGCTATTGTGCATCGGATAAATCATTTATGATTCACTGGGATCCAATTTCTATATGAGGACATGATAAGGTCAAGAAATTCTAAAATTGTATACATTGACCATGCACATGGATCTCAGAGAAATGACAATGCTTATCAATGAAGACCTTCACAATTCTTTTGGTCAACCTTCAATAGGTCGAAGAAGAATACTTCTTCATGCTATATTGATATTTCTACTTCTAAGACTACGTAACATAGTTGGGAGACTGAGAGAACTGAAAGGAATCCCTAATGAATTATTGGAGAAAACAGGATTATAATCATAACTTGACCACACTCAAATATTGGTACCTTTAAGAAATTAGAATTCCTAGATTTGCTGAACATAGAGGAACATCCTAAAGTCATGGAACTTGATTCTTCCTTACCTCAAAATCCATCATCACAGTCTACTGAGAATTATGACTCAATTGTAGGAGCATGTAGGTAAAGATCCATGGCCTATCTTCTCATTATCTAATGATTTTTTTTTTGTGTTGACAGGATTCCTCAATCATAATCTCAACCTTAAAAATAATGCATGTGAAAAGAACAGATAGTTCTCTCAATGTCTCTTGGGCGTCACATTGTAGAAGACTTGCAAGTGTTAATCTCCCAGTGGATATGGGAAACTGGATTCCAAATACTTGCTCTGTCTCTATAGAGTCATATGGATAAGGTAGCCAATTGTCATACATTAGTGGGTCTAATCAAGATGTATTTTACTATCCTGTAATAAATGTGAAGCCTATATCAAAATTGTTAGTGTGTGTGACATGCCTAGTCATCGTCCACATCACCTGGTGAGTCATCTTGCCTTGCGAGAGTCATAGGTCTAAGGAAGTCAAATGACATGTGTCTGATTTTATCATAGAATATGTCATTGTCATTTACGTCAGTGCGTCATGGGAGTTACATTCCTTATTTGAAATTGTAAATCCTCCTTTAGTGGTGTCAAATGCGTCAGTCATGTCATATGCATCAGTGACATCATTGATATTCTTTCCTTGTTTAGGCATGGGGGTTACACATCACCCCTATTTGTACTTCCTTTTTTCAATCTATGAGGATGAGCAAGACTTGTTTTCTTACATGCATTTTTTTCATTCCATTGATTTGAATCTTTCTTATTGCGTTGGAGCTTGATGTTACCATCGGAGTGCAACTGCGTTGTGGTGCATTGTTTTTTACAATCGGTTCTCATTTTTCCCTCTTTCATGGTATCAGAGTTGGTTTCGGTAAAATGAGAAATCTTCATTTATCAAGTTGCTTATTACTTCTGGTTTCTTCTTATTTTCCTCATGTAAGTTTTATTCGATTATTTTTTTGGAATTGTATTGCTCACCTCGTATTGAGGTTTCAGTAGTTGCAAGTTTGAGAGTATTTGGTTGGTTTGCTTTATCATGGCTGTTGGGTTCATGGTTACGTGCGTTCGACCCTTGCATTCCCGAGCTCACTTTTTGTCTTCGGTTTATGGATCTGGTGTTTTCCCTAAATTTGAGTTCTTTAGAGTTTGACATTTGATCTACCTGTGTATTGGAGGATCCTCTGTGCATTGTTGCGGTTTATCTTGCTCGTTGGGATAAAGCCTTGTTAAATACACCATTTGGTTTGGTCTTCTGTTCTTGGTGCTTGGTTGCTATGTAGTTGTATTGCCTTGTTCCTTTTGGCACTGGAGGACTCACATCTGCAGGCTCAAACTGTTCTGAAGTTCTTTCTACTGTGTTGTAATTGGGTTGTTCAAAACTCATACTTATTGTGGTACATTACTTTGCATTGGATGAGGGATCGGTTCGTCTTCTGATCTCCCTTTTTTGACATTGTTCTCGGGTAACTTTGCAGTGGTCTTTGACCTGCACGCCCATGGTCTTAAACTTGCTTCAACTCGGCCTGCACCGGTTCTTGATGTCCTGGTTCCTATGTATTGCAATGCCTTCCTCCAGCGGCTCGGTCTACGTTTTCCTTTGCTCTTATCATTTCTATTTTGCACCTTGGACTGTACTTGCATTTGGGTCCTGGGTGCCTTTGACTCGTTCAGATTCCGCCTTCTATGGCCATGTTTTTGTGGTGCACTTGTCTAGTTTGCTCTGGCCCCTCTGTTCATTTCACGAATTGCGGCTGTGGCACCTGGATTGCTCTTTTTTCACTCCTCTCCTGCCAGAGGTTCTTTCTCACGGTATAGTTTTGGCGGTTACTCTTCTACCTATCCATTTTAATGTAGTTTCTGGTCTTCTCAACATTTGCCCTCCAAACTCGGTGTCAGTACTGACTGACTCTCGGAGTCTCTCCCAGCGTTGAAATCTCAACTGACTTCTGACCTAGCCTGTCACAACTGCACGGCCGAGTACTTCTGCCCTAACTTGCTTGTGGCAACACTCCCACTCGGTGACTTCCTACAGCTGGAGCAACTCGGTCAATGTGGGCCTCCTTCTTTTTAAAAAAAAGAAGGATTGCTGATTAGGTAAAATCAATCTCACCTTTCTAAATAGTTTAAGGAGTATAATTTTTTAATTGGCATTCCAAACCTTCTTCTTTGGATAGTTTTTTTGCTTGATTTAATTAATCCTTCCTTCCAGTGATCGAAGATAGAGGGTGAGGTCCGGGGTTGGTAGGAAGTTAATCCCCCCTCACAATTAAAATAAACCCTATCTAAAATTTTACACCATTTCTAATGAGCATACATATGCCACCCTTTGCATGCGTTTAAATGCACTTTTTTAATCCGCTTGTAGGCTTATTAGCATTTTTCCATTAATTACGAGAATTGGTTTTTGCTATAACTTTTGATTCGTTTCTCGGTTTTGAGCACTTCTTTAGTCAAAGTTGCATATTTCTTCACATTCTAGTTGATAAGATTATCAATTTTATAAATGCACTATTTTTATAAAGTGCCACATTTTGCGGGGTGTCTTTGTATTGCTATTAATTCAACTCATTTCAAATCATCATGAGATTTGTTCTATCCCTTTTATTGCTTGTGGACTTGTGAGTGTGTCCGCCACAATATTACAGCAAAGGGATTATTTCATATAATGTGAGAGAATATTTCTCACAAGGCCTTCTCTTCCCCTTCTTGTTTTCCCTCATTCTTGTGCTTGCTTACAATGTCAAACTGTTGCACCCAAACGAACCTTGATTGTTGTCTCCACTATTGCACGTTATTACGTTGATTACAAGGTGAGTGACAGACAGGTTCTCAACACACAGTCACATCTGATTGCAATCAACACACATGAAATATAAAGTTCCAAACTGGGGGGTGTGATATTGTTCTAGGGTGGTTATTTCCTTTCTCTCTCCTTCCTTTTTCCTTCGTTGGTTCTATCTCTTCATTATGGATATCTCTAAAGTACTCCATGCTCACACATCTTTAATTCTTCGAATGGAAATATAAAATTATATTGGTTTTGCGAAGTAAAGGGTTATACCATGTCACCATGGGGTTAAAGACCAAACCTAATGATGAACCCAAAAAATCTAATTGGTTCAACCATTGTGATGAAGCCTTATGTCTTCTCCGTATGTTTGTCTCTCCTGACTTGCTCTTCCACATCAAAACTTCCTCGACACCTGATGCAACATGCGAAAATGCTTGACAATATGTTTGGGAAGAAATATGACATGAGAGTGCATGAGTTGGAGAACGAACTTCTAGGGTTAAATCCTAGTGACTTTGAAAACCTGCAGGCCTTCTTCTCAAAGTTTTTCCACACTAGACTGCTTCTAAAAGAATGTAAAGTGGAAAAGAAAGACTCTCAATTGATCTTCGTTGATTCTTTCTAAGTTAGGTCCTGAATACTCTGTCTTTGTTTCAACTTTCCATGCAACGAAATCCGCCTTGAGTAGTGCTTGGAAAATGCCCTCCTTTGACAGTTTTTCGTCCCAACTCATTCAAGAACAGGACAAACTCATTCAAATGGGGACTCTAAAATCCAAGTCACATGCCCTTGTGGCAAATAAGGGCAAGAAAAATTGAAAATAAGAAAGAAACTAAGGACCAACCTAAGAAAGAAACCAAGACCAACCAACCACTAGCTAAGCCTAACACAAACACTTCAACTTTTGAGTCTAAAGCGATGAAGGAAAAGTTTAAATGCTCCTATTATAAGAATTCTGGCCACGATGAACATCATTGTTTTCGGAAAAAAATTGATCACTTAACTCATTTGCTTGAGAAGAATAAAATAAGTGTTCTTGAATCCGTTAAAAAAAATGCTCAGAAGGGTGAGTCTTCTAAAGCAAAGGAGTCTAAAAAATAAAAAGAAGAAAGTATGGCCCTTGTAGCTAGATCAGCTCCATCATCAAATTAGATTATCGATTCCAGTGCCTCACACCATATGGCTTCTTCAAAGGTTAAATTCTCTAGCATTGAACCATGTGGCATGTCCCCAAATCACATTGGGTGATGATACTCATGTGTCGATTTCCGGTAGTGGATCGGTAGAGATAGAAGGTGGAACATTTAACCAAGTGTTGAGGTGTTTCCAATATCTCTATTAATATCCTATTGGTTTACCAAATCACCCATCTTGGTGAAGGAATGTGAGTGGAATTTGGTCCTAACTCAGTGATCATTTGTGAGCTTAACTCTGACTGCACTGTGGTTGAGGGAAAGGCGGATCACTGTTCACATTTGTATACATTTTCCCACTTCTTTTCTGATTTGATGCCTAATGCCTTGCTCACTCATGAAAATGAGGTTAGCAAGATATGACATGAGTATTTTGGGCATCTAAATTATCATTACCTTGAAAAATTGAGTGAAAACAAAATGGTCAACGGGCTACCCCCAGTTAAGTTTTCTAAAGGTCTTTGTGAGGGTTGCACCCTGAAAAAAACTTTGATAAGGGAAAATCCTGGAGAGCTACTCGTCCCTTAGATCTTGTTCATAGTGATGTTTTTGGCCCCTTTCCATCTCCTTCTTTCACTAGAGCTCTATATATACTAACCTTCATTGATGACCTTTTCACGTTATACTTGGGTATATTTTCTTAAGCTTGAGTCTGAAGTCTTTAAGCATTTTAAAAACTTTAAGGCTCTTGCTAAGAAATAAGCAAAATGGTCTATCAAGGTTCTTCGAACCGACAATGGAGGTGAGTATGTGAGAAATAGGTTTGAGGATTTCTGCACTTTTGAGGGGATTTCTTTGCACCGTACAATTGCTTACAGCCCTTCAAAAAATGGAGTTACAAAAAGAAAGAACCGAACTTTAAAGGAGATGGCCACTTGTATGGTTCACTCGAAGTCCCTTCCTCAGCAATATTAGGATGAAGCAGTGAATTGTGCTTGTTACATTCAAAATCATGTTCCACACAAGGCAGTAAGAGGGATGACACCCTTTGAAGCCTGGTTTGGCCACAAGCTTGATGTTGAGCACTTTCGAGTCTTCAAATCCAAAGCTATGGCTCAGATATCCCAAGAAGAAACGTAAGGCATTAGATCCACAATCCAAACCTTGTATCTTTGTTGGGTATCCTGATGGTGAGAAGGGATATCGATTGTTGAACCCTACTACCCATGAGCTCTATATTGAGAGGAGTGTGAAGTTTGATGAGTCATCCTTGACTTTGACTTCCATTGAGGTTCTTTTGCCCACTGATTCAGATTCTAACTCATCAGATGATGATGATGTTGAGCGAGTTCCTCCTCTCCCTGCTCCTCCCAATCCCTCAAACTTCTGAGTCTTTTGATTATGAAAGTAGATGATGATGAGGACTATGTCCCTTCTCACTCGAGTGAAGAATATTCCAACTCTAAGCTTGAATCTTCGGGACCTCTTTGGGCCAGGAAAATTTTACAGAGTGCTAGAGATTTAGTTGGAGATCCTTCAGATGAGAGATGTATGTGCTTGAGTTTTGTTGGACCCCACTCCATCTTTGCCTATGATTCTGATCCACCACCTTTCCAGGAAGCTTCTGGGATTTTGGAGTGGGATTCTGCTATGGATGAGGAGTATTCCTCACTCATAAAGAATGACACCTAGGATCTTACACCTCTTTCGAAAGGAAGAAAATTCATTCGGTGTAGGTGGATATATCAAACAAATTATGAAGCCAATGGAGAAGTCAAGAAGCATAAAGTGTGACTTGTAGCTAAGGGTTTCTCCCAGGTAGCTGAGGTTGATTTCTTAAACAACCTTTGCTCCAGTTACGAAGATGACTTTTATTTAACTGACCCTTGCCATCGCTGCCGCTAATAGATGGGAATTCCACTAGATGGATGTTAAGAGTGCCTTCCTTCATGGGGACCTAGAGGAAGAGATCTATATGAAACAACCTATAGGTTATGTCCATGATCCATCCCCTCATTTTTAAGTTAAAGAAGTCTCACTATGGCCTTAAACAAGCCCCTCGGGCTTGGTATGCCAAGATGAAATCCCTTTCTACTTGCATTAGGGTTTAATTGGTGTCAATCTAACCCAAATGTGTATATTTTATGATAGGATGACTCCATGCTTATTCTTGTTCTCTATGTTGATGACTTGTTGATCACGAGTAAGCGATTCCTCTATCATTGATTCTGTGAAGATCTCTTTGGCCAACAAGTTCTCCACGTTTGACTTAGGATTGATTCATTACTTTCTTGGGATCCAAATTTTACAATATGACTCAGGAATTATGATCTCGTAGCCAAGTACTCTCTTGATTTTCTTTCTCGGTTTCACATGTCTGACTGCAAGTCCTCACCTACTCCTTTTCTTTCTGGGGTCAAGTTGGTTTCTGATTTCTCTTCCCCCTTAGTTGATGGTACCCTTTACGGAAGTTGGTGGGGAGCTTGATCTACCTTACTCAAACTCAGCTAGATCTTTCGTATGTTATCAGGATCGTGTCCAGATTTATGCAAAGCCTCATTAGCTGCATTTAAAAGTAGAAAAGTGGACCTTTCACTATGTTCCTGGCACTCACACAGATGGTATTCATTACTTAGGAGGGACTGAGATTGACTTGGTTAGATTTAAAGACTTAGATTGGGCTGGTGATCTAGATTATGGAAGTCTACCTCAGGATACAGTTTCACTCTTGGTTCAGGTCCTTTCAGTTGGTCCAACAAGAAGTAGAACACCATTGCCATATCATCGATAGAAGTAGAATATAGAGGAGAACTTAATGCTGCCACAGAAGCTGTTTTGCTATAGGGTATCTTGACAGAGTTAGGCATCCACTTTTGGGAGCCTACCATTATCTACTGTGACAAGATGAGCACTATCTCAATTTGTAGAAATCTAGTTCAGCATTAGCGGATGAAGCACATTGAGATTCACATGCACTACATATGGGAGTTGATACATGAAAAAATCATCTACATACAGTATGTTCAGACAACTGATCAGGTTGTAGAAAAATTCACCAAGCCCTTCAATGAGGTGAAATTTATTCACTTGCAGTCTCTTCTTGGGGCGAGGTCTGCTGCACCCACCCATCTTCTTCGAGCTATATATTCCTCCTTCTTCTCCTCTTCTTCTTTCCAGAAATATGTTTGTATAGGGGCACCTTATCAGGCCTTTAGTTGTCAGGCCCCATTGACACATCTTTCTTAGTTATCTAGGGGAGTCTTCTTTTCTATTCTGGCTTACCATGACCTCTTCCTCAACTTCGATGAAGGGGGGGTGGTTGTGTGTGTGACATGCCTAGTCATCATCCACATCACCTAGTGAGTCATCTTACCTTGCGAGAGTCATAGGTCTTAGGAAGTCAAATGACAAGTATCAAATTTTGTCATTGTCATTTGCGTTAGTGCGTCATAGGAGTTCCATTCGTTATTTGGAATTGTAACTCCTCCTTTAGTGGCATCATATGCATCCGTCACGTCATATGCGTCAGTGGCATCATTGATATTCTTTCCTTGTTTAGGCATGGGGGTTACACAACACCCCTATTTGTACTTCCTTTTTTCAATATATGAGTATGAGTATACCTGTTTTCTTATTTACATATTCTTTCCATTGTTCGAATCTTTCTTATTGCGTTGGAGCTTGACGTTACCATCGGAGTGCAACTTCGTTGTGGCGCATTGTTTTCAAAATTAGTTCTCGCAAATCCCTCTTTCAACATCCTAGTATCCCATCATATTTTTCTATCATGAGGCCACCATCTGGTAGCCCTCCATTTTCTATTTGTGGGTCACCCCCTACTAGTCCCTCATTATCTTCTTCCATTTTGGGGGCCACATCCTAGTATCCCTCCATTATCTTTCATTTATGAGTCACCTTGGGATAACCCATTACCTTATATTCTTGGGCCGCGTCTTAGTATACATTTATCCTCTTCTTTCTATGGGACACCTATGAGTAGTCCATTTTCTTACATTTTGGGGCCACATCTTGGTAGCCTTCCATCTTCTATCTGTGGCTCACCTCCTGGTAGGCCATCCTCTTCAATTCTTATACTATATCCTCTTTAATCATCATATCATTCTTCTATCAATAACTGGGGAAAGCCCACCACAATCTCTACCTTTTGTATCATCAATCATAAAATTCCACGTTCTTCTCCCACTTCTCAGGATCAGACAAGTCACACATTAGCTTATAAGAAACCCATTCAGGTTATTTATCAAGATAAGATCAAAACTTCCAAGAGATCAAAAGCTCTCAACAAGTCAAACAACCTAGGCTTTAAAATCAAATGCGATTCAAGAATTCACATCAACGCAACTATCAAGTATAGTGCAAAGTGTAGAAGCCTATGGATTGGGAACTCAAGCTACCACATACAAAATCCATGTTTCAGGATAAGTCATAGTCATTTTTTGAGTATGAGCTCACCTCGATTATTAAGGTCAGAGATAACATAAATATTGATAAACAAACATGCATAATCTCCCTTATTAATGAATTCGTGAACATTTTTGTTGGTTCCTATCACACAGAGTGACTTTGTTAATCCAACTTTCCAAAAATTATCAAAAATCTAAAAATCAATACAATTTCAAAATTACAAAATAAAAAAAAAGAGAAAACATTTCAAAAAATCAAAATTAAAGATCAAACATTACAATCCGGTATTGAATACACATGGATGCTCTTTCTTCCCTTTCTTTCTCTTCTTCTGCAATTCTTCGTATCATTTTCATTCCTTCGGTGATATTTTGGTTATCCTATTCACACATATTTTGTGATATTTATCTCTATGGTATCTGTTTGACCTTGGTATTTCATCACCTAGGTAAATTAAAGAATGAATGAACTCTTATAGATCCTATCAATATCAACATCTGCAAAACCTTGTTGCGAAGAAATTTTGGACATATTTGTTGACACTAGACAATGTCATCATCACAATCACTTCCATATCATTCCATCAAGCCATATGTGGTTCTTAACCCCTTGTCAAATAAGAGAGCTGAAATACATTTTCATAAAGCAAAAGAATCAATCAAATCAAATAACACAAAGCTACAAGTAAAAGAAAATTGATATATAACTCTCTCTTGGGGTATTTACAATAATATCTATTAGGGATATGGACGTTTAAATAGAAGTAGAGAAATGTTGTGATTAAAATCAAATACACCTACGTCGGGGCTATGGATGCCTAGTTGGGTGTAGAGAAATGTATGACTATCCTTCCACTTTCCATTCACAAATCACCTTTCAACATTAATCATTCCAGCACATTGGATAGTATGTCTTCACTTTCTATCTATTAAATCTTCCCTTCAAGATGTAATAAATTCCACATGCCACATAATGGATCTCGATGAGAAAACATGATTAGTATGTTACCAAATGTCTTTTTTTGGGACCTTATTCAGACCCTTGCCTTAGTCATTATCTTGTCTCACGATTTGTGCCTTTTCCTAATCACTTTTTCATTGCGAGGCTTCTAAACTACATTCATAACATTTTTTGTTCTTCTACTTTGTTCAAAACATCCATGTGTATAATATTTCATTTTTTCCATGTTTGCGAACACCTATGTCCCCTTTCACAAAAATAATCTTATACTCCTTTCTATCAATGGTTTCTTGGAAATCTTACGCTGGGGGAATCATTGCTTCTTCCCAACACATCATTGGTTTACGTTCATCATCATGATTGAACCTATCCATATTGGTTGTGATCCAGCTTCTGCGCATGAAGAGTTTTCATTTGAATACTCCCACCTAATGCTGGGACATTTTTTCATCTTCACTTTCTTGCGCATATGCATGGCATTATGCCCTTATACGTCCCATATATCAATGGGGCATCCACATTTCATTTTCTTCATGTACATAGTTTTAGAAAAAATTCATAATCAAAACATTCAAATATGTTAGAAAAACCAAAACATTCAAATATGTTTCAAAAATCAAAACATTCAAATATGTTTCAAAAAACTTCTAAAAATAAAAAATCATCCTAAAAAATGTGACTCTTTGGTTCTTGCTTGTTCTTGTCATAAACGACTCACAGATCATCTGGATCTACCCTCATTAAAAAATATAATGTGCATGCTTCATCTCTATTATGGGGCACAACAAATTTCTTGGTACTGTTTTGTAGCACACAATGCTTTTTCATAGGACCCAAGTGTCCTTCGTTATTCCCCTTGCATGTATCCTTTCTTGGGGCACCGTTAATAACCCTTGTCATTAACTCGAATAGGTTGGAACTAAATCTTGATAACAAAAACATTACATTATGTTTCTCTTTTAGGATATCTTGTTTACTTTCTCAAATTGTATTCCATTATGTATGTTGCATGGAGTTAGGCATCTTTTATTTTCTTGTATTGCGTTACATTTTGTATGTTGCACGAAGTTGGTGTTTTTAGCAATGGACATTTGTTCGTATATGGTTTTTCATGTCATAGTACACTTTTGTTCATTCTTTTTAATAAGGATCGATGATAAAGATCATTAGTAATATGATGAAAAATAAAGTTGTTTAAAAGGCACTGGATGGATTTTATCTCATCCCCCCCTTCCTCATACTCATTTTCTATTATATCCCCTTTTTTTCTTCTTCTTCACACTATTCTTTCTTCTGTTCTCTTTCTATCATATTTTTGATCATCGATCAAGTTCTTCCATCATCCCATCAATAATCGAGGGGGCATCCTTCATTCTACTCATTTTTCTTCTATCCATTTCAAAATATTCACTTGTTAATGCTTGTGTACTTTCTTTGAAGTGACGTTACTTACGCCACCCCAAAGAGGGAAAAATGTAGACACCTAAAGTATTCTCACACGTAACATTTCCTCCAATTCAATCAATTAATGACATTTCATTAATCAACCCTTCTACGATCCATTCTCATATTCCCATTCACGACACTCTTTTGGTCGTATTCCTCTTATAATTAGCTAATTAGGCTAATATCTCTCTTATTAGCTAAACATTCCCCCTTTCAGCCATTTAGAACCTCCCTAGTCCTTTGTGAACCACTTCTGCAAGCTTCCTAGGTTATCTATTAGTCACATATGGTTAATTTGACTCCTTTGAAATTTCACTGAGTCTCTAAACACTTGATAATCAATTTTGACTAGCCTAAACCTAGCTTAAGTATCTTAAAGCATGTTTACCACTTTTAATCATAAAGTGATTTTTGAATGCCTTTAGTCCCACATACATCAAAATTCCAAACTATCCCATTTGGAAATATATAAATAGAAGGCTAAGCCTACCCATTCAACCTTACACCTTCATACTTATGATATCTTATTAACACTAAGAAAACCTAGCTTTGGGATCTCATTTGTATGATCTTTAAGCTAATTAGACATTTGATCTTAAGCTTACCTCCTCCATTGATCTTGAGCTAACACCTCCATTCACATCCATAATCCAATTTTAAGTAATATGGAGAGAAACATATGGCCTTATATCCATTAATGGTGAGAATCCATTCTTGAAAGATTGAGAACTATAAAAAACTAATCACCCCTTTAATTACTAAGTTGATCTTCTTAGGTTTAATACTTAATTAGTGATCTAAAGAGTAGAGAGTAGATTTATCATGTTAGATTAGATTTAATCTAAGTTTATGCAATGATAAAATTATCTCTTGTTTAACTCTTATCATGATGGTTTAGTGTAGATTAGGTTCATACTTTGAGGTTCTATGTTTTAGCTTAATTTCCATAGCATATCTAATTTATTCATGAACACAAGAGGCGTTGCAATTATTCCTTAACAAGGAGAGCTATACAGGGATTTTAAGTATTTTTTATTTTACTGGATTAACATTAGAGTACATGGCTATGTTTTGTATGACAATGTTAGGATCAATTCCATATATATATCATTGATATGACCAGTTCCTATGAGAAGGCTTGGTGATATTTTTTTAAGAACGAGGTGAAAAAATCATTTAGTTCCTAGGTGAATCTAGAGATTGAGTGGCCCTAGAGATATAGAATTGATTTAAAAAATTAGGTAGGAACTTAAATATGTTTGTAGGATCCTGAGGGGTACCTAAGATGACATCGGGGGTGGATTCGTTAAGGAGCATTGGTGCGTTAGATGGCAGTTTTTGTGGTTTTCTAAAGAAATTTGAATTTTTTCCAATCTTTAGCCTCCATGTGGGAAAGGATATCCTTGCCAAATTTTCATCGAGTAAAATTAGGACACTGGGGGATATCTATGGTAGGTGAAACTTCCTCAACCATTTTTGGCCAAACAAGGGGTAAAAATTTAGTGGAGTGATTAGATTGAAAAGTAAGTGGCCCTAGAGATATAGATGGCCATGACATTTCAACAACCAAATTTAATACAAAATGGGTTGCATTCTTTGATGGTTGATAAAAATTAGGTAGGATCGACCCATGGTACAATGTCATATGCATTGTCCATGGGATCTTCAGTTTGTAACAGGTTTGTGGAATGCAAGAGATTTTTTCATGATGACAGTGCAAACTCTGTTCTAGTTCGGAAATAGTTAGGGATGTAGCAAGCTTAGATGTAGTGGCTTCACACATATTGGAGGTGAATATTCCTTTATATCTTAAAGGTTTCCATGTTGTGCAATTTTCTCATGAGATTTAAGGGGTGCTACTGATTTGTCACAACAGGAACATGGGATGTGTTGATCGTGGGTTCTTTATTCATAGTGTTCGAAGCCAAAACCTCTCCATGCACAATGATGAAGATACATGCAGAGAGAATTTTGGATTGCCAATGGATTTGAAATTTAATGTGAATGACATGGTGTGGTGTGGATTGATAGCATGGGATGGAGGGTTATTAAGTCCCCCATAAATAAAATTTACTTTGAGATAAGTCAAACCATAGGAGATAAAATCTCCTATGTTGGGGTCATACATGGGTTACTTATCACGGACAACCATATGTTTTAGGTGAAGGTATGGAGTTAAGCATGAGAAGATGATATTCCCCGAGCATAAGGATTTTAATAGCCTCACTAAGAGAGGAATAATCTGGTAACTTGGAAGACAAAATAGATGCACTAGTGGATGCTTTGTTAGATGGCTCATATGTGGATTTAGGTACAAGGATGTCATTTGGGTGGTACATCATGTAGCAGTCAGCGAACGGATTTGGATCAGCATGGACAGTGAGAGTTCAACCTTTATGTTTGTAGTTGATACAACAATAGAGTGTGGAAGGAACATAGTGCATGGTGTGTATCCAGGGGTATCCTAATAACATGTTGTATTGAAACTCTCCTTCTATAATGTAGAAGATTTCGGGGAGGGTTTTGACATTGAACTTTAAGTGTAAGTATGATAATGCCTATTGTGGGTGCGATAGTGTCATTGAAGGATCACAATAGAACCGTAGTTTGGGTGATAACGATGTTGGGTAATTTGAGTTAGTTAAAGGTGAGAGATGATATGATGTTAATAGAAACACCACTATCAATCATGACCCTTTTGATGGAGATGTCATTAATCTAAGCGGTAATAAAAAGTGGGAGGTCATGGTCCTCTAGTCTAAGAGAGGGAATTTTGGATGGTTTATATGATATAGCAAGGGATGCTTATAAGAGCACCCACAAATTTTGTGAAAGGGATTGCATCATTGGATGACACAGTTATGGATTGGAGGGCTTCTATCATGGCCTACTTGTGAAAAGGGGGATGTTTGAACTAGCTCATAAAGGGACATCTTGATAGGAGATTGGTGTAATTATTTGATATCAACCTTTTGTATTGCAATGAAAGGGGGTTGTTGTTATTTGTATGGAAATTTTATCTTTTGATGGTTTTGTTTGATTAGAATCCTCAGGGGCTAAGGAAATAGTTACCTTAGGTTTATCAGAAGAAGCTTATAGTTTGGGAGGTGGAGGTATAGAGATGAAAGTTTTAATTTTATTAGGTTATGATGGTTATTTCTCATAATTTTTTGAATGCGTAGTGATGTGTATAGAAATGACTCAATCATAAAATGCTTTAGAGATAGATTCTTCACGTTTTTATGATGATGATGTGGATGTTGGCATCATATTTGTGTTGAGAAGGAAGGAAGAGTGGATTGCTAAGTTCCTATACTTTAAAGTGAAAGGATCTACGATTATCTATGGAATGGCATCGTGTTCTATAGTAATCCCAAAAAATATTGAATTCATATCATGAAGGCTTCCATCCATGATGATCAGATGGCTTTGGAGATGGTAGTGTACTAAGTGATTGTTGTAAGAGGTCATCTAAAATGGTAGCGTAACACCCTTTTGGTGTAGAAGTATATGGGGACAAGGTCGCATCTATACTTATTTTAGAAGAAGGTAAGATGGGTTGTTTAGTCACATATTGCTTATTTTTTGGTCATGGAGGCTTTCTAGATGTCCTGGAAAATGGTGGACAAGGAGCTTGCATGGGTGGTCATTGGTGTGGATAATCAGATTGTGTGACATTTGAGAGTGAAGGACCCTGTATGGGTGGTTGCTTGTGAGGATGTTTGGTCTACGTGTGACACGTGAGGACGAAGGACCCCATATGGGTGATCCTTGGTGTGGATAATTAGGCTATGTAAAATATGTTGGATATGGACTTAGTGTATGGGTTTGATGAGGGGGTTTTGATCTTGTAATAATAGGGTGATCAACAGGTATAAGGTATCGGGGTCCTCACAAGGGAATTTGATATGGAAAAACATATTAAGGGATTTTAAAAACTTGAACAACACCTTGTTTATGAAGTGATTTTATGGTTTTGGATGGACTAGGTGTGGTTGATGAGAATGTAGCAAAAGGGTCCAATTTCCGTAGGATAGTGGGTATCTTGGGTTGTTTTTTCATATGTGGTTTTAGGTGTAGTATTGGAAGATGCAAAGGGTATGGGTGTGGATTTGGTAGTGGCATGTGACAAGGGTGTGGGATTATTTTTAGTAATATTCTCAGTAGGTAAAATCTCAGCAACTTTTGGCTCATTAGGTTTTGGTGTTGATTTTACAAGTTTTGATTCAGTAAGCAATGGGGTGGACTGAGGCATAGGCTATATCTTTGTTATTGTATTAACAGTGCAGACATAGTTTGTTTGTGGTTAATCTAAAGATGAAGGGTGATTTGGGGAAAGGTTTGCTTAAATATGTCAAGATTTTGATTCGGGGGTGCGTTTGGGATTGTCTAAATGGAGTTCACCCTCTTCAATCAAATCTTGAAGTACATTGTGGAATGTACGACACCTTTCAATGTCATCTCCATTGACCCTATTATATTTACAATAGTCATTATCTCAGTAATAAATGGGTTTAGATACTGATATGTCAATGGATCGAATAGGTGGGAGACATATCATGTTGGATGCAAGCAATTTGTCAAAAATTACACTATAAGTCTCTCCTATAGGTGTATAGTTACATTATTGACAACGATAATCAGTAGTGGGCTTATCCTTAGGAGTGGATTTAACTATGAAGGAATTAGAATATGTATTTGACTTATCATTATTGGATGGTGATTTAGATGGGAATTAAAATTTTGGTTTCTTAGGGCGAAGCTTAACCCGTCCATCTTCTAGCGCTCGTCAATTCCAATTTACATGCCATGGTGAAAGCTTCATCAAAAGTTTGAAATGATTGGATTTGTAAACGTAGATGAGATGTTTTTAGCACATGCAAAAAAGAATACCTCAATTAATTCTATTTGTAGTAATGTAAAGGATAGTTCATTAGTGACACCCCTCTAATGGGAAACAAAATCAGCTATAGATTTGTCTTTGAATTGTCTAATGGTATATAAGTTGTTGATAGTGATTTTTTGGGCTATGTTTATAGAAAAGTGCTCTAAAAATTTTTTGGTGAGTTATGCAAAATAAAATAGGGAATGTTGAAGAATCTTATTGTACCAATCTAAGGTGGGACCACCAAAGGACATGGGAAAGGTCCTCAACATTAGATCTTGGTCATGAGCTATTAAATAACAGGGGTGATGGAAGGCACAAATGTGTTGTTGAGGATATTTATTGTTATAAAATAATATAAACTTAGGGATTTCCAAGTGAGATGAATATGGCTTATATGGTACTGAAAGATGAATGGTATCATTATAAATTTTATCATAAGAGAGAAAATTTTTTGATGAGGGACAAAGTAGATTCAAGGAATAGACATGCAGTTTAAAAGGGATTGAAGGGAATCAGGTTGTGTTTGTTGCTGTGAGAATGAGGGCAGTTTGAAATAAGGATTAGCTAGGTTGTGACTATTCATGATATTGTTAAGGACTCCCTTACTGGTAGAGAGTGTTTTGTTGGGGAATATTATGTTAATAAGGGACATTGTGTTGGTAAGGGGTATTCTATTGTGGGATGTGGTATTGTGGAATGTTTTGTTGAAGGGCATATTGTTGAGCTGTTGTATTGAAGAATGTTTTGTTGTGGTATATTATGTTGATAGGGAATTTTTTATTGAGGGATATTTTGATGATAAGGGATAATATGTTGTGGGATGTTTTGATGAGATAGAGAGCCTTATTAGGAGGTTATAGGCTGTGATGTTTATATGTACTTGTACTTGCAAGGGTACTAATGTATGATTGAGTGGTTATGAATATGTAGGTATTTGCTAGAAGGATATGGTACAAGAACAAAGGGTAATATCTGTTACAGAATACTTTGTTGAGGGGTACTATATTATGGGATGTTTTGTAGGGGCATAGACTACGAAATGGAGATCAATGGTTATGAGGGTTGTGGTATGTATTCTGAAATAGGGTGAGTGATAGTAATGACAATGGTATTGATCACTGATGTAGTTATGGGGATTGGACATGGTGATGTTCTGAATGGGACTAGTAACCTGTTGGGAGGATACAATAGTATAAAATGACACAGAACTCAATGGAGGTGTTTGTACCTATGAGGAGGCTGGCGGAGTGGATGAGGAAGTAGTGGTACTACTTAGGGGATGGTGTGGATCCTATAGAAGGAACTTAGTGAAGTTGTATACTGTTGAGCAGATGTGTTTTGTGATGAAATCATGTGGAGGTCATAAACGAGGACCGAAGTGACCTTATATGCTTTAGGTTGGGTGGAAGATTTTTCATTCGATGCTTCAAAGGGGTTAGTAGAGATGGAAGATATATCAGGTTAACTATTGCACAGTATTTCAGATTGATTTGGAGTGTATGGGTACAACTGTTGGATGATGGGGTTTTGATTTTGATTAATGAGATGTGCAATGGAAAATGAAGGATTGTAAGTGTATGAAATGGGTTAAGGAGTGAATGGTTGCATTTGTACATTTCTAGCTACTAGATAGGCATTGAGGGTAATGTGATTTAAATCTAGCATTTCTTCAAAGACAAGGTCTCCCCTATTTTAGAAAGGAGGTTCATATGCTTCTGGTTGAGGAATACAAGAAAAGAGATGTTCTGTTTCTTGTGGTCTAGATGTATGAAGGATTTGATTATGATATTGATGTGGGGGAATGAAAGTGTTTTTATCCCATGTTTTTGTTATAATTGACCCTTGATTCACTCCAAGTCTGCTGGGAGTTAGAAAAGGGATTGGATGTGTCCATTTGATGATACGAGATTTTTTGTTGCGTTGGTGTTGAAAGTTCTATAGTATAAAATGATACATGTTGTTGAAATGTAGGTGGTGCAGTAGACATGTTTTTGGAATTTTGGTTACGAGCTTGTTGTCTAGTAAGTACCATGATAAGAAAGCACATAAACACCTAAAAAATGAAAAATAATTAATTGAGTTGATTTATAACAAGCAAATGCAAACAAAATGTTGTTAAGTATTTATCTTGATTATTTATGAAAAAGTGGAATGTGCAATATGGTTAGTGAGGGTCATAAGAGATGGTAGTCTAAGGTCGGTTTCATGTATGTTTAAAGGTGAAGTCCTCGATATAACCAAAGGTGCATGAGGCCCAACTATGTATTGTTGTCGGTATGGGAATGTATATTGGGGCCTACCCCCTCACTTCAAGGTCCCACTGCGATAAAGGAATCAGTTACTGGTCTAATATATGTAGATAGACAAGAGATTATACTCGGCCAGAACAACAAGTTAGTTTCCTTATTGGGTGATGAAATTCCAATCAATTTCACCTGGGTGGGATTTGTTTGAATGCAATTTTGAGTTATAAGTTGTTTGGTTATGTGTGAGGGAGGATAAGTGAATGCAACCAAATTTCTATCCTAATTAAATCTAGATGATCAAGAAGTATAAATTGGTTCATTCTAAAACCCAAAATGAAATGTTTAGTTTCGATGAGGACAATCAAACAAAAAATGCAAAACTGAAAGAAAAAGAAAGATTTTAGGACTTACCGTGAGATCCCTCCTATTATTTTTATATTTCTAGAAATTTTCAAATGAGCAAGCAGTAAATCCAGTAGATGAATTTTCAAAAACAGTGCCCTACAACTAGATTAGAGAAAACAAAGAATAGAAAACAAAAAATTGTTGAAGCAATGTAAAAGAAAGAAAAACATAGTCCAATCGTTGGCAATTGGTCCCATCGCAAGCAATTAGCCTAATTGCAGGTGATTACTAGACAATGGATTAGAAAAATAAATAATTTTTTATTGGTGAAATGAAGGAAAGAGATTATGGGTTCGTGTCCCACTAGGTGTGCCAAAATGCTATGCACAATTTTACCTTGGGGGATGGTTGATAATATAAAAGGGGTAAAAATGGCTCAACCTCAATCATGAAAGGGTTTCTAAGGAATGTGCGAGATGTGTTAGGTGTTTGGTTGGTTGCCCTCTATGAAGAATGAACCAGGCTTATTTTCCCTGTAATCAAGCTTGTAATAAAAGACACTTATACCAAATGGAGTTAGTAAAATAGGGTGGGTAGGTTGCCTTGAAAAGGCTAGTTACTAGAAGTCAAAAAGACTTCCTTATGTGGATGTCAACCTAGTTTTAAAACACTTAAGCTTTATGGATGAGAAATGGAGTACAATGTACAATAGATGGAAAATGTGATTAATTGTTTATCACTTATTCAACTTAATACATACACCAACTGATAGTAATAATGTAAAGTAAAAAGTATAGAATCCAAAGTCAAAATGTAGGTCAATATATAAGTTTTCAAAAAAGAAGTTAGAGCCTGTTGAGTAGGCTAAATCATCATCTTTGGTGAAGTATGAATCAGGCTCAGAGATGTAGTCTTCCACAAAGAAATCAAATACCTCTTCTTCCATGTCATATAGATGTGCGAGGTTGGAATCAATGTATGGAAGGCTTATGTTTCTCTCAATGTCAGATTAAGATGTAGTGCGGGTTTCCTTTGGTATGTTTAGGCATACTTCATAGTTGTACTCAAATGATGCAAGGTCAACTTGGATCCTCTAGACCTCGTAGTATGCTTCCCAAAATTTCTTGGCTACTTCATGAATATGTTGGGTAGAGGAAAAATGACTTCCAACCTGTCAAAGGGAGTCACGTGTATGGCACATAGCTCTAAGTTGTGAATAATATTGTACTTATCCTAGTGTAAGGGGTGTCGGGTGATTGGTAGCAAATCGATACTGGTAATGGAATGAATAGTACCTGATATGGCCATATAAAAGATCCATACTTGGTGCACATATTAGTAACACAAAAGCATGTATTAACTAATAACAAATTATAATGAAAGTTTATTACTAATGTTTGACAGAAAAAAAAGGAATCACAGGTGATTATGTGAAATACTAACACACTAATAAATGAAATAATCCGAGTGTATAAGATGAAACTAACATCTATTGGGATATATAGAAAGTAAGTAATGATCTAATTAGACTATTTCAAGATGAAAACATAATGAAATACGATAAAAAAAAAATCTTTGTATGATAAGTGGTGATGATAGAATAGTTGTTTGTGATTGTGTCTAATAAACGAGTGTGAATAGCTCTAAAAAGACTTGAAGTGTGTATTGGATGCAGAATGGTGTTGATATGAGCTTGGTAACATTGCTTGAGTACTTGATAAGATGTGATAATGATCTAGTTCATCAAGATGGTCACGAATGGTCATGAATTCCTTCAAAAAATCCCCTTAAAGAGGCAGAGAAATATGTTTATATAGATTGTCTGCGACTAGGATAATCACCATCAATTTTGGATAATTCGAGTTAGGGGATGATAAGAGTGATTTTATTTCCATTTTGAACTTGATTTGAAAGAGATTGGAATAGAGGTTGAGATCCTTAGAGGTATGAACTCGGATTAGGACCAAGTCAGTTGGGATAAATGTGGAGGTTTTTTTAGAAGATTTCCCAAGTTAATTTAGTCCTAACCAGTGAGGGGTGAGAAGTGGTTATAGAGATAAGCTAGGGGTGGCTAGAGTAATATTTTTTAGAAGGTTGCTTATTTGAACTAGCTACAACTAGTGAGTTAGAGGGAGTTCTCATGGTGAGGTGTGTGGGTGAGTGGATTAGTCAATTTGATTATTACTTAATCAATTAATTTTGAGATGAGTGGAATGACTTTAGGAAATGTGAGGTAAATTAATTAATTGAAGGGGTAAGGGATTAATAAATTAGGTTTAGGGATGTTGTAATGATGCGATGATAATATTGACCACTTGAATGGAGGACTTGAGTCCTAAAATGGTATGCGAACAACAATATTTAATCGATTATTAGTGTGAGAGCGGAATGTGTGGTTTTTTGGTGTCTACAGTAATCAAGAATGGCAATAATAAATCATAAGTAAAAATTCAAAAAAATAAAGTAATCAAACAAGGAAACAATTTGTATAAGTAAGTAATAACAATAGTGTATTGATTAAGTATAGGACATAATTATAGTAAAGAAATAGATACCATGATAGGTTAGTATGACACAAGATGTGTTAGTCTTGTTAGCTCATAATATAGCATAATCACTTTGTACATAATCAAACATAATGAGGAAATGTAAAGTAATTTTACTGAAACAAAAGCATATATATAGTGTATGAGATTCTTCCAAAGAGTAGTGTTAATGGGAATGAACCAAATATGCATCTTTCATTGTGTGTCAAACTATGTGGTTCTTGCGTCACACTGAGAATACCTCATGAATACATGATTATAAAGAGCATGTAGAAAATATATTATATAATTCAAACCAATGTGACAAACAACATGTATAAAGCAACAAGCTAGCTAGTCAAACCATAAGCATGTACCGATTTAATATTTTTACAAACATGTGAATGTTTATGGATTATGTGATTATTTGTATGTTTTTTCATTATTTTTGTAAATAACTATGTACATCAAAAATGGGGTAGCATAAGAGCTACCCAATAAAGGCCTTATTAAGAGGCAAATCACATTCAAGGAGTAAAGGATGCATAGGTCCCAAAAGTTTTAGAAGAGATTAACAATGCTAGTGTATAATATGTGTAGAAACCATGGTATATGCCATATAAGGGCTAGTATAGAAAGAATTGTGATGGGTGATATATGTTTCTAGAGGTATAATGGAAGGCTAGGAGGTCAGGTGATAAGCTTAGAAAAAAAAGTGGTACAAGTGTATAAGAAATAAGTATGTATGTCGCAATGAAAGGCATATTAAAACATTAGTTTAAATACGGTTCAAAGTAGCTAGTGTGAGAAGAAGGATGAAAACGATAAAGATAAACATGGAAATATATAACTACAACTATTCCATGGAAGATATAAGGTTATGAATCCCACATAGAACAATCAATAGAATGGAAAGCATCACCATTAGAAGTTTTAATAGATTACCATTTTAACAAACATGTGTGGAATTTTTGATCAACTCATGGATATGTGGTAGAAGAGCCATCAATGTAGTATTGGTTTCCCCTAAGGGAAATGATGGAGACATGGTGGGTATATTCATTATAGAAATTCCCATGGGGATATCTATGTGGACAAAGGAGTAAGGTTAAATCATCAATAAATATTGTAATATGGTGAATCTATGTGGGAAAATATTGAGCAAAAATCCAAACAGAAGTGACCCTCGAGAAGCACCATACGAAGTAGAAGAGGGTGTAAAATACATTAATCATTTAAGTATAACATGTACATAAGAATATCGAGTAGAGGATCTAGAAGAGAGTAGCCTACTAGTGTATGCATGTTAAACTAATCTAAGTTAATGAAAAAAACCTAATACCAAGTAGATTTATAGTATGGTTAATCAAACTAATACATCATGATAAATCCATGAAAGGAAAAGATAAACTAATATTCATAAAAACATGGATCAACATTAAAATGTAAAACTCTTCTTTGATATTTTTGATGGGCTTTAGATTATAGATACTTCCTTTATGAGTTGAACGCAACTATGCACAATCAAAGTATTTCTCTAAGGAAAAGGAAGAAATCTCACCAATATGGCTTGATTGCCATATTTAGTTCTTCTCTTACTACTCTTAGACAAGTGGAAAAGGGATATTTACTTGATTCAATAAGCCTTCCAAAATGAAAATTCTCTTACCAAGTGTGATGTCTTAAAATGACATGTTGTAAATTGAAACATGGTGTATTAGGTTCTTTATATAGCTATCCAATTTTAGAGAAGCTTGAATCCTAGTGAATGTGGGATAAAGGTAAAGTATAATTTTAAAGGGATAAGTATGATTAGAAAAATATTAATTAGATATTATCAACTCATGGGAGTTAGGGGTGATTTAATTAATAAACTATGATTAATTAATAAACCAAGATAAGATTAAAAATCCATTTGGAGATGATTTAGCAGGAAATTAGTAGAATTTAAAGGATTTGAGGGGGGATTTAACCAATAAGAGGGTTTATTTATTAAATAGGAGATTAAAAGGATTAATTAATTAATTAAAACAGGATTATAGCTAACAAAGTGTCGTTAATTGGCGTCTAGGATGAGGTATGAGACTAGTTAATTAATAAAGTGTTGCTAATTGACTGGGATGAAAGGAAATGCTAGATAATTAGAAGGAAACTCATAATTATAATGAAATGATCAGAAAGAATATAATTAGTGCAATTTTAATATTAAAACTACGTAGACAGATTTTGGTGTCTACATTTGCCCCTCTTTTATGTGGTGCACTGCAAGTGACGCCATTTCAAAGATAGTATACAATTTTAGACAATATATTTTGAAAGTATAGAAGAAGGATTAGTAGTATGGATGATGATTCCTCCTCAAGTGTTGATGGGGTTATAAAAGAGGTCGATTGACACTCGAAAAGAAGAAGGGAGAAATGACCACAACGACATAATAAGATCATTGTGGCAGTATATTGAATATGATTGTATGAAGGAAATGCAAGTAGGGATCCCTGCATACCAATACAAATTTTATTATTAGTAATGTTGCATGGTCATGGTTTTTGATGCGAGATATTATCTTCTTAACAAATCCCGTGGAAGAGAAGGTCATAGAAATAGAAGAAATATGAACTTGGCTTGGTTGGCCATTGTTCAATTTGATTGAATTTGGTGCCCATGCCCCAAACAAAGGAAGGAAGGAAGGGGGAGGGAAGAAATGAGTCCTATTAATAGCTGCATCTAGGAGGAATACATAGAAGAAATGGAAAATGATAGGTAGAAATTTATTGAGAATGGAAGATAAGATAGATGATAACTAGAAATATTGTGACATAGTAAACATACCATCTTGGCTCAGTAGTACCTTTTTATTTTATATAAGAATACGAAAGAAGGGTAAAATGACATAAGAATCCATAATACTATTTTTGTACAATGCTGGAGGACTAACTCAAATCAAAATACATAAGCAATGTAATACAATAAAGTAAAAAAATAAGAAAAAAAAAACACACACACTGTTAGGTGGAGAATGGAAACACCATTCATGTTTGAGACTCACTATAGATGTCCCAATAGTGCAATAAATTTAACTAAGAATAAGAGTATCCAATCCAATCCAAGCTAAGTATAAGATAAAAAAAGATTTAAGCGAGAAGATGTGGAGTTGGCACAAAAGAGTAGATTAGATGGTAGTTCCTAAGATTAGGGATTCCTTCCTTCATGAATGTCAAGATGTAGTAGGTATATATATAACGTCATCGCCCATGGGTAATGTCATCTGTAGTATTTTATTTTACCACCAAAATTCTATGCATGATGACACCTCATTCAACAAATCGTAATGCTCAACCAAAGCGTGCAAAGCTACTAGGTCCCTCCTTTGTGTGTTCTTGTCAAGATGTTAGCATGCGGACTTATAATAACCATCAAGCATTCAAGTATAAACCATCACATACATGTTATCATGAAAAATAATATAACAAGATAACATAATATGTATTCCCCATACTCAGATACATCAATAACCATAACCCAACCTCCATAATCCATTATAATAAAGTCTTACATAACAAAAGTTGAATACATATCCATAACCAACACTAGAGAATGCATAAGTATCAAGCCATAGTCCATAACCACATATAAATACTCTCAGTACTTAGACATGAACGATGGTGTATCAAAAAATTGACATACAATATATATATATATATATATATAGGGGTGGGGTCTTTCCCTTCAATGCCCATGCACTCTCCTAATAATAGGCGTGCCTAAAAATAGACTACATGCAAGTTCATAGAACAATTAATAATAGAATATCCTATAAATAAGGCTTGTTTTAATCCTATTAATAGATAGATCCATGAATGTCCTTTCATCTTTGATTTGCATGTGATTTATCCAAAAATATACATTCTTTAAACACCGAGTCTCCTATATTTTCTATGGATCTGAATCATTGCTTGGTCAAAAATCTATCTCAATTTTTCTATTTTTAGCCCGTAGTTTACAAAATCAGATAAGTCCCAAAGTTACCCTACTAAGGCACGAGCCTTCACGTGTTATCCCATACTGCATGCGCGTGCCCCTTCATTCCTGTCTCTCATGTGTCCTAGATCCTTATGCATGGTATATACTTAACCAATTTTTCCATGCAACATTACACCACACGAATTATATTTTCATCCTTAGTAATGGTTTTCCCAACTGGTCTCTCCAAAGAATGTGTGAATAACAATAAAATAATAAAGAATTCAATGCCCAAAGGAGTTATCCCACCTATACACAAGTCATATAAAATCAAAGGTTGCTGAAGAAGCTCTAGTAACTCAACATTTAACTCGCTCTCTAATTTATTCCATTCATTGATTTCTTCTAATGCTATCTTGGGTGTTGCTTCTAAAATCCCTGGTATTTAGTCAGGTTCCAACACTTCTACTCAAATCTTGAGCTCATGGATTACCACAGTTAATTCTATGAACACCCCCTCGATTACATCCATGCACTCTATCACCATGTTATGAAATTTCTTGATTTGGATCTCTAGCTTATCCGTCTTGGCATTAATTATCTCTTTTGTTCTGATAACTCTGCCATAACCTTAGTGTGATATCTCTTATTAGTTGGCATATTATTATATATGTCCCCGAGCTCTACCTCTTCATTACTTACCCTTGTGCTAAGGATATGGTCACACTTCTGACACCTATTCAAATCCAAGTTGGCTTTACTACTTGTATGCTTAAGCTATGTGAACAAATCCTCAAGCTCTGTTATCTTGACCTCAAAAAATATTTTATTTTCTTATTTTTCCTTTTCTAATTCTTTAGCTATTGGCCTCACATATCTTTTTATATTCACCAGAAGCATCTCCACCAAGTGGCCAAGATATTCCATCTCATCATTGTAGTCACTCCTGGGTTGGCTTACCAAGGCTAGACATTGGCCCCAAATTTGCTTTACCAATGCTCCTGCCTTATTACCCTTATATATCCTTCTTTAGGCTATTAATATCACTTTCTTTCTTCTTCTTATACTCCACCACTACTTGTAAGGTGGCCCTTGCATCCATATTTCTGCACATAACATCTTTGGCCATCTTATTCAAGGCATTACATGCCTGCTCATCTGTTAAGTACATGGGATCTACCTACTTGTACATCTTCCCAGACTCTCTCTTTAATTATTTTACACTAAGGGACTTATCACTCACCTCAAACTCATACTCCTCTACATTTGTATGCATATTCTAGGATAACATCTTCATGGTGCGTGAGACCCATCCCTGTTTATCTATTAATTCCCAGCCATATAGTTTATCTGTTGGCACCATGCTCTGGAATCAAACCTTTAAGACCTTTTTAGGGTCATCTAAAAATTCCATATGGGGTGATTTGGGAGTCCATCACTTCCTCACCACCTTCACCTTTGTTTGTTGTTTCTTAGGAGTAAAGGCACCTATGTTGGTTCCACCTTCTACTCCCTTATCTTCCGTGATGACATAAGTGTCACCAACTTCTTTCTCCTTATGCGCCTCCTCGTGCTAAGGTGATTTTTACTTATATGGAATTTTGTTATTTTCCTCATCCTTGGCACTAGATTTTCTATATTCCTATTCCTTTTGTCTTCGCTATTTGTTCTTCCCATTCATGCTCCAAATCCTCTATCAAAGTCTCTCCCTTCTCTTCTTCAATGGAAACTACCTAAGATCCTCCATGATTGAACTTTTTCTTGTTTGTAATATCGTTAGGTGGCTGATAATTCTACATGCTATCATCACATTTCCTTCTCATGTAGTACATTTTCTTCATGTGCAAGTGATCAATCCCACCTTCCTCTTTTTATTCTTTTGGAGTATCTTCACGCGTTCTCTTGAGAGGTGGTACAAACGTTCTCCCAGTATGTGGAAGGAAAATATTTGTAACTTCCATTTCTATCCCACCCTAGGTTTTTAGCCTTAGAACTACAAATAATTTACATATCATCCCTTTTATTGTGACGTTAATCTAGGGATTCAGGTCCAAATTATCTGGCTCTAAAGTCTTTAAATATGTAGACATAGAGTTATACTTGTAAGTGGTGCACAAGATGTACCAGTTGGAATCCACCTTATTAGCTTAAAATTTTAAATTTTGCACGTCGTTAATCCTATTTACCATGCACTTGAAATATCTAGCAATAAATGTAAATGATAGTTTGCACCACAGAGCCATTTCTCCATCCTGTATCCTAAAATGTGCAAGACTATAGTGTTGTATTACTAAAATTTTTACTTGTTATCTAACCTCTTCCGGTGATTCTCACTGGATGTATCATTCATTTTTAAACATTGCGCACAACCTTTTGTACCAAATATCCCCTCTAGCCTTATATGCATTGGTGATTGTGCCATCACAAGTGTAACCTGTGAACTAAACTACAAGAGACTTATTCACTGGTGGGTAAACCCATATGTCCTCATCTGATCCATCTGGGACTCCAATTTCTCAAAAAAATTAATAATAAGATCGAGCCCCAAGTAATTTTTTCTCCCTCTTCATTCTATTCCTTAGCATCCTCAATAATACCATTAGTGAGATACTGTACTATGTATTTGGTGGGTCATTATGTGTGTAATATATAGAAATTTATTGTTCACATTTGTCCACCTCTCCAAATAACCCAATTTACAACTTACGAGCTTGGCTGCAACCATATTTCCAGGGTCTGTGAACTTTTCTATGCTCATGGACCTTCCTCTATTCTCATACTTCAACTTTATGGTCAATTTATCAATGTTTGCATTGGAACACAAGTCTAGTTCCATGTCTTTCCCTGTGCCTCTTGACCTTGTAACCTATTTAATGAGCTAGGACGAGATCCACATTCTCTGACCCGTAAAATAGAAATAACCCTCATCTACCCTGAAATGAGCCACTGAAATAAATGTGTGGGCTTTGTGTAGAAGGGTAGCTCAAAAAAATGGATGACCCCTACCTTATCCATATTGTTTCCTTACTGAATCATCCACCAATACTTCATTTGTCTCTGGTAGCTCTCGTAACATGTCCTCCTTGAAATTTGCTGATTTTGCACTTTGTAAGTTGCAAATTCCATGTTTTAAACCTAATTAATCTAGGGGGTATTGCATTTCTGAATATATCTCTTCCAATGGGTATTCAAATTCAACCTCGACCCTCTTCATGTGGGGTTTTCTCCTTTTGGTATGAGATGTCATAGTTTCCCTCTTTGGTGACCTTAACCCTATAACCTTATGCCCTAGGTGGCTTATTTTACAACACTTAGTCTTACCTCACTACTTGATAACTTCAAACATTAGGTGCTTAAATGTTTCTGCAAAGCCTTTCTACTCGTGCCCTAGTTTTGCACTCAACTGCCAACTCAAACTTCTTTCTTTCCACAAGGAGCTGAACACAAACACTTTACGCATCTTGCTTTGGTTTTCTTCACACTTCTCTACCTCTTTCACACCAAATAACTTAGTAGCTCAATTTATCAATTCTTCTTAAATAGAAGGTAGAAAATGACTCTATTTTCCCCCTTTTGTAACCTTTTCATACCCCACCAACTTACTTTTTCACTTTTAACATGATTTTTCTTTCTTTAAAGATTTTAAGTTATTTTCTTAATAAAGTATCTTTTCTACTTTTCATTTTTTCACTTGCCTTCCTTTCACACACTGTATTGATAACATTCTAGTGTGATTACTAATTTCCAAGCCACATATCTCCTCACTTGTGCTTCCCCGCGCTGCTATACATAACCCTTTATGCCATACACTTAATAGTTCATCCAGCTGCTGCCTACCTCACATTACATTGTGTGATCCCTTTTTTCACTTGTAATCTTCATCCTGAGCACTTTCTTTATGAGCATCATTATCCTTAGCACATGTAACACCTTACCTTCCATACCAATCCTTCAAAGAGCATCTTCACATGTGTTAGCCTCTATATACATCCTGATATCAATAACTTTCTCTTTCATGAACTTATACCTAGTTCTCCCCATACTAAAAGTATGCACAATCCTCTGTGGATGAACTTAGTATATAGTAATCAGCTTCCTGTGTGGAAGCGCACTTATTACCAAAAAATAAAACAAAAATAATAAAACAAAGAAACAACTAGAAAGAAACACATGAAAGGGAAATATAATCTAAGTGGAAATACTTATTACAAACACAAAGAATATTTATTTATAGTAGGGATTTAGCCTACTCCCATTCAAGTAACCCAAAAACATGGTGCCATTAAGAACCTAAAATTAACATGCACCTGATTCAATTATATTGGTTACTACAAAATGTCCCAACTAATGCACTTTCAATTTCCTAGGTGGCACGCAAACTTGGAGTCATAGAGAAGGAAAATCTTTCCAACTGTAAATTTCTTGTTCTTAATGTACATATCATGCCAAGAATTCTATCTCACCTTCTAATTCTTCTGGATCCAATGTGTAATGGCATGCCACTCATCTAATTGCATTAGATTTTCAATGTACTCTTCTATAGCTTGCTCATCATCTAATCCACTCACGTGTGCAATATGTAAGGATGAGAACATGAACTCAACTAGTAGCACAACCTCTGTACCAAACACCAATTAAAATGGTGTGGCCTTATTCACTATTTTATAAGTGTTCTAGTAAGCCCAAAGTACAAATGATACATTGTCATCCCAATATTTTATCCCAACATTACTGATTTTTGTCAATCTCTATCCCAAAATATTGAAAGTCTCTGCAGTTTCATTGGATTGAGGGTGATAAGGGGTGGTTTTATGGTGTGCCACCATAAATTTTTATAATAGGATTTTTATCGTCTCATTCAAGAAATGAGTCCCTCTATCACTTGCCACTCTTAAAGGGTAGCCATACCTACTAATTATATTCTCCCATAAGAACCTTGATGTTATGGCTACTATATAATCCTTTGTAGGCGCTGCCTCTACCCATCGTGTCAAATAGTCTGTGCAAGTGATAATATAACACGCACCAGTCCTACACACAGGTGGCACAATAAGTCATATAAAGTCAATGGACCACTTTTAAAAAGTCTTCGTACTTGCTATAGGTTCCAAAGGAATCTCATCTCTATGTCCAGGCTTCCCAAGGTGCCGACAATGGTCACATGCCTTTACATATTCCTTGGTATCCTTATATAACATCTCCCACAAAATTACATCCATAAGGATCTTGTATGCTGTAGCATAACCTACATAATGTCCTCTTGATATCCCACCATGAGCCTCTTCCATAATGGTGTCGCACTCATGTTCTAGAACACAACGATGTAAGATGTCATCATGGCCCAATTTGTACAAATCTCCCCCAATTAGCTAATAAGGAGCCACGCGTATAGCAAGCTAATTTTTCTCTAACATCTTCATTCCCTTAGGTGCCTACCTAGTGTGTACAAATACTACAATATCTTCCAAATTTATGGGCATGCGGTTCAATTTGAATAGCTTTGCATATGGAATAGTGTCTTCAATGCTCTGCGTGTCCTTGCCAAAATTAATCGTTGATAGATGATCAGGGTCTGAATTACTTTTCCCAAGTTTGACAACAAAAATGAAGTCAAACTCATGAAAAATAAAAACCTTCAACTTGTACGAGTTTTTCTAAATAGTTACACTCAAAATTGGAAGATGTTGTATAAACATGAATTGTAGCATTTTGAGTTTAGTTTCTAAGCTACTATATGTTATTGAAAATGGATAAGTTTAAGTGGGTCAAATAACTAAAATACCAATAGGTGCTCCTGTTTTTGTTAAAAAACATAATAGAGTGAATTTCGTGCCCCCCACCATTTTTTTGAGTACCATTTAGTATTTTTGAAAACCCTTTGGTAGAAAGATAGCTAGGAGCATCTAGTTTGTGCTAGATTTTTTTTATAGATTTTTTTAGCGAGGATTTTTTTAATGATTTTTCTAGTAAAGAAATGTTAAGTTTTGAAAAATAATGAAGCTTCGACCGTGCCCCCTTAACTACCTCAAAAAATATCAAAATTTAGATTTTATTTTTTAAATATGTATAGAATTAGGCCTAGTTTGTGCTAGTATAGCTTTTTTTCAATTTTGATGAGCCATAAAAATGATACATGATGAAAGACAGGCATATTTAAACTTTAAAAAATAGCTATAAAAAGGTATAGTTAGAAAATAAATAATATGGAAACCTTATATTAGTTAGAAAATTTGAAAATTTATATTTTTAGAAAGAAGAAACTTTCCTCTACATCGTGGTATAATTTTTTTAAACGAATCGATCGTTTTATGTCGATTTATGATAGTGGAAGTGGAATTGTTGTATTTTCCTACAAACACACATTGTTTGCTATGTTTGTATAGGTCCATGCCTCAAGATTGGGGATCCAAACTGGATCCAAGCCTTGAGGCATGTCTTGGAAAAAGTGAAAACACAAAACACGTATGCGTTATAATGCGTACGCACTATAACGCGCACGCGTTATAACGCATATGCTTTCTTCATAGTATGAACATTATATGTGTTTCTGGCATGCTTTTATTTAGAAAAATAAATGTTTAAATATAAGTTTTTCATTTATTATTTTTGTAAATATAATAAATTAGGTCCACTCTGCACTTTATGGATCTAGTCTCACAGCTCCATTAGTCACGGTTTAGGAGATAGATTTTTATAGTATAATTTGGTCAGTACATAGGTAATTTTCAGGATTTCAACATTCAGCCTAAAGTTTTTAGTGTTTAAATTCTACAATCGAAACCCTAAACCTTAAAACCTAAACCCTAAACATTAAACATTCAACCCTTACCCATGAGCCCTAAACCCTAAACCTTGAGCCTTAAGCCCTAAACCCTAAACCATGAACCATGAGCCCTAAATTTTAAACCCTAAATCATAATAAATAAATCCTAAACCCTAAACCCTGACCCCTAAACTTTAAACAATGAAACATAAACCCTAAATTTTGAGCCCTAAACACTAAATCATGAACTTTGCAACCTAAACCCTTAACTCTCAACCCTTAACCCTGATACCTAAAACCTAAACTGTAAACCATAAACCCTAAAACCAATATAAAAAACCATCAAACATGAACACTAAATCCTAAACCCTAAACCCTTAATCCTAAACCCTAAAACCTAAAACCTAAACCATAAGCTTTAATCCCTAAACCATAAACACTAAATCTAGAGCCCCAAGCTCTAACTCGTAAACCTTAAACCTGTAACTCCGAACCCAAACCTTTATCCATAAACCATAAACCATGAACCCTAAACCCTAATCCTTGAATCCTATAGCTTGATCTTTAAGCCCTAAACCCTAAACCGTAAACTTTAAACCTTGAGCCCTAAACCTTAAACCCTAAATCCAGAGCCCTGAGCTCTAACCCCTAAACCTTTAAACCCATAACTCTGAACCCTGAGCCATAAACCCTAAACCCTAATACCTTGATCCCTAAGCCCTAAACCATAAGCCAAAAACCCTAAACCCTAAACCTTAATCCCTAAAAGATAAATCCTAAACCCTAAACCATGAACCATGAGCCTTAAATGCTAAACCCTAAACCCTAACCCCTAACCCCTAAACCCTAAACCCTAAACCCTAAAATCTAAACCCTCAGCCCTAAACCCTAACCCTAAATGCCAAACCCTAAACCCTGAGCCCTAAACACTAAACCCTAAACTCTGAACTTTACAGTGTAAAACCTTAACCCTTAGACCAAAACCCTAAACTATAAACCCTAAAACCAAAATAATAAACCCTGAACCCTGAACACTAAATCCTAAACTCTAAACCCTAAACCCTAAACCCTAAACCCTAAACCATAAATACTAAAACCTATACCTTGAACCATGAGCCCTGAGACCTAAACCCTAAAAACTAAATCCATATCCCTAAGCTGTAACCTCTAAACCTCATATATTTATAGTAGGTCTTATGAGTGAGTTCATATTTTTGAATATCAATATTAGGACCTTATTTCCTAGTCTTTTGCTTGGAACCATCATTGAGTCTTCTTGTATAACTACCTTGTTTATGAGAGGTGAGATAGGAAACTAAATGGATATGACATCTACCTTGTTCCTTATAATGCATATTACACATCTTTTCCAAACCTGTTTCTCCCCACATATACTTGCATTCTTTAATTTCTATTTCTTCACACTCTAAAACAAATTTCACATTTCTCATACTTGCATGTATGGTATTATGCAAGCCATGATGACCCATTGGAAGCTAGAAAAAATAACCATCACAACACAAAAATTAATTTCAAAGGAAATGGAAGAAACACAAATAGTATACAAACACGGAGGTGTAGGATCATAACTAAATTACCTGCAGTATCATCTCCTCTGGAGAAAGAAAAAGATCTTTTGTTACTGTAATGGATAGTAAATTTGACAGAACTTCCTGAAGTGTTCAATATAGTCATTTTATGTACTCTCCATACAACTTCAAACCCCATGCATGTTGGCCTATCACCTAGCGAGAACCAGACGCTCACCCGAGGCATGTGTGGGCATCGAGCCCCTCCTTTATGTGAGCATTATGAGAAGATCTTACCATTGATATAAAATTAGATGTATAAAAGTAAATGTTCATGCACTCATTCTGAAATAATCAGATGAGCTATTACATCTATATACCCATGAAATTAACAAGAGAAACATTATATAAAGAACATATATGATTCATAACATGAAGAGGAGACACTAGGATTCACACCCATGAAAAAAATATTTAGAACAGAGCCATATATTCATATTGATCATAGTATGAGTAACCACATTACATTCAAAAGTGGTCATTACATACCATACTTATCCAAAGACTTCAGACTTATCTATTACAAATATTACCTGGTGTAACATTCCAACAACACCCTCCTAGTTCATCCCTTAATACATATTCTAATGCCATATAGAGGCCTATTACATTCCTTATACCCCTTAGCACTAATGCTCTAAATCCTAGCCTTACTGCAACATCATACTCTTGAGGCATTCCCTTATGATCTCACACCTACTATCTGTCGACTTCTTCTCCATTCAGGTGTGTCTTTCTTTCTCTAGAGCATCTCTATATATAGATTTAACACCCACCTCCATGTCTTCCTCTAGGAGTAGATCGCTTTCCAAGTGTCCGTGTGGTCCTCCAATGGAGCATGCTAATTCTATTCCGAGATATCCACTTTCTGAAATGATGTATTTTGAGAACCTTCTATGCATGGAATATTCTTTTCTTGAGCAACAAACCTCCAAGATATCACCTTATCCAATCAGCATGCCTAGTTAGGTCACATTTTTCCTCAAGTTCCTTCAGAATGTCAAATATGGCTAAGTATTTATACCCTAAGTAATGCATTGCACACACACATTGGTTTATCCTAAACCCTTGTCTTGCATGCTTCTCCCTACATGTCCTTTAGCACTTAGCCAATATTTTGAGGCCCAACATCACTCCACACTAAAATTGTTCTCCATCCTCAGAAACATACCGATCCTCCAAAGAAATAAAGAATGACGGGACTTAGACAGTTTGAATAAAGAATGAAGGAATGAATAATGAGAAATGGAAAAATGAAGAATGAAGAATGTTGTTATTGATATAAAAGGAGTGGGAACTCCTTCCTCATTTTTTCCTTGATTTTATCCCATACATCTACTTCCCATTGTGCATAATGAAGTAGGTTTCCCATTAGAGCGCTAACCTTTTCAAAACTCAGTTCATCTCCCTTAGAGTTCAATGTGAAATTCCATTCATTGATAATTCCTTCTATGATAGATGCATGGATTCTTTCAAAAGTGCTTTCTAAAATATAGAGGTAGTCATCAAGCCTAGTGAAGGGTGTGATGTGATTTCCAAACAACTTGAAATTCATACTGATTTAGAGGTCATAACACAAATTTACAAATATCTCTATCATTATAAATGGAATCCAAGTAATGGTGTCACTTTGTACCTAAGGATCTAGGACTACTGAGGTCTATGGAAGGATTGGACATTCATGAATCATTGAGTGTCTGAATTAGAATAAACTTGAACCTCAAAAATCCTCTCAAATTACTAGCTTACATAAGCACTAGACATATCAAGATTTATTCTTCGAATGAAACCTTCATTCACAACAACTTGCAATTGAAATAATTATTCAAAATAACATCAAAAACATTTCTTTGTACCGAATTTTTCTTGGATATTTGGCATTTCCCTCCTTCAAAATATCAATAGATGAAATACATCAAATTGTGATGACTCTCTTTGAATGTTCTTCCTAGGAAGTAGATGAACCCTTTTCACTTAAATACTCTATGTTAATATTAATAAGAATGGGTAAGACACAAAACATTACAGTGAGTGAAATAATTCCCATATAATGGGAAAAAGAAGATAAATGTATTGGGTAACATTTATTTGTACCAAATTGTTCTCGGATATCCGACGTTTCACTCCTTAAAAATATCAGTAGATGAAAGACATCAAATTATGATGAATCCCTTTAAATTTTCTACCTACGAAGTAGATGAACCATTTTTACTTGAATACTCTCTATCAATACTTATAAGAATGGGTAAGACATAGAACATTACAATGAGTGAATGGGTGAGCCTAAACCTTGAGCCTTAAATCCTTACCCCTAAACCCTAAACCCTGAGCCTTAAACCCTAAACCATGTCCCCTAAAACCTTAACCCTCAACTTTAAACCCTAATTCCTAAACCCTAAACCCTCAACACTAAAACTTAAACCCTGAGCCCTAAACCCTAAGTGCTAAACCCTAAACCCTAAACCATAAGCCCTAAATCTTGAGCCCTAAACCCTAAACCCTAAACCCTAAGCCTTGAACCTTGAGCCCTAAGCCCCAAGCCTAAACTCAAACCCTAAACATTGAACCCTGAAACATGAAACCTAAACCTTAAACCCTAAACCATGATTCCTAAACCCTAAACCCTAAACCCTAAAACCTAAACTCTGAACCCTAAACCTAAACTCTGAGCCCTAAACCCTAAACCTTGAGCCCTAAATCCTAAACCCTCAACTCTTAACCATGAGCCATAAAACCTTAACCAAAAACCCTATACCGTGAATCCTAAACCCTGTGCCCTAAACCCTAAACCCTAAAATATGAACCATGAGCCCTAAACACTAAACCCTAAACCCTAAGTCATAAACCTTGAACCTCGAGCCCTAAACCCTAAACCCTACATCATAAACCCTGACCCAAAGTAAATTCCTAATAAGATCATTTAGCGTGTTTTAGTGTGTAGGGAATAATGTCTAAGGTGATTTATTGACTCATTTAGATTTGATGAGATAATACTTCCTCTAAAGTCCTAAAAAGGCCATTTTTTGTCATTTTGTAGCAATTGAAAACCCTTTAGAATAAGCTAAAATGAATTAGTCATGTCATCGAGGTATCAAGGACCATCATGTGTGAATTATAAGGCATATTTTTTATCCATGAGAGACATATAAGATAAAAACATGTATGAGAATCGTGAATTTGATTCCATGAAAGGATGATTTTAGAGCTAGGAAAGGTGAGGGGATTATATTTATATTGAGCACCATGTTTCTAAGAATAAGCATTCATCTGAATTTACTTGATGTAATTCACTTGGTACTATTCATAAAAACTCATTCAAATCCTAGTAGTGTGATCACACCTTAAGGAGGAGGCACATTATAATCACCTCATTTTGGCCGTAGGACAAGAATCCCAATCAGGGAGCAATCCTCTATCTACAAAGTGAGGATCTCATTTTAGTAAGAAGTAGAAAAGCATCATAGAGTTGATTCATGGTCACTAAAGTGAATTATGGACCAAATTCAAAAATTGGTACCAATTTAAGTAGTGGTAGGGCCAAAATCCAATTTAAAAAGTAAAAAACCTATAAAATGAGTAAATGCTTTCCCAAAATAGAGACCGACTACAATATATATGCCCTAAAAGTTTAAGGTCCTTTGCTGAAATCCTAAAAATGAGTTAAGTACTGACTATTTTAGACTTTGAAAAATTATCTTCTAGATTATAACTGTTGGAGCTAAGGGACCACTTCCATTAGGGGTAGAGTGACCCTAACTTCTTATATTTACTAAAATAAATTTTATTTCTTATACTTAAACATTTATTTTTGTAAGTATAAGCCCTAAAATACACATATATTATAAGACCTAAAATACACATATATAGTCCATACTATACAAAACACGTGTGCATTTTTACTTGAAAACAATGCATATGTGATTTAGTCTTAGTAATTACTCAACCAAGAAAAATAAAACACGATCACGTTATGGAAAAAACGAGTATGCATTTTGGTTGTTTTCAGGTTTTTGTCCACTTTTTGTTCTCCCAACTTGGTGCACTTACCCAAAACCATATAATTTGTATAAAAGATAAATGGGATTTCCAACAAGTACTTTGTGAACTTATGCAGCACATAGATCATAGAAAAATATTCACACTTAGTAGTTGTGTAGTTATTCTCTATGGGTGTTAGCTTCTTACTTGCAAAGAAAATGGAATAATACATAATTCCTTCCCCTAGTTATGCCAATAATGCACCAATTACCATGCTGAAGGCATCAAAATGAACATGAAAGGGCTTGTCCCATGAAGGAAAGTATAAAATTAGTACAGTGGTAAGCCTCTCCTTCAATGTTTCAAACGTTTATTGTTTCACATCACCCCAATAAAATTTCCCTTTAGCTTTAAGCAACTCTTCTAAGGGTGTGGAAATCCTTTCATATCCCTTGATAAACTTCCTGTAGTATCTAGTATGTCCTAGAAATCTATGCACTTCACTCCAATTGGTAGGTTCTTCCAAACCTAAGATCACAACTATTTGGGTTGGGTCTACCAACAACCCTTCTTTGCAAATAATGTGACCAAGTAAAGTACCAAAAGGTGTATCAGAAATGCACTTCTTAATATTGAGAGAGATGATCAATTGCTTACACCTCTCAAACATGAGCCTTAGATTCTCACAATGGTCTTTGACCAAACCATACAATGTCTAATCATCCAAATATACCTATGCAAAAACTTATGAATGAAATCTTGAAAAGCCTGCACACAATGCGTGTGAACATTGTTGGTGCATTCTTCAATCCAAAGGGAATTACTTTGTACATGCAAAAATTCCCCACTCAAGTGGTGAAAGTTGTCTTATCTTGATATTCCTTTGCTATGCGCACCTAGCGATAACCTTGGTGATAACCTAGAAAACCCATCTATAAAAGATTAGATCTCGTGCCCTACAACTCCCTCAAGGATCTATTCTGTGAAATGGGGTAGGGAAAAGGAAAAATAACACTTGAAACATTTAAGTTCCTTAGTAGTATACACAAATCCTTATCCTCCCATCCTTGTTTAATATTGATGACCATGGGCCTGAACCCATTCAGATTCCTCAATATGCTCAATTATGCTAGACTTGATCATTTTATCAATTTCTTCCTTCAACCGTGACATGCACATATTAGGATTCATCCTGTAATGCCTCTTCCTGATCTAGGCATGTGCCTTCTTTAAGTTTTATTCTTCATTTCACCCAAATAAGGGTGTACTCCTTTTAACTCATGATAGCCTCATGGGAATAAGTCTTGAGAAGTCAAGCAAGAGTTCAATAATATTCAGCCACTTATTGCTCTGACTAGTAATCACCAATAATGGCCTCATTAGGCACATGTATTTGTGGCAATTTTAACCTTCTTAATTCTTCATAAACTGCATGATACATGTGCAACTTCTCATCTATTATGTTTCCATCACCTCATGTGTACCTTCATTATAGTTAACATTTAGGTTTTTCCACTTGTCACCCTCATCATTTATCGTGCACACCAGTTTACCCTTTTCCTTTTCCTTCAAGGCGTGGACCCATATTTACTTCTTCCTTGTCTCTTCAAGGTCAAAGTGCACACCTCTAGATCATGTTCACCAAACATTTCTAACATGAGCTATTCTAACCTTCACGTTATCTTCCAAATAAGGTGCACTTCATAATCTAGAATGCTTCATGACCAAAAAACTTAGTAGAAAAATAATCAAAAGTATGGATCATACCTGACAATCATCTTTTTGTCAATCTACAGTTGTTTCTTGTGTTAACTTTACATGTACAAACCATGCACACACACATCTTAATAGTGTGAAGTATAACTTACGTGCACCCAAAGGGATAGTGGCAAGGATCCTCCTGCCCTAATCCTTCCAAAGTGTCTCATAATGTCATGGACGTGATGTGAGGCAAGGGATTCTTCCTATGAAATACGCATATTTGGGATAGGTACATTGCTCCTTAGTAAACCTAGTAGAAAATGATGATTCTCACTTCTCACCATTCCAATAGGTTGTCTCTATGTGTTTCCCACAAATGTGCGTGGATGTCCCACATAGAGCATATATGAACATAGTTTATTTTGTCTCCTTCATTCTTCCACTGGGCTTCCATGGAGTGCAAGAAATACATCAGGGTTTCTCTTCACCAATGTACCTTAGGTACATGAGTTATAACTCTAAGCTGCCTCAACCATGTGTGGCCTATTCATCCTGAGTAACTCATGTTCTTAACCTCTCACGTCCAACTATCTCATATGTTTCATAAGCCCAATTATCACACATAACACTAGTAGTATCACTAACATGACTGAGTGTCATCCCACTATTATCACTCCTTTCTTGGATGGCTCAGTATATCCTCTAGGGTCACATACTGATTGTGAACATGGATATATCTTATTCAAGTTATTCTTCATCTCAAAGGTTCAACATATGGAGCCTGCTTTACATTATCATGCAAAGGTATAATGACACACTCATTCCTTGTTCTCAAAGCTAATGTACCCCTTGTTGAAGTGTAAATCTACATTGTTTGCATATCACCAAATAGGCACCCTGGTAATGGTGGGAAGCTATCTTGCTTCAGCAATCTCTAATACTTCAAAGTCCCCAGTAAAATTGTCTCCCTAAATTGTAATGGTTGTCATCCTTTAGTGCTCCAATAGGCATTAGCCCTAGTTTCTATTTTTCATATACAACACATTTGAATGAAGACTGCAATGGTGGTCTACCCATCTGATTCCATGCATCCAAAGTGAATACATTCACCTCCGCACATGTGTCTATTAGAATATTGTGTATTGACCATCCATTAATCACCACATAAAGTGTAATATCCTTGTCTAATTCATGATTATGAGGTGGTATATTTACGTGAAATATATGCCTCTCATGTTCAACCTATCAAACATGTAGTTTTTCATGGAGCCACTCTCCTCGCATTGGGATGATATTATCCTGGCACAACATCTTACACATCTCCTTCAATTCATCCACATCCTTCTATGGGAGCTCAATGTTATTCACATGTTCTCTCTCATGTGCATGCTCTTTCAAATACTGTATCTCTCTTACAAAGGTCTCTTATGACACACATAGTCTCCTGGTAGACTTCCTTCTGATGCACAACATTTAGATACTTGGCATGTATCACTTCATCCCTTGTGATGAGTGGTTGATCCTTTAGAGGCTCACATGTGCGCGTAAACTTAGTGTGAGTGGTAACCAACATAGTTTGTAAAATAGGATTAGGAATCCACTTATCAACATTCACACATTATATCTTGATCATCCCCATGCCCTTGTCCTTCTTATTTTTGATCATGTGCTCATACATATCCAAGGAAGTCCTCTAGCTTATGCTACTTCCCACACCATGAGAAATTTATGTTTTGAGGGAAATTTCTCTAATAATGATCGTGCGATCCACAAGTATAACAAGTTCCTCTGCGTGAATCTACCTCTACCACTACCGCAACCTCAACCTTTATATCCTTGAAATCTTCCATTCCTTTTATCCCCATTATTACATCCTTCACTATGTTATCCTTCATGTTCCTTGGACTCACTTGCCACACTAGTATGGTGCACTCATGTCTCAATGGCTTCATGGATGTGATAAATCAGTATAAAATCAATGAGTGTTATGAGTATGGGCCTTGCAAATATTACAATACATGGACACATTCTTTTGAATTAGCGTGCTGCAAAAGATGGGAAACATCTACTCAGACATCATGGTCTAAATGATAGATCTACACAATCTAGATAGCAATGCACAAATTTAATTACATGAGGATAACTATCTTTAGTATGTCCTTTAACCTCACAATATCGTGCACCATATACCACTGCGTGTCTCATGAGCTGAATTAGCAGAAGAGATTCTCTAATTGTTTTTCCATGGATGTAATTTATTCCTCTTAAACATAGGATCATGCCAGTGTCAACACTTAAAACCACTTCAGTTCATAGAGCTGCTTCCAAAGCCTCGTGTGAATCGGTATACATGTCTTATGAGATAAAGCCCTTATGAAAAGGAGTTAGTAATCCTCATATGAACCATTGCACGTGCTAACCTTGATGAATGTTAGAAGACAATTTTGACAGAAGAGTTATAAAATGTGCATTATACTCCCTCAGACTTTCTGATAAAAATTACTGAATATCCTTGAGTACGTTGATACTTTATTATTCAAATTTTGGAATGGAAATTAAGCCAAAAATGAAGTGTTCAAAGCATTGTAGTCCACCATAGTCTAATATGTGGATCATACTTTCTATACCATCTATGTGTACTCCCTTGAAGAGTAGTGAAAAAATGACTAGCCTTCCTATTTGAAGCTATAATTCCTTGGAGCGCCATAATAACTCACACTTGTACTCATGCTCTACTACATCTTCAATTCCTCTATAGTCTGACAAGTGAAGAGATATCTCATAATAGACTTTATGTGGGATGTCTGTTGTTGTTATAGAGGCTGTTGAGGTGGTTACTATGGGTGTGGACCTTTCCCACTAGATATATATCTTGAAATCCCATCAATATTCCCTCCATTTGGTTGCCTTGATCCTACAGATCCCCACGTGCCCCCTGACTATGGACCGCAAATGTGATGATGAAATCCCTTGTGTCCCATTTTAGTAATAAATTGAGACACCTATTGTATACGTGGTCACAATACCATAAGTTATCCCAATGGTCTAAGCACTAATACCCTATCCTGATGATGCTCCCAGAAACAAACCTATAGTAGAAATCCTAAACACTGGCACCTACTATGTTGCCATGGGAATTCTACTAATTTGATGCCCTTCTGAATTCAATGAAAAATGATATCTACCCATCTCTTATTTCTTACCCACACTAGCACTTGAATCAAAATAACTATCTCTAGATTTGGAACACCAAGCGCAAGGGATAGGTGGGATTAGATGCATGCCCATGGTCCTCATTCTTTCCTCTGATGCACTCTCATCTAAAGCTAAAGGGGATTATCTATTGCACTTTCCCAATATGGAATTACTTGATGTTGTGGCTCCTCGTCTTCCATGAGCTTCAAATCCTTCGTGAGACTTTAAAATATTTGCGAGCCATCATTCGCCTCAACCTAAGTGACTCCTCAATTTCCTATGAACGTGTCATTTCCCTCATAACACCGTGTGATTCATTATACTTGAGCCATCTTTTCCTATCTCTAATATTTATTCTACTAAGTCTGATATCCTTCTCCACACCTTCTCCTAGCCCTTGCACATGGTGGTGGTTTATCCAACCATAGGGAGGACCTCTAAATCTAGTTCTATTGTAGTGCCTGGTTAAAACAACCCACTTGAGAACCATGAACAACTTGGGTTTAGTTAGAAAATTATGGAATAATTTTTTTTTAAAGGTGTTAGGAGTTAACAACCAAAGTCTCAAGGACAATTAAATTCAACTGATAACTTTTTCCCATTATAATAATTACTAATTTCACATTATAGAGCAACAAGTGCAATAAGTCCACACCTAGCTCAAAACTCTCTAGGGAATTAATTTAATTACTGATTACATTGAAATTTTAGCTAAACATTTCCTGATTAAAAAAAATTAGGGTTAAGGGATCCAAAACAATTAAATACCCAAGGTATTTAATTCCACAAGATCAAGACAAGAGCAGGGTTTAATTGCAGTGAGAAAGGAATACATATTTAAAATCAACAGAGCAAGGTCTCACTTACCCACTCCCAGAACTTGGTTTAGAGTGTCTACCACCAAGTTACAAAGCAACAGTTGCCACTGACAGGTTCCAGAACAATTCAATTTCACTGGGACAAACTTCTCTTTTTTAACAATTCACAGAGGTCACAAGGTCCAAAACTTAGGGCTAGAAGTTTCAGTTAGGTTCAGGGAGAAATTTTACCCCATACCCACTCTCTAACAGGATCATAGTTTTAACTTGATTTTTCTCATACTTACATGCTTCCAAAATTTCCCTAAACCATTCCCAATGGATAGGAAATTTTCTCACCTTTCCGGTGATATAAAGAAGTCCTCCTAACTCCTTACAGAACTCAAGATATGAGAAGGTGGAGTTTTTTGGTTAAATTTTCCCCTAGGGGGACACGTGTCAAGAGGAGGGGAAATCCCCTTTGGTGGGTTGGTGGGTCGTGGGGCGGCTCTAGAAACTTTTCCATTGTGCGACATAAATTTCAATCAATTGCACCCATGCCTCTGTGGGTCCTCTAGGGATATGTGGCGGCCTCTGAGTCATTGCGACAACAAGGGAAGAAATGGCAGGGCAGTGGGAGAGTTTGGGGCATTTCACTCGATGGGAGAAAAGCCAATTTGGCTTCCGTGGGCCCACGGGTCTGCCCAGGGACACGTGGTGCCACAAATCACCGCGATTGGAGAAGAGAAGGAGGACACGAAGCAGTGAGGTGATTCGGCAATTTTCACCAAAGATAAATTTTTCAAAGGCAACAGAGTTCTTCCTCCTCCGTTGATGCCCCAAGATGCCACGTGGTGCCCTCTGGTTGGCTGCGGGCCAGCGGGGATAAATTGGAAATTTTTTTCCAAAATTTTAAAAAGATCAAAGGGCAAAAATATGTCGCACCTCTGCTGATGCCCCGTGAGGACATGTGACAACCTTTGATTGGCTGCGGGCCGGCGGAGGAAAAAGGAAAATTTTTCCCGAACCAAAATTTTTCCAAAAACTTTTCTAAGGCCAAAATGATGGGAAATTTTTGGGTTGCGGGCCCGCCAGGGGAAAATTTTCCCAAATTTTCCCGCCAAGGCACAAAAACTTCAAAGTACCATAACTTTTGCTAGGAAGCTCAGTTTTGGGAAAACAAGGACTTTTTGGAAAGCTCTCGATGCCCTCCTTGCACAGGAAATATAAATTTTACATTTTGATAAGTTTTAAGGGTCAATTTTTCAAAAATGATATGCAAGCTTATAATTGGCAAACTAGAAATTTCTAACTTTTCAATTTGATTAAATTGGATCTCCTCCTTCACTCAACATGCCAAATAGAGCATGGAGAGTTGGTCTAGGGAGAGTTTAAAGTGATTTAGGGAAGTTAATTTGTTCCATTGATTCAAAATTGTATTTTGTCCAACAAATGACAGGAAATGGTTGAGGAAGAGATTAAGCTCAATTTTGCAATGGTTCAAGTTATTCTCTTAAATATTCTTTGTCAATTGAGTTCATTGCTAATATATCATGGTAAATTTTAAGGTTTCCAAGTTGATTTAAAAGTGCAGGTCTGAACTGTACATTTTTTTAAATTTACCAGTTTTAGAATTCACACTGCCGGTGATCAAATTTTTAAAGGTCGATTTATCAATTTTATCATATAGTTAAGGTATTTGCTTCCCAAACAAATCCATCACATTCAGTTGATTCTAAAAATTTATTTCCATGTTAAATTACAAGTTCTGATTTCAAATTTAATATATTTTAAAGAGAAACAATATAATATAGTCCCCACCTACGTGTTTCTTCATCTTGCAATTAAACAGGGATTACATTTACAATAGTAATTCATTTCTAAAGCAACAATGTGAGTTTGAGAAAGTAGAGTATTCCTTTATTGATTTCTAATTAACAACTTTAAAACTTATTCCTTTCTTTTAACTTCAAAATACAATATACAATACATGTAACCTTCTTTCACATTCCTTTTTAAAACAGAGAGTAAAATATAACTCTTTACATTTCACATTACAACTTCGATCTTTCCTCATCAATACAAGTAACTTCTCATTACAATTAATTATACAAATCATCCACTTCAAAGTGGGAAAGGATTACAATAAAAATGGGTATTCACAAGGGACTGTCAAACTATATTTTCCATTGCTCCAGAACAGCAACATGCTCATTTTCTCTTTTTCTCCAAATTGATCACAACAAAGAGGGGGAAAGGCAAGGATCTCCACCCAACCAAGACATCCAATGAAAGGAGAAGCCTTCCTTCATCATTGGCCCCTGAGCCCCAACCAAGATACAATAAAAGGTGCAATTCAACCATGGCAACAATTGGCTTCCACACACAACATTCTTTCACATACACATTTCCTTTTAAAACACAACTCAATACAAAACAACAGTTTACAACTGCAATAACAAACATTCAAATCACAACTCAGGCTTGATCATGTAAGCCAAAGGAGAAAGGACTATGGGGGAAGCTACTTATGCCTCCCAATTGGGAATTGGGCATCCACCTATAATCATACCGCCAAAATAACATATCATATCCCATAAACCTTATGCCTCCCAACCCCTCCTTATGCCCCCCCACAAATTTTCCCTTATCCCCCCCCACAAGTAAGAAATGCAAGCTATTTATTTTCCATGGTGGATCCCAAACCCAAAACTCCCTCCACAATGAAACTGATGCCATTGGCATTCCCTTATGCCCCCCACATGGATTCCCCATAGCCTTCTCCTACACCTTCCCTAAGGCAGTCTACCCAACCAGCCAACAAAAGCAATAAATGCATTCTCCATACACACAACACAAGAAGAAAATAACAGCAATAAAAGAAGGAATAATCTCCTACCTCTCCATGGAAGGATTTTCTCCACACAACAAGCTTTGAATGTCAAAAACGCAGTCCCAAAACAGTAGTACCAAAGTATCAAATGCTCTCCAATTTTCTCCAAATCAACAAGAGCTCTAATCACAGAAAAAAATGCGCCCAAGGATGCAAGCAAAACAAAGTCCAAAACAACAAGCTCCCAAGCATGCAAAGCTATCTCCAAAACTTCCTTCAAAAACCAGAGCTCCCATAAGAAAATGCGGCCCCAAGGAAGAATGCAAAAAGGTTCAACAACCCAAAACAAGAAGAGAGTTTCCATTAAATAGAAGAGGGAAGGAAGAGGATGATGTGGATCCATGTAGGATGCCACATCACACATCCTCAAATTCAAACACAAAAGACAAAAATATAATCTCCAAAGCACAATAAAGAGGTGGTTGAACAATGAAAAATTACTTGCACACTCAAAAGAGCCCACACCTCAAGGGACAACAATTTAAATGAAAAGTAAGAGAGTGCAATCCAAAACAAGAAACATGATGAAAAAAATGCATTAAACAAGTCACAAATAACATCTCCATCCATAAGTATGGTTGGTATATTAAATTTAGAGGCATGGGACAAGTTTTACTTGTCCCACAAGTCTCCAAAAACAGCCCCCAAGGTCAAATTCGAATTTCCATGGAGGTGGAGTATTTCATACTCCAAATCAGACTTACACACTCTTACACAAACTTAAACATCCCTTGCATAATAAATACAAAGAGCCAACAACTTTCATTATTACTTTCCCATATCACAATTTGATTTATTTAATTTTTAACCATATGATTCCTCACATTAATCTATCACAATTAATTAATTAAAAGAAGGGAACACATTACTTAATAAAACACATACAACAATAATAAAAGAAACACATTAATAAAAAATACACAAACCCACGGTCACATGTAAAGGTAATCCCCCCCATGGGAATCCCTAACAAAATACAACACACACACACAAAACAAGTTGCCATGGTGACTGTGTCGAAATTCACCTATAATTCCATTTTGGTTAGTTTCCAATCCCTCGATGTTTGTTGTGATATTTTAAACCTGCAAAACACAAATACCTCCTTCGGCCTCGTGGCCATATCAGAACTTCCAACATGAATATATAATAAAATCACAAAACCATCTATACATATGAATCACAACAATCACCAAGGCAATCAACGAAATCATTTACAATTTATATCGATAACTATATCATCATCAAATAATTTTCCTTTTCTAGGTTTACTCATAATCTCCAAAATCACATGTCCGAATAACTTCCATTAAAAATCCATGTCAATAGTATATCACCATCCACATATGAGTGTCTCTAATAATCATCATGCATTATATATAATCAGATTCAACAATAATCCAGGATTTGACATCTAACACCATACTAAATCAAAACTATTAAAATGTCGGTCATATAGTCTACAGTATCATGATCAGTAATAAAAAGGTGCCAAAGGGAAGTAGGCACTACATCTATTATCAAGATTATAATTGTCAATGGTATAACCTGCAAATAATATCCTCCACACTCATGTAAGAACCTGAATTCATCTTTTTTGGAAAAAAAATAAATATAAATAACGTAATCTAATGTATAATTGTGCAAGACTCCATCCCACCAACGATCTATAGCTCTAGTCCACTCCACATTAGCATAAAAAAGAGTATGGTAATCCTCCTGTGTCCAAAGCTTTGGCCTAGGACCCCAACACTTCCCTAATGTGTATACTATCAGCCACTCATAAAAATCTATTGGAAAGAAAATGAAGAACATCTCATAGAGCTCATGATAAATATTATCTTGTACCCACCATTGTGCATTGAAATCAGGTCCAATGTTATACCTTTGTGTAAAATTATCTTGTTCATCTTATACCAAAATTTCAATGCTCTTCAGAGTTAATCGATATGCCATCTGTGTAAAACATCCTATAAGATAGTTTGAAAAGAGGTCCCAAAAATGGAACCAAAATGTAGTATTTTATTTTACCACGCAAATGTTATGTGCATTGACACCTCATTCGGTAGATCTGAATGCTCACCAGAAGCATGCAAAGCTCCCAAGTCCCTCCTTTGTGTGTGTTTGTCAAGATGTTAGCATGCATATTCATAATAACCATCAACCATTCAAGTATAAAACATCACATACATGTTATCATGGAAAATTGTATAACAAGATAGCATAATAGATCAAATAACAACTAATAACAATTGCACCATGTATTCCCCATATTCAGATATATCAATAATCATAACCCAACCTCCATAATCCATTATAATAAAGTCTTACATAACAGAAGTTAAAATACATCTCCACAACCAACACTGGAACATGCATAAGTATCAAACCCTAGTCCATAACCACATACAAAGACTCTTAGTACTCAGATGTTAATGGTGGTGTATCAAAATAATAGGCGAGCCCAAAAATAGACTCATGCATGCTTACACAACAACTAATAATATACTATCTTATAAATAAGACTTGATTTAATCATATTAATATCTTGATCCATACATGTCCTTTCATCTTCGATCTGTATGTGCTTTATCCAAAAATAGACATTCTCTGACCGCTAAGTCTCCTTTCCTTTCTCTCAATCCGAGTCATTTCTTGGTAAACACTCTATCTTAGTTCTTCTATTTTTAACTATAGTTCACATAATTGGATAAGTCCTAAAGTTACCTTATTAAGGCACAAGCCTTCGAATGTTATCCCATACTACATATGCACCCCCCTTTACTTATATCTCATGCAGGTCCTAGATCCTTGTGTGTGGTAAATACTTAGCCAATTTTTTCCGTGTAATAACATCAACTACGGAAAAACCAAACACTGACACCATTGTCCATGGGAAATAACATTGACCAAGGATGATAATATGTCATGTAAAGTGCAAATAGGTGTCATAGATCAAGCATATGGATGAAAAAGTGCCAAATGGTGAGATTTAAACAAGGTGTCAGATGCGTAATGTGTATGAGATCTAAAGGGACAAGTATAACTAGTGCAAGGACAATTTAGGCTAGGAACACATAGTGATACTCTTTCTATGTATTTTCTATAACCCATAATCATTACATGAATAATCATTCTCTAATCTTGACATGCCCCTTAAGACACCCAATCAAGAAATATATGTATTAGTGGCCCTTATGTAAAGAAAATAAATATTTAGTAACATGTATGAAAGATGAAATAAAAAAATTATGTGTATACAAGATGTGTACCCATGTTTAATACGTTTTATAATCTACGTAAGATCAGATAGGTTGTCAGAAAGGTGGCTATTTTTGGGAGCGTATACCTATAAAATGGGTTATATATCAGGGAAACCATGCACAAAAAGAGAGAAAAATTCAGCTTGCAACATACAACAAACAACAATACATGTGTATAAAAGTAAGAATAATAGTGAAAAGTGTCAAACATGTCATAAGAGGGAATAATAATGTCATAGAAACATCATTGTATAAATCAAGTGTGTTATAAACCATAGTAGTAGTAACATAGTAATATAAACAAAAATGTAGAGACAAGTAATTAGTAATATAGAGACATACAAATAATATAGATTCCAACATTGGACACCCATGGTATCATAAGATAATTGCAAGAGGAGGCACATTGTGCTACATACATAGAAATAAGTACATACAATCATTATAGGAATAAATCCAAAAACACAAGACACCCAAAATGTCACAAGAAAAATAAGGCACTCGGGTTGTATCAAGTAAAAAAGCATAGCATTGTAATCAAGCAAGACAATAATAAATCATAAGCAATGATTCAAGAAAAACAAAGTAATCGAATAAGGAAACAATTTTTATAAGTAATAACAATCGTGTATTGAAAGTATAGGAAATAATGATAGTAAAGTCATAAATATCAAGATATGTTAGTGTGGAACAAGACATGTGTTAGTCTTGTTAGCTCATAATATAACATAGTCACTTTGTACATAATCAAACATGATGAGGAAATGTAAAGTAATTTTACTGAAACAAAAGCATTTATGTAGTGTATGAGATGCTTCCAAAAGAGTAGTGTTAATGGGAAGGAACCAAGTATGCATCTTTCATTGTGTGTAAAACTATGTGGGTCTTGCATCACACTAAGAATACCTCATGAATACATGTTTATAATGAGTATACATAAAATATATTGTATCATTTAAACCAATGTGACAAACAACATGTATAAAGCAAAAAAGCTAGCCAATCAAACCATAAACATGTCTCGATTTTGTTTTTAACAAACATGTGAATATTTATGTATTGTGTGATTATTTTTATGTTTTTTTTGTAAATAACTATGTACAAGAAAATTTTGGTAGAACAAGAGCTACCCAATAAAATCCTTATGAAGAGGCACATCACATTTAAAAAGTAAAGGAGGCATAAGTCCCAAAAGTTTCAGCACAAATTAATGATGCTAGTGTATAATATTTGGAGAAACCATGGTATGCGCCATAGAGGAGATAGTATAGGAAGAATTTTTATGGGTAATATACGTGTCTACATATCTAATAGAAGGCCAGGGGGTGAGGTGATAACCTTAGAAAAATAAGTGGTACAATTGTATAAGAAATAAGTAGGTAGTAGAAGCAGAAGGATGAAAATGGTAAAGATAAACATGGAAAGATATAACCACAAGTATTCTATGGAAGATATAAGGTTATTAAAACCACATAAAATGGAGAGTGTCACCATAAGAAGCTTGAATAGATTAACATTTTAACAAACATATGTGGCATTTTTGATCAACTCATGGATATGTGGTAGAAGAGCCATCAATGTAGTATCGATTTCCCCTGAGGGAAATGATAGATCCATGTTGGGTATAGTCATGCTAGAAATTCCCATCGGGACATCTATGTGAAAAAAGGAGTGATAAAGGTTTAAATTATCAATAAATATAGTAATATGGTGAGTCTATGTGGGAAAACATTGAGCAAAAATCCAAAACAAAGTGACCCTCGAGAAGTAACATACGAAGTAGAAGAGGGTGTAAAATACATTAATGATCTAGGTATACCATGTACATAAGAATGAATAATACTTTTATTGTTCTTTTTACTAAAAATATTGGGGCCAAATATTTCAAACAGTTCAGGCCTATAATTTTTACTATCGTCCTTTATAAGACATTTACTAAAATTCTTACTTCTAGAATTCAACTATTCCTCCCTCACATCATTTCAAGCCAATAGGGGGGATTTGTGAAGGTAAGGATTATTCATAATGGAGTAGTTATGGTTCATGAAAACATACATTCAATGGAAAAATTTAAGAAGGCAGGCATGGTATTAAAGTTGTATATGAACAAAGCCTTTGAAAGGGTGTCATGGGTCTTCCTTGATAAAGTAATGGAGAAATTTGGTTTTGATGTCCATTTGAGAAAAATTATTTGTACTTGCATATCTTCCTCCAGATTCTTTATTATTGTTAATAGTACCCCTATGGATTTCTTTCTAAGAAGCCGAGGCATCCACCAAGGAGATCTAGTTTCTCCCATTCTATTCATTATCATGGTGGATAGTCTTAGCTGCACCATATCAAGAGTTGTTTCCCTGGGTTTTCTATATGGCTCTAAGCCCACGTCTCTAGGTATTACGGTCACTCATTAGTAGTTTGTAGATGAAACTATTTTCCTTCTTCTTAATTCTATTCTTGAAGCCAAAACAATGAATCATATCCTTTAGATCAGGACAATAGATTAATTTTGATAAAATATTTCTTTACTTATTTAACACTCCTACCAGGAAAAGGAAAATTGCTCAAATTTTTTGGGTATGATATAAAATATTTTCCTACCACTTACTTAGGTCTTCTGCTTGGTACTAACAAGGTACACATGAGTGTTTGGAATGCTTTGTTTGAAAAGTTTCAAGGAAAGCTTATTGGTTGGAAGGGAGCCACCCTTTCTAGTGCGGGAAAATATCTGCTTATTAAAATCACGCTTCAAAACTTTCTAATTTATATCATGTATCTTATTCATTCCTACAGATATTGCAGATAAAATTGAGAGAATTCAGAAAAAAAATCTTTGGAAAGGTACAGAAGAGAACAATATATTTCACCTGGCAACATGGCATAAGGCTTGTAACAAAAAAAAATGAGGTATTAGAATAAAAAAGATCAGGACTATGAATGTAGCTCTTGTTTCTAAAATGGGACAGAGATTAATCAAGGAGGAACATCCATGGGAAAACTTATTAAAGCTAAATATCTAAATTCAGGTAACGTGTAGGATTTCTTCAACAATGTTACTCATCCCAATGTTTCATACTTTTAGAAAAATCGGGGCGTGAATCAGCTAAGAAAAGCCTCCAGGTGATCCACAGCTGTACATTTGGGACAGTTGGGACATCGGGACCAATTTTTATGGGTAATATACATGTCGGAAAAATATATAATAGAAGGCCACGGGGTGAGGTGATAACCCTATAAAAATAAGTGGTACAATTGTATAAGAAATAAGTAGGTAGTAGAAGCAGAAGGATGAAAATGGTAAAGATAAACATGGAAAGATATAACCACAAGTATTATGTGGAAGATATAAGGTTATTAAAACCACATAAAATGGAGAGTGTCACCATAAGAAGCTTGAATAGATTAACATTTTAACAAACATATGTGGCATTTTTGATCAACTCATGGATATGTGGTAGACAAGAGCCATCAATGTAGTATCAATTTCCCCTGAGGGAATGATAGATCCATGTTGGGTATAGTCATGCTAGAAATTCCCATCGGGACATCTATGTGAAAAAAGGAGTGATAAAGGTTTAAATTATCAATAAATATAGTAATATGGTGAGTCTTTGTGGGAAAACATTGAGCAAACATCCAAAACAAAGTGACCCTCGAGAAGTAACATACGAATTAGAAGCGGGGGTGTAAAATACATTAATGATCTAGGTATACCATGTACATAAGAATTAATAATACTTTTATTGTTCTTTTTACTAAAAATATTGGGGGCCCAAATATTTCAAACAGTTCAGGCCTATAATTTTTACTATCGTCCTTTATAAGACATTTACTAAAATTCTTACTTCTAGAATTCAACTATTCCTCCCCTCGCATCATTTCCAGCCAATAGGGGGGATTTGTGAAGGTAAGGATTATTCATAATGGAGTAGTTATGGCTCATGAAAAAATACATTCAATGGAAAAAAGTAAGAAGGCATGCATGGTATTAAAGTTTTATATGAACAAAGCCTTTGAAAGGGTGTCATGGGTCTTCCTTGATAAAGTAATGGAGAAATTTGGTTTTGATGTCCATTTGAGAAAAATCATTTGTACTTGCATATCTTCCTCTAGATTCTTTATTATTGTTAATAGTACCCCCTATGGATTTCTTTCTAACAAGCCAAGGCATCACACCAAGGAGATCTAATTTCTCCCATTCTATTCATTATCCATGGTGGATAGTCTTAGCTACACCATATCAAGAGTTGTTTGCCTGGGTTTTCTATATGGCTTTAAGCCCACGTCTCTAGGTATTACGGTCTCTCATCAGTAATTTGTAGATGAAACTATTCTCCTTAATTCTTAATTCTATTCTTGAAGCCAAAACGATGAAGCATATCCTTTAGATCTATGAAGAGGCCTCATGGCAATAGATTAATTTTGATAAAATATTTCTTTACTTATTTAACACTCCTGCCAGGAAAAGGAAAATTGCTCAAATTTTGGGGTGTTATATGGCAAATATTTTCCTACCACTTACCTAGGTCTTCCGCTTGGTACTAACAAGGTACACATGAGTGTTTGGAATGCTTTGTTTGATTAGGTTTTAAGGAAATCTTATTGGTTGAACAAGGGAGCCACCCTTTCTAGTACTAGGAAAATATTTCTCTTATTAAAAGCATGCTTCAAAACCTTCTAATTTATATCATGTATCTTCTTCATTCCTGCAGATATTACAGATAAAATTGAGAGAATTAAGAAAAAAATTCTTTGGAAAGGTACAGAAGAGAACAATAGATTTCACCTGGCAACATGGGATAAGGCTTGCAACAAAAAAAAATAGGAGGTATTAGAATAAAAAAGATCAGGACTATGAATGTCAAGCTCTTGTTTCTAAAATGGGATGGAAGATTAATCAAGGAGGAACATCCATGGGAAGACCTTATTAAAGCTAAATATCTAAATTAAGGTAACGTGTAAGATTTCTTCAACAATGTTACTCATCCCAATGGTTCAAACTTTTGGAAAAATTTGGTTAAGATAAGAAAAGACCTTGTTTCAAGCTGTAAATGGATTCTTGGTACTGGGGGAAAACATAAATTTTTGGAATTATAGGTGGGTTGATTTTAGTAATACTGAATAACAATAGGAAATGGGACACATCTTAAAAGCAGCCTTTACATCCTATGGGACAACAAGTCATTGGATATATTCAGAATACAGAAGGTAGATTGCATTGGAGAAATCCTTGAGTGTGTTCTTTTCAGATCAAAAGGATCTTCTAGTGGACCTGCAAAACATTCTCAAACATATTCCTATCAGTCAAATTCAAGCCAAGGATGAATTTATATGGTCTCATTATTTTGATGGAAACGACACGGTGAGATCAGGTTATCATTTATATGCTAATGAACCTACTTACAATTTTCCTTGGAGAAATATCTGGTTCAAATAAATCACCCCAAAAATAAACCAATTTCTATGGATGGTTCTCAAATAAAGGCATTCTAACCATTGATAATCTTATCAAAAGGGGATCCACCATGCCAAATAGATGTTACCACTAAAAATGATAATGAAACCATCCAACATCTCCTTTTACACTTCCCAGTTACTATTTGCTCTTTGGAAGCTCATCTTCAACAGGTTTGGTATTATTTGGTCTTCCTCAGATGACATTATACAGGCTTAGATTCAGTGACAACCTCCTTTCAAACATGATCTACTTCATAGACTTTGGAGTCTCATCTTCCCCCATACTATTTGGAGAATTTGGAAGGCTCACAACTCCCTTATCTTTAGAGATACCAACAAATCTATCAAAATCATTTTGAATGAAATTATAGTTGCAAAAAAAAACATCCTAGAGTTTAAACCCCCCAAAATATCAGTATCCTAAAGAAGAGGAGAGATACTTAAAGGCCTAGAATATTAATGTTCAACAGATTTCAATTTCCTTACCCATACATTGACAGATTTCTTGTTCAATGGATTCCCCTAAAAGATGGTTGGCATAAGTTAACCATTCGATGGTACCTCTAAAGGAAACCCAGGGGAAACAAGTGGTGGTGTCATCAGAAACCAATAGGGGTCATCTAATTTCTACTTATGGAGGCTTCATGGGTAAGTAATCCAATCACTTTGCTGAGGCCCTAATTGCTTCTCAGTGGGGAATCAGAATGGCTAGGATGCTCAAATTTAACAATATCATTATGGAGGGGGATTATATGAATATCATTAATAATCTCTCTAAAATCCAAACACCCAATAGGACCATTAGTGATTTCATTAATGAAGACTACTAAGATTTGTAATGGTCTTAATATTATGTTTCAACATGTGTATAGGGAGAGCAATAATGCCTCAAATACTCTTGCTAATGTTGGTGTTCATATAAATAATTATAGTGAGTGACATGATATCAAGGACCTACCCTATGCAGCTCATTCCATCATCATTAATGAAGCTACCACCCATCCCATCATTACTCCTTAAACAGTGGATTTTACACATGTGGAACTCCCCTCCTGGGTACTTGAAGAAAATTGATTTTAATCATTTTTATGTACTCCACACCTCAAAATTTGAAGGCTTTTATCACAATAAACAAGTTTTGATAAAGTCATCAGGTTTCATCAGGAAATCAGTTCAGTATCTAGGCTGCCAAATTGTTGTCAGAAGGCTTACTTGTTGCTGCTGCTATAATTCAAAAATTACTCTGCCACTAGTTCCTTTCAGGATGGAAGGAGCACCTTGCAGAGCCGAGCCAATTTTCGACCGCCAACAGAAAGAAAATGTTAAACTTTGGGAAACCCTAAACATTGGAGGTTTCACAGACTTCATTCAATGAATTAAGGGCCATGCTCAATATATCTATTTGTATTTTATGGAAAATTGGAAGGATATAAATATCGAGTTTAAGGGTAGAGACTTCAGCATTTATGAGAAATTTATCTCCTTCATCATGGGTTTGAGTATGGAGGCAAACAAGTTATTTCACAATAATTTTGACAAGGATGCAGAGGAAAGGTTATTCTTGGACGATGGGGAAAAAATCAAAATAAAACATGAGGCATCATCTGCTCCTCTATTCCACAAACTTTTGATGAATTTTCTCGCATGATACATAATTCTTGAAGGAAGGTTCTCCACTCTTCCTCTACATCATTTGGTTCTTCTCAATCACTTCAAGTGTGAAACAAAGGTTAGTTTTCCGTATTACATTTTGCACTTTTTAGAAAAATATGTTTTAGAGGTTCAAGGCCATAAGAGATTTATTCCACTCCATCAAGGAGTCATCTTTCTTATCCACCAATTTATCCTTGGTGTACTAGAAAATGACCTAGGACCTTCTTTAGCTCTTCCACCTCCCCAAAAGCCCCGTATTAGATCTAAGAATCCTTTTTTCATGACCATATCACTAAACCTCCTCCTAAGCAGATTCTTAGAAGTAGAAATAAAGAAAAGGAATTAATTGGTGAATAGATCCTTCCTAAGATCAGCCAAGATAGTCATAGTGCTCAAATCACCTCTTCGGTTCTTGAAAAGTTTAAACAGTAAGCAGATGCTTTGAAGAGTATTGAAGACAATGTATACTTTCTCCTTAAGACTGGTAGCAAGACCATAGACCCTGCTTCCATTACTATCGTTCAAGAGGAAGTAAACAAACTTTCTAGTCAAGTTATAGCTCTTGAATAAAAATATAACAATCAATTAACCATTCACAGAGCAGTCCTTGATCTCCTCTAGGTTCACATTAACTAGATTTGTGATGTTAGTGGGATTCGTGCATAAGCTTGGAAGAATGAGAGGATCACTTAGAATTTCAAATCATCCAATTGGGACCCTAATATAGGGACAACTATGAATCTTTATAAGGCACTTAGGGTAGCACTTAAGGTGTATAACAAATATGTGAATCAATGCTTTTATTTCTGTATGTTCTCTTTGCAACTACTGTGGTGTTATTTTTGAGTTGTTGTTTTGCTATTGTTAGTCTATTGTTGGGATTATTGTAGGAAGTCGGTCCCTGACTTATTACTATTATAGTTTTATCTAGATTTTGTCTTTTAATTGGGGTGTGGCCCCCACATATCAAAAAAACACTTTGTTATCTCATGTATATCTTGGTTGTTGAGCCTTTGTGGTTGTACTTCAAGGTATGGTCCCTTGAAAACCATTTACCTTCAATAAGAAAAACATGTACATAAGAATAATAAGTAGAGGACATAGAATATAGTATCCTACTAGTGTATGCATGTTAAACTAATCTATGTTAATGAAAATAACCTAACACCAAGTAGATTCATAGTCCGCTTAATCAAACTAATACATCATGATAAATCCATGAATGAAAAATCTAAACTAATATGCATTAAAACATATATGGATCAAGATTAAAATTCTAACCTCTTCTTTGATATTTTGGATGGGCTTTAGATTTTAGATACTTCCTTTATGAGCTAAACACAACTATGCATGATCAAAGGATTTCTTTAAGGAAGAGGAAGAGATCTCACCAATATGGCTTGATTTCCATATTTGGTTCTTCTATTACTACTCTTGGCCATGTAGAAAGGGGATACTAACTTGATTCAATATGTCTTCCAACATGAAAATTCTCTCACCAAGTGTCATGTCTTACAAGGACATGTAAATTGAAACATGGTGTACTAGTTTTTTTATATAGCTTTTAAATTTTTGGAGATGCTTGCATCATAGTGAATGTGGGATAACGATAAAGTAGAATTAGAAAGTGATAATTATGATTAAAATAGATTAATTATATATTATCAACTCATGGGAGTTAGGGGTTGATTTAATTAATCAACTAGGATTAATTAATAGACTAAGATAATATTAAGAAGCCATTTGGAGATGATTTAGAGGGAAATTATTAGATTTTGAAGCATTTAAGAGGGGGATTTAACCAATAAGAGGGTTTATTGATTAAATAAGAGATTAAAAGGCTTAATCAATTATTAATGGTTAATTAATTAATTAAAATAGGATTATATCTAACGAAGTGTTGTTAATTGGCATCCATGATGAGGTATGAGACTAGTTAATTAATGAAGTGTCATTAATTGACCGATAAGAAAGGGAATGTTAGCTAATTATCAGAAAACCACTAACTATAATTAAATGACAGAAAAGAGGATAATTAGTGTAATTTTAGTATTAAAACTGTGTAGTCAGATTTAGGTGTCTACATTTTCCCCTTTTTGGTGTAGCGCAAGTGACACCATTTCAAAGATAGTAGACAATTTTAGATAGTTTATTTTGAAAGGATAAAAGAAGGATTATTAGGATGGATGATGATGTCACCTCAAGTGTTGATGGGGTTATAAAAGAGGTCATTTGAAACTCGAAAAGAAGAAGGGATAAATGACCACTGCGGAAAAAAAATCTCATTGCGGCGGTATACCGAATATGATTATATGGAGGAAATATGAGCAAGGATATTTGCATAATACCAATACAAAAATTATTTTCGGTAATGTCACATGGTTATGGTTTTTGATGTGAGATATGCTTTTCTTAACAGATCCTATAGAAGATAAGGTCATAACAATAGAAGAAATTCGAGCTTGGATTGGTTGGCCATTGTTTGATTTGATTGAATTTGGTGCCCATGCACCAAGCATAGGAAGCAAGGGGGGAGGGAAGAAAAAAGTCCTATTAATAACTGCATCTAGAAAGAATACATAGAAGAAATGAAAACTGATAGGTAGAAATTTAGTGAGAATGGAAGATAAGATAGATGATAACTAGAAATATTGTGATATAACATACATACCATATTGGCTTGGAAGTACCCTTTTATTTGATATAATCATACAATAAAAGGGTAAAATGACATAAGAAGCCATAATGCTATTTTTTGTGCAATGCTAGAGAACTAACTCAAAACAAAATCTATAAGCAATGCAATACGAGAAAATAAACAAACAAGCAAACAACAAACAAATAAGCAAAAATAAATAAACTTAAACAAGAAATTCTTAAGACAATTGTACCAATGTTTTTGTTATCTAACTTCAATACCCACATGTTTGGGTTATACAAGAAGGGTTAAAATGATGCCCCAAACAAGGATACATTCAAGGGAGTAGACGAAGGACATATAAGTCCCATTTAAAGTGAAATACGCTATGAGACTTCCTTGAGAAACGATATATGTCGGGAATATAGTTATAGAAAGTAAACCGACTTTGTTAATGAAGGGAGATCACAAGATGATCTATATGTCATGTGCTAGTTAAGAAATCACTGAAATAGAATGTTTTTTAGGATAATTTCCAATGTTTAGTGTTTTTTAATTTTTCACACTTTTTGAATTTTTCATAATTTCCAATTATTTGGGACTTTTTGAATGTTTTACCAATGTTTTTGGATTTTGAGGGTTTTACCAATGTTTTTGGATTGTTTGAAAGTTTTACCAATGTTTTTGGATTTTGTTGAGCTGATGAAATACAACTTAAGTATGAAAGAACATAAGGATTGGGCATGTGGACATAGGGCATGCAGGAGCACGTGGAAGCATAGCAAAATAGGGCACACAAAGAACAATTTGAAGTTAGGACTTATCTGTTTTGTAGATCGAGGCTAATTTTGGACATGGAGTGAAGAGCACATTTGGTCAAAGACTTGGAGAATACACAAAGGCTATTTTGGGACTAGTAGAAGATCAAGTGCCATTCAGGGTTTTGGAGCTAATAATAGGATTATACTATAGTTGTATTATTAGGTAATATATTATTAGCAAGCTTGCATGATTTTGTATTCTCATGTAAGGGTGCATGGTTATTATTAGCATGTAGCCTATTTTTTAAGGTGAATGACCGGTGAAGAGAAATTCCCCGCCCCTATAAATATGTATTGATTTGCATGGATTAGGGATCAAATGTTTTGTAGAGTTATGTTTTTGGTTCATATGTGTGCATGAATCGTGGTGACATTGTTATGGATGTATGAAGCTTCTGTGTTTTGCAGTATTTAACATAATGGATCTTATTGGATGGATAATGGTATTGGATGTAACTGAGTAGGGATCTTGTATGGTAAATCTAGTTAAAGTAATTGTTTAGTAATTCCTTCATATGGTTAAGATCTAGATCTATTTTATGCACTATGGTTTAATTGATTATTTGTTATGGACCTGAAATATACATTCAACCATGCTAAAATCTTGAACAAGATTCTCTAAAGAGGGACCTGGTACCCTTGCATACTTCAAGTGAGTGCTTAGTTCAGGCTAAGTGATGTGTCAATGCACCTTGGGTTGTTGGTGGTAAAATGTAGGCTAATTTTTGGTTATGTTTCTAGGACCTATTTTTCAGTTGTCTAACAAGATGTTTCATGATGAAGACATACCAATTGACCTTGGCTAGTATTAAAGATTGGTTAGACGATCTGGCAGAAGAATATGCCTGCAGATTTAGCACTAGACCTGAGTTTAATGCACACGCGTGGGTTGAACAAAATTTATTTGATGCCTTGTACGAGAATTTCTTTACCATATTTCCTATAGATATGTACGAGTGGCAAGTTTCTTATGCATCTAAGAGAAATTAGAGGTTTTGTATGATCGTTTAGATGTAGGAAGACTTTCAGGACTTATATGATGCTGATCTAATTTGGATGCGCACTGTGGATCATTGGTTTCATGGTGTTCTAGATAGATATATTTTGGAGTACGTAGTTTCTACTTACTCATGTTTAGAGGTTATTGAATTCCAATTCTTGCATGATCCTAGAGAATTGTATTTACGTGGTATCCATTTGGTGATTAAAATCTTGATCATAACCCTGGATTTGGAAGAAAAAACTATGGCTAGCTAAACCCCACCACATGTGTGAGTAGGAACAAGTATGGTGAAAGATGGTGGAGTGAGTGGAAGAAAGGAAAAGGGAAGAAAATCATCTTAAGATTAATGAGGCACATGAGATGGATTTAGAGAAGAAACGTGAAGTTACATAATGGATGGTGTTGTGGAGAGAGATGGCTCGTGAAGGATTTAGAGCTCACGCAGAGGACATGGAGCCAGAGCATCTGGAACTCCTCCATTTGGGAAAGAATGGAAAAAAACCCTCTTCAGCCTTAGATGAGAGTGTGCCGATAGAAAAAACCTAGACCTCAGGTGCACATTTGATCCCTCATGGAGACCTAGCCCTTGTGCTTGGTTTTCAAGTTTCTACGACATTTGGTAGTCAGCAAGCTAGTGTGGGCAGTAGAGTAGCAAGAGGAAAATTTAGTTTACCATCAATTTCAGAAGTTAATTAGGTAGAATATTTATCTATGGAAGGGTAGGCATCTTCTGAATTATTTGGAGGAGGTATATTTTTTGGCACTTCTTTAGCACAGAACGTGGGCATATAAAACGTTGGAGTCACATCTGGAAGTAGTACAACTTTGCAGAGTGTGGGAGTTAAATTCAGCATAATTGTTGGAGCAGAAGGTAGTACATCCTCTTGTTAAACTCCTATTATAGGAGGGGAATCAGGAGGATCATATGGCTTGGAATCTAGCGGATCTAGTGGTTTTGGAGGCGGGGGAAATACAAGAGGAAATAAAATTTCTAGATCTAGTAGTAACGGTCCGCACCAGCCCCAGAATATTTATGTGGAGATTTCTCTTCATCTCACAGAATAAAAATGGATATAAGATATAGTTGAGCATGTGCATATGTGTGAGATAATGATTATATTCTTTTGTTAAGACTCTTTTATCAAGCATTTTTGTTGCCATGACTCTAGGTTCATTTGATCGCTCAAGGCCAAAATCGACAAGTATGAAAAGACCCACGGAAGACTTCCACGTGTCCCATCGACACAACCCCAAAGATGGAACTTCAAAGTAGGTTCTCAAACTAGTGAAAACTCTCCATGTGTCTAGGTTTTGACGAGGTCACTCCCAAAGCAAGTTGAAGAGTTAAAGATACAACTACCTCGCGGAAGCTCTCCACATGTCTATCCGGCACATGTTTGATATAAGCCTGGGAACAAAGGACCCTAAACGGGTGGAAAACCTCCACATGGAAAAAAGGGAGCTTCACTAATTAGAAACTTAGTAGCATTACCAAGTAGGGGGTGTATTCACGGACTCCTATAAAGGAGTGAAATATTTATTCCATATCCAAATTAAAACACTGATAGTGGTAGCACTATATTTAAAATATTCGGGGGCAAGAGCTAGAAGGATAAGTGCAGGGCCTTATCAAAATTAAAGGTGAAAAACATGGTAGCTGAGAGTCATAGAGAAAGGAGGTCCTTAAAAGGAGGTAAGGAAGAAGGCTCAAGGGAGAGATAATTCTAGGGAAAAAGAAACAAGAGGAAAGTGAAGAGTTTTGCATGTTTTGTAAAATCTAGCCTAAATAGGCCTCTGTCATAGAAGAGAAGAGTAATATGTGCTTTCATGGGCCTTATGTACCCATTATCTATATGAATAAAGAGTTCTTATTCTGTGCAATTGGATTTTCGTATGTTCTAAAATTTTGTTTCTTTTATGAGAAGTAGTTCTAAATGAGCCAGGAAATTCATCGTGCTTGATGCCATTATAATTTCCCTTTTTCATTTATTATTAATCATTTCATTTCCTTAGAGTTTATGTTATCAGAGTAGTGGATCATGTTGTGTATCCCTTCAACTATTCTAGATAAATATTTCAGGTATTCTGTCATTTTCCTTTCTCTTAGATTGCCGCATCGCCCTTTTATTTTTAAGTCATTTACATGTTTTCCTTTAACCCTACCCCAACAACTAGAGAAGATCCAACTTATTTAAAATATAGAGGTCACCTTAGGGTGTACGTCTCACCAATCTAAGGTTTCCTATGAATTTGATGGTTCATCCATAAGGATTATCATCAATAGTTTTCCTGGCATGCCTGATGGGACATTAATCCCTAGATTGATCATCTATCTAATATTCAACTAGAGTAAGGTCCAAATTACCTACTTAAAGGAAGAAATGAATGCGAATGAGGGCGAGAGAAAGGGAAGAGGGTCTGATCGACTATTTGCAGCTATCTCCTCCATGACATAGAAGGGGAAGATAGATTCAGAGGTCTCCATCCCCCCTAGACTGGAATCTCTCAACCCCTCTACTAGGGAGGCCTTTTACACAGTCAACTAGGACCCTCAGACCTATCATTATGGTTCATCTTCAACCTCCACCTCTGATACCTTTATTTCATGGGATCAGGGAATCCCACTAATCTTGTTCGCGCCCCCAGCAGTATAAAACCCTATTCCAGCCAATGCGTTAAAAGAATTACCCAAATTCAGTGACGAGGATTTCAAAACCCTCGAGGAGCATCTCCAGGATGTAGCAGAAATATTTGCAGTACATTATATAAGGGAACAAGATGTTGCGTTACATCTGTTGGCCACCTCTTTTAAGAGAAGGGCCCTAGAATAATATCGATCTTTAACCCCTAACTATATTGCTACTTGGGACCAGTTAGGGGGGCCGTTGGTGACAAGATTCAATGAAAAAGGAGACCAGTCATCACTCCTACAACAACTAATTGGTATTAAAAAGGGTCCACAAGAATTGATGATGGATTTTAACACCCGGTTCCATAAAACGTGGCAAAGGATTTTGGCCTTGGCTTGACTACTTGCAAGTATGGCTATTGTCTTCTACCTAAAATCCCTAAATTCAGATATTTTGATAATGATTCAATCATTGGGAAGGGATTATTTTCGATAGGCCTATAACATTGTGGTCCAAGATGAGAATAATCTAGTAGATGCCAGGAAGCTCCATCCTAAAATCTTTTACCGATAAATCTCAAGATATCCCCCTTTCCACAAGCACAAACATTGATCCCGTCCTTGACCCCTACATCTTTATATAATTACCCCCCCGTGGTTATGGTTCCCACTCCTGCCACTACGGCGTCATCTTCCTCTCCCAAAATGAAGGAGATGAGGAGTATCCTGAGAAGTTTTTCTAACGAGTTAGTAAACCTTAAAAGGAATCAGGAAGCTTATCCAAGGAAAAATTATAAGATTTTCCAAGGTAACCGACCCACTTACCCCTCTACATACCAGAATACATAGAGGCCACTGACCACTCAACCATCAAATCAAATAGTCCCTATACCAATGCCTCTCAAACCATCCCTCTCAATATCAGAAGAGAACTCGTCCCCAGACAAAACCATCTGGATGAGCAACCTAACTCCTGGTGCTTCCCTTGCAATAATTCTCATATACCGAGAGACTACCCCCAAGGGAGCTTATAGCTAAAGATAGCCCAAAAATGATCAAGAGAAGGAGATGACGCATGTATAGCTGGACCGCACCAGTATGAGGGAGCCCAAAGTACCGCTTTCACCACTCATATGTAAGGGATGTCCCTAGAACAAGAGTCAGAAATTACACCAAAGCATGCCCTTTTCTCTTGGTTAGAAGGGGAGGAGTCTGTCTTCATAAATGAGGTATTTGTTCCAAATCCTGCTCAGTTTAACTACAACACCCGCTTCAAGAAAAGGATCATTAAAGAAGATGCACCAACTCTAACTTTGATTGACAAGGTGTACAAAGAGCCTCCGATTATCGTAAAACACGCCGTCATAAAAAATAAAGGAAGCTCCAAAAAAAATTGTATAGGATTGTAGACACCCCCAATTTCACATCTATCCTAAATCAATTAATTTCCCTTCCTCATTTCCCATAAAAATACACTTCGAATTAATCAAATATAATCCTCCATTTCAAAATCTAAAAATAATCTAATCCTCACCACATGTCATTATTCTCCATGTTTTTCCACTATTGAATTAAAAATTCAAATTCAAATCCTCACCCACCATTCGTGGTCCCCACTCACCTAAAATCCTCCACTTATGAATTAAAAATATAATTCAAATCCTCACCCATTCTTCGTGGCCCCCACTCACCTAATATTTCCCACATTTTCAAACCACCCACCTAATCTTGCCCACATTTTCAAACCACCCACTTAATCTTGCCCATATTTTCAAACCATGATTACTTAAATTAATCTAAGCTAATCACTCCCTCAGGCTATAAATACAACCTTACCCCTCCCCTCTAAACACACGGAGAATAAGCTTTCATTCCATATCTAAGTTCTTGCATCCTTTGAGAAAAGAACATCCTTTTGCCTAGTCCTAATGCCAAAATAGTCTCATAATCTTTTTTCCCATCCAGTGCAAAGTAAGAGGATCATTGTTGCAGGAAGGTCTTGCTCCGTCTTGAAGAAAAACACCTACATATCACAAAATCAGGGCTCAATCCAAGTTTCCTAGCCCATTCTGAGGTTTGCTACGGAACGCGAAGGAGGAGGTACGATTATTGGTATTTTATTTCCTTGTTAGTAGTGTATTTTTCATAGCTTACATTCTGGCACGCCCGGTTACTTTCGATCTATTACCATTAATTTTCCAATTAGTGGTTTTATCTGTTCTTTGTTTATTATTGTTCATCATTATTTCATTTTCTATTCCTTATGGTCTTCTTTGGTTAACCTTCACGCTTTGGATAGTGTTTTTGTTGTGTGGTGTCTTGTGGTGTATCTGCAGGTTATAGCAACAATGAAACTCTGAAGCTCATTCTGTCTTTGATCTCCTCGGCGCTTGGTGCTTAGTTCCCAGTTTTGATTTTGTTATTTACTCATCATCTGTAGAAACACATGAACTACCCATTAGTTTATTATCTTACTGTCATGGGACAACCAATCCGAAAAATGCATTTATTTATTTATTTTTGCTAAAATAACTGCTTTGTAGGAAGTTAATCATTTTTATTTTCTTTTATTTTAATCAATAATTTTGTGATCTAACTCTTTCTTTCTGTTTATTTTTCTTTTTTAACCTTTCTGTCAAAATTTTAGCTTCTCAGGTGAAGTATAGAAGTCAGAAAATAAAAAAAACCAGCTCCCGGGACGTTTTTCTCACGTTTAAAATTTTCATTCAGAGCGTTCTCGTAGTCCATCTTCCGGAAGCCATAACTTTTGCTCCCGAACTCGGAATGACTTCATTTTTTTTTTAACGGAAAGGTATTGAAAAGATATATGTAATGAAAAAATAATTTTTAGATTTAGACTTAAAAAAAATTTGGTTTTATTTCTTCTAACACCTATCTTTTTAACAAAAAAACAACAAAATTATAGTTTTATTTATTTTTATTTTTTAATTTTTATTTCACGAAACATCCTCACACGTATGATCTTTCCTCGCACTTCAAAAGTGATCTTGGAAATCAGAAATGTGAGGCCACTCAAGCTTTAGAAAATAATTTTTATTTTTAATTTTTTGCCTTACATTTAAATTTTCCACGAAAACACTTCTTGGTAACGTTTTCACCCTCTTCTTTCATCATTTTTATTTTTTTTTGAACATAATCATTATGGCTATTTTGCAATCATGATTAATTGCAATAATTATTAATATTTAAAAAAAAAAAAACTATTTTAATTGTATCCGCGTATGCTCTTTTCTTGCGCCTTCAAGCGATCTAGAAAATCAGAAACGGTCACAATTTTTTAGTTTCTTGTTCTAACATTGCAGGATCCTCTAGCTTTGTTTTTCAACTGTCATTTTAATAATTATTTTCCTTTTTCATATTTTTAATATTTTTTTGGTCGTTGGTTGTGTATGCTCTTTTCCTGCGCCTTTGAGCGATCTGGCAAATCAAAAACAACCACGATCACTTTTCTAACATTTCATTTGCAGGATAACTACTAATTTGTTTTCTGTAGAACCGCGTTGCTGGAATATTGTCAAAAACAAAAACAACAAAAATCCCGCAAAAATACCACCATTTAAAGACAATTGCTGAAACAAAAAAACAAAAAGTACGCTCAGGTACGCAATTATTTTCTGCTAGTGATTTATTTCAAGTTGGAAAGAACCCTGCGTTTAATCACTTCATCATATTGTTTTAGCACGTAGACAAGGTGGATTTCATCACCACCAAAGCTACACCGGTGACGTGGACTTGACTACCACGCACCAACAGCATTTGCATCTGCATTGCACTTTGAGACCTAGTCTCATCACAGCATTCGGTATTTACCTCGCCGCTGCTCTTCACTTACAGGTAATGCTGTCATGCAGCGCATGCGAGTCATGCCTAAATAGCTGTAACAACGAAGCCTGGGCATCGTCCCTGTAAATCTTCGGGGAGTTATAAGGACACCATACACATTCATCCCTCCATCACCTTCCACCTTTTCACAAAACCTGTTCTGGACGTGGTGATTCACTCCGAAACAGGCAAGTAAGAATTGGTGAGTCTCCTCCAGTGCTCTAAGGGTTCCCCGTACCAATTCTGTCCCCGTACAGAATTAGGTATATCAGGACTAGGGTATATCGGAGGACGCATCTTCTTGGAGTAATAAGAGCCTGCATCCACCATTTCACAACATACTTGTATGATTGCATGAAACAATGATCATTCCCGAAGGATCTACCTCTTCAGCCAAAACAATTTGATACACATGACTGCTTGCTGTTTGTAAACAAAATAGTTTAGCATTTTTTTTAATCATAAAACTTGGCTAATATCAATGTGTTTATTGTAAAATTCAAATCCTAATCGTGTTCCACAACACCATTTCTCGACCGATTCAATACCAAGCAAAACATTCAAGCAATCCCACAATGAAGATCAAAACGTCACACTGATTTCATTAGCCTACTTCAGCCAACAACAACTCCACTATAGCTTGTTTTCAGCTATATCCAATAGATATTGAGTGACTTGCGTTCACTCCTTATCTCATCAATTGTCAGAACATCCTTTATAGCTTGTTTCAAGCTATATCAAAATGACATTGGGTGACTTGTTTGAGTTCACTCATTATTTCATCAGCTGACAAGTTTAACAAAATCCCATCCGACACAAATCCCTTCAAATCTCATTTTGAGTTCGCAACTGTGTTGAGTCACTTGTTTGAGTTACTCTTCCTATCAAAAATCCAGAGCTTGTTTAAGTCAAACCAATCAACATATTCATCATAGCTTGTTTGAGCTATATCTCACTTGTATTGAGTACCTTGTTTGAGTGTACTCCTTACATTTTTGTCTGCTAAGCTTGTTTAATCCAAACCAATCAAGATATTCGTCATAGCTTGTTTGAGTTATATCCCACTTGTATCCCGAGTAGATTTTTTTAATTTTTTAAAGCTTTCTCCTTATAGCCTTACTTGTTAAAACTTGATTGAGTTGAAACAAAGATCACAATCAATAGGTTGATTTCTTCATCGCACCTTTCTTCGTTCTCCCTCTCTTTCAAACATGATGAATTCACGAAAAACATCACACAATGAGCTATTAGAACAAATTAATAAGATGACAACACAACTCTCTCATATGGCTACCCAAATCAGTGAGCGATCACCCAAAAAGCCGATCATACAACCTCACGAAGAAATCAGTTCACGTAAAGTCCAACGTCAGTTTACCCCCCTTGGAGAAAGTCTCTCTAGTGTTTTTCATCAACTAAAAGAGGCTAAACTGATAAAATATCCAATTACAAAACCCTTTGTCAAAGGGGAAGCTAAGCCATGCTGGTACAAACCTAACACATACTGTGAATTTCATCGCATTGATGGTCATCACATAGATAAATGTGTACGATTTAAGAATTACGTCCAAGACTTAATTGACGACGACGTCATCTCTGTAGAACTTGATGACAATGCTCTTGCAACCAACGACACATCTAATACCACAACTTTCCATGAAGAGATGACTACTGTCGAAACTCCTATATATACTGAAATTCCACGAGATCATGAAGACAACAGTCAAGACTCTCTAATTCCAAACCAATCCATATCTTCTTCTTGAAAGACTCTCTTCCATTAGTTCAAACATACATTGAACCTGTTTTGGACAACAAATTCTTCCAACATCTACTGAGCACTTCCATTAGACTCTATTTCAACCCAAACATACATTGAACCTGTTTTGGACAACAACATTCTTCCAACATCTACTGAGCACTTGAACTTATTTCAAGACTCTCTTTCAACCCAAACATATATTGAACTTGTTTTGGGCGACAACATTCTTCCAACATCTAACGAGACCTTGATCTTGTTTCAAGACTCCCTTTCAAACCTTGATATTACTGTAGACACTACAGACGAGGTTCCATCAACAGGTACCATTAAGTTTGATTCTATTCATTCCAATATTGGCTCTTATGCCTAACATCTCTAGCCTTTTTGTCGAAACACAACCACATCGAGTTTGGACACTTGCGACAATGCAACCCATCATGTCCATCATGCTTTCAACTATCGATCTTGCAGGAATCTCATCACTAATTAGTCTCACCTGTCAAGACTTCTACATGCATCCATTCTACGAGGTACTTATACCCAGGAATATCTTTACACAACCTTTTCCATCTTTAATTGTGAATCTATCCTCAAAATAATCAATTAATGGACAAATAGAAGTAAAAAACCACATAACACAAAACATCATTGTCAACACACATGGAAGCTATTGGCTTAACCAAATCTATCCCACTCTTTGGGCTTACTACACATCTTATCACACACCTATTGGAGCCACTTCCTTCTACTTTATTTATGGTTGGGAAGCTATTTTACATGTCAAGGTTGAATTCTCATCCTTCATAATATCCTTCAAAGATGTAATCAATAAAGATTATTATCAACAGTCACGCCTTAATGAACTCGAGCTTCTTGATGAAAAACGACTTAATGCCCTAGATCATCTTCAAGTATATCAAAATCAGCTACGACATAGCTACCATAAAAAATTCAAACCTATAAAATTTAAGGTCAATCATTTCATTCTCAAAGAAAATCGAAAGAACACACCCAAAGAACGAGACAAACAAGAAAAATTTGAGCCCAACGAAATCATAGATAAATTTGGCTCTGGAGCATATAAATTGGCCACTGCAGATGGTCAAGATCTTGATGAACCAATGAATGCAGTTCATTTAAAGAAATTTTATCCTTGAGATGTTCACTATTCCAATATACAACATGTACATTGTTCCTTTTGTCTTGCTTATCTCCAAATAATTTAAATTTATTCATTTCCATTGGCAGACATTTTATTTATCAAAATCACATCTTCATATTTATCATCATGAGACAAGTGCTAATATAAATCCTATTAAGTTTGTGAGCATCATACTTCTTCCACTTTCAGTCGCTTTCCTCTATGGTCATACCTAGAAGCTTACTGATGGTAATATATCCCCTTCTAATACATTCTCTCTTTCATAACAAAGCTCTAAACTTCGTTACCCAGTTCGTTTGGTCGTCCATCTCAGTCTTCGGTGTTGAACCCTCGCGTCCTACTAGTCGTGTGGGGCTGAGATTGGGGGCAGATGTTTCTTCCCAAATACAAAGCACTATTGTAAAAAAATCCATCAATTCAATAACTTATGAATAATTCATTGTCACATCTTTCGTCCTTCATAGTCTTTGGTGTTGAGCCCACACTTCTTACTAGTAGTGTGAGACTGGGAATGGAGGAAGGTGCCCTTACTCGTCTACGTCTTGTCTTCGGTGATAAACCCTTGCCTCTTACAAGTGGCATGGGGCAAAGCGTAGAGGGTCATTCTCATACAAGCATAAAAACATTGCAAAATATTCCAAAAAAAAAAAAAAAAAAAACAAGAAAAACAAACAAAAAGGAAATTCACTCGCCTATATTTTGCCTTTGGTGATGAGCCCTTGCTTCTCACTAGTAGCATGGGGCAAGGCATAGGGAGTCATTTCAAAAATACAAAATCTTACAGTGCTTACAAATTATAGAATCCCCAAACACGTAATTTAGATGCCTAAGTGAAGAGAGAACTATCCCTTAACCTCATATCTTATCAATCAGCAGGCCACATAACTGTCTAAGTCTAGCATGTGACTCATAAAGTGAAAGCCATTTTTGAAACTGGTTCAGTACCATTATGAAGAATGGAGTCACAATTTCCCAAAGGGATTGTTGTTAGCATTTGTCTCTATATTCATTATCCACCTCCTGCGTCCTTCTTGATTCTCGGTGATGAGCCCACACATCTTACTAGTTGTGTGGAGTCAAGAATGGAGCTGGAATTCTTTTCATCATATCATCACCACCATATCATGCCAATGGAAAGTGAATTTATGTTATTTTGAGCATAAGTTACAATGCGGAACACGGTACATCGTCTCTCAAAAATAAGTCTGCACTCTGGTCCATAAATTGTCAATCACAATGTAAAAATCAAAAAACATTTGAAAATCATCAAAAATCCAAAAATCAAAAAACAGTCATCAAAAATCCAAAAACAAAAATCCAAAAATCCAAAAACAATGTAAAAATCCAAAAATCCAAAAAACATTTGAAAATCATCAAAAATCCAAAAACAGTGTAAAAATCCAAAAATCCAAAAACAGTGTCAAAATCCAAAAATCCAAAAACAATGTAAAAATCTAAAAATCCAAAAACAGTGTCAAAATCCAAAAATCCAAAAACAATGTAAAAATCCAAAAATCCCAAAACATTTAAAAATCGTCAAAAATCTAAAAACATTTAAAAATCGTCAAAAATCCAAAAACATTTGAAAATCATCAAAAATCCAAAAAAAATTGAAAATCGTCAAAAATCCAAACACAGTGTAAACATCCCAAAAATTCAAAAACATTAGAAAATCCACAAAAAATTATAAAATTCAAAAACAAACATTAGAAAATCCAAAAATCCAAAAACAAAAACATTAGAAACTATCCAAAATACAAAAAACATTTGCAAAATTTTCAAAAGACCAAAAACATCCACAAAATCGTAAAAAACTCAATAAGCAACACAATTCATCCTTTGAACTATTATCCCAAACAAATGGTCCAACCGCCTTATGACTACCAATTTTAAACCACTTCTCCTCGCGTGAATCCTCGCTTGGGGAAAATCCGGCTCTCATTGTTTCCTTGTTTGAGGAGACTGACCCAATCCCTTGTACCCCTACTTGGGGGCACATCTAATCAATCATCACTGTGGAACACGTTAGGGACATGTTTACTAGTTCTTGTGTTGCATTATTAGTGGCAAATTATTAATTACTTTCTTGTATCTTGATATATTACAGGGGGCATCTTGATTTTATATATCCTGGTGTTCTCTGTAATATTCTTATGTTATCTGATTGCATGTCGTACTAGGGCATCATACTTTCTTGATGGCCTCTGTCTATGCTCTCTTCCATTTGCATATCGTACTGGGGCATCAAACCTTTTTGATGGCCCCTGTCTATGTTATCACACATATTATAGTCTAGTCATCCTGATCTTTTATATCACGATGCATCTTGTTATGTGCTATATTAAAATTAAGATGCTTTTCGTCACATGAGTATCTTCCTGCTATGATCAACATCTTACTTTGCACCCCATCCATTCACCCATACTAATGCATTCTCCAATTTGTGAATCCTACTTGATCACCGTTGCAGTTTGCGAATCCTACTTGATGATCTTTCTCAAGTAGCATTCACTATCCAGCAGCTCCTTCTCCCCCACCATGATCACCATGTATTTGATCCATTCATTCTCACTTCTCATTTTTACTCCTCCGCCGCTTATACCCATATTACCCTTCTCACCATTCCTGTCCCCTCTCACCCATTGGTATTCTTTCCTTTCACCCGTTTTCTTCCCGCTTGACAATATTACTTAATAACCCCTTCTATATGGAATCCTCAATGGAGGTTTACCCTCTCCCTAAGATCTTCCCGCTGTAGAAGCTTCTTCACCACCTACCCTCTCATCAAATAACCATCACCACCAAACACATCTTCCAACTCCACCTCTTCTACTTCCCATTCCTGCATCATTACTCTCACCACGTGGGCATCCCAATTAAGGATTCCCCTCACACTCTCCACCCTCCACTGCATATATTCCTTCATCCATTCATGTTACACTCCTTTGTGTCCTTTCTTTCTTATTATCACCTCATCTCATATCATATACCACTTAGGCATACCTCACTCACTCTTTTCTCATCCTTCCCCAAATCCACCTTATGCCTGGTCATCCTACTTACACGCTCTCATAGTATGGCAAATTCACTTGAGGGTTCCCCTTCAGTCCATTTTTTCATACCCTATTCCCACCAACTCTAACATCATCCTTCTTCTTCCTCAGCTTGGTGATCTTACTTAACCATTCCAGCCGCATGACAATCTTACTTAATACTTCCACTTAAGGTTGATCTGCCCTGTGGCCTTCCCCCATCCCATCATATTTCGCCCATCTTATTTCTCCCACCTCTCATCGCGATGATCTTCTTCACCCTACCATTCCACCCCTATCCCCAATATCATTTTGTCTTTCTCTTTGCATATCATCTCTGTCGGTTGGGTGACCCTACGAAAATTCTCCAGTAGTATGATGATCTTACTTAAGAGATTCTCTTAAGCATGACATGTCATCTTACGCTCGCCCATCACTCTCCAATCTCACCACCATATTTCCTCTTCATTCCCCATCATCACATCTTTTTACCACCATTATCACCCTCCTCTTCTTGGCAATCTTACTTAACCACTCACCCAGCATGGCGATCTCACTTAAGAGTCCCTCTTAAGGATGATCAGTCTCCTTTCCTTTTCCCATCACTACCCACCCTTCACCCTTCATTTTTTCTCGGCATTCCCCATTATCACATCCTTTCACCTCCTTTTCGATTCTTGCAAACACCACTTCTCGCTTGACCATTTGTCATCTCCAGTTTTGCTCACATGGCAATCTTGCTTAACCACTTCTGTCACATGACAATCTTATGTCAGGGCCCTCCCTACACTTAACTTGTCATCATGAACTTCTCCCCCGCCTCATTCTTAGTTCACTTTGTTGATCGCTTCTTCCATCTGGTTTCTCCTATTACCCACTTTTTCCTCCTACTATTATCCTTTCTCCACATATCTTCTTACAACATACACCTCATCTCTTCCACCTACAATCACATTATTTTCCCCCCATTTTCCCCTCCTTAATCCATCATCCTTCATACCATTTCTTCCCATTCTTTTCATGTCTTGGTTCTTCATCCTCACCTCATTCATCCTCATCACCCCCATCCTCTCCTCACTTTCACTTCATCCTAACTCCTGCCTCCCAACTTCTTCACTCTTTCCCCTTCATCTTCTCACATTCCCCCTACATTTCTACCCACACACATATTTGTCATTACTGTTAATACTCCTATATCATTATTTCATCATCATCTTCTCTTCCCGCACTCATAATTGTCAACAGGTTTTCCCTAAAAATTATCAATCCTCATTCCACACGACCTCATTCACTCCCTTGGACCTTGTAGAGTTTCCCTTCATTCCTTCTCTCCTCTAAGCCCACCACTCATTGGCAACGGGTTTTCCCTAACATCCCTTTGTTGGTGTTACCCTTTCCAGTCCTCCTTCGCTTTCTCTTTTTTTTCATTTTTTCTTTCACCCTTCCCCACCACTCATTTTCAAGAGGATTTCCCTAACGTCCCCTCATTGGCATTGCCTCTTCTATCCCCCATTCTCTTTTCTCTCCTATTATTTTCCCTCACTCCCACCCTTTCTTGTTGCTTCTTACCCATCTCTCCATCTCCTCTTTGACCTCTTCACTGTCTTTACTGTCTTCATCATACATCCTTTTTCTATTTTCCCGTCATCATAGTATCCTTATTTCATGCATCTCCATATCTTTTCTAATCTATGTCATTCCTCCCCTCTTTCTTCTTTGAACATTCCTTTTATCGTTCCCTTTCCACTTATTACCCCCTTTCTGTATTCCCTTCCTTCTACATCATTTCCTCTGTTATCCTCTTCTCTCTCCCACCACTTGTCTTATTTCCCTTCCCCTGTATCATCTTCTTCCCCTTTTTCCATCATGTTTCCTCCTTACATCCCCACTCAATAACCTGGTTGTTCAACATTGTCCTGTCTTTTTTATCATACCACCCTCCACATGCATCTCCATACGGTTTGTTCCATATTCTTTGCCCTGGTCTTCCTCGCAATGACATGATTCCTTCCATCTTCTCCTTGTCTTCGTTCTATCTTCCTTTCCTCCCCCCTAATTTTCATGTTTCTTCTGACCACTTCCCCTTTTCTCTACCACCCCTACCTTTTTGTTCATTCTGTATATGTTTCTCTTCCTTTCTCTCCTCTTTTTCACACTTTCCTCACCCCTCATAGTTTCTTTTTTTTTCTCCGTTCTACTTCTTCTTTCATCCTCTTTCTATTTTCCTCTATTTCACCCCCTACTCCCACCTCGTTTTCTCCTTCTTATTTATCCATTCCCATTTCCTACTTTTCTTCACTCACTCATTTATTTCACTTCCACGCATCCCTCTTTACTATCTCTGTTACTTTCTTCATTTTGCACATCTCTCTCTTTTTTTCCCCTTCACCCTCTACTCTGTCACTTTTTTTGTTTTTGTCTTGTTTGTCTTTCATCATTCCCTTCTTTCCCTATCATCCCTCTCTCTTATTTCTACTTTTTTTTCCTTCCTTTTTGTTCCCCTCCCCTATCTCCCTTACTCTTCTCATAATCAACCCCCAATCCTATCCATTCCCTTTTCTCTTTCCCACACACCCTCACACCTAGCATTCAAGGTCGATTGAATCCTTCCTCCATTTGTGTCATGCGGTCATTCCAGTCTCTTCCACTCCATTACCGTCCTCTTCTCCACCGAATCCATTTCCCTTCTTTTCGAGAGTTCTGTCGTATATTTCATTCTCGTCAATCCTCTCGAGGGGGCATCACCACATTCTATCCATAATCACATCTTCTGATGAAATTTTTGTCTTGGAGGATACTATGACATCTGTTACTCACCACATTCTATTCTCCCCAACAAACATTCGCTCTACCTTTTAAAAAGTAGATTGAATTCTTCCCCCATACCGTCTACTTTCTTTGAAAGAACACTACTTTCATAGTACCCTTCCAAAGAGGGGCAAATGTAGACACCCCAATTTCACATCTATCCTAAATCAATTAATTCCCCTTCCTCATTTCCCACAAAAATACACTTCGAATTAATCAAATATAATTTGATTAATTATCCATTTCAAAATCTAAAAATAATCTAATCCTCACCACATGTCATTATTCTCCATGTTTTTCCACTATTGAATTAAAAATTCAAATTCAAATCCTCACCCACCATTCGTGGTCCCCACTCACCTAAAATCCTCCACTTATGAATTAAAAATATAATTCAAATCCTCACCCATTCTTCGTGGCCCCCACTCACCTAATATTGCCCACATTTTCAAACCACCCACCTAATCTTGCCCACATTTTCAAACCACCCACTTAATCTTGCCCACATTTTCAAACCATGATTACTTAAATTAATCTAAGCTAATCACTCCCTCAGGCTATAAATACAACCTTACCCCTCCCCTCTAAACACACGGAGAATAAGCTTTCATGCCATATCTAAGTTCTTGCATCCTTTGAGCAAAGAACATCCTTTTGCCTCGTCCTAATGCCAAAATAGCCTCATAATCCTTTTTCCCATCTAGTGCAAAGTAAGAAGATCGTTGTTGCAGGAAGGTCTTGCTCCGTCTTGAAGAAAAGCACCTACATATCACAAAATCAGGGCTCAATCCAAGTTTCCTAGCCCATTCTGAGGTTTGCTACGAAACGCGAAGGAGGAGGTATGATTATTGGTATTTTACTTCCTTGTTAGTAGTGTATTTTTCATAGCTTACATAGAGAATGCAAATGGATCCATGGACAAAACAAAGTAATGATCCTTCAAAGAAGCTCAATTAAGACAGTGGACAAGTATACGCATAACCAAGACTAGTAGCAAAGGGGTACACACTAAAAAGAACCAAATTGGTAACCTATGAGGAGTTCATTGATGCTGGGAAAATGACAGCTAAGATCAAAATGAGCTTCAGGATGATCTTTGCTCTATCTGTGGTCAGATCTTGGTTGGAAAGTCCATCAAATGGACGTGAAAAGTGCTTTTACCTAACTGGAGATTTACAAGAATTTGAAGTCTATATGACTCAACCTGAGGGATATGTTGTACCTGGTCAAGAAGCAAAGGTATGCAGACTCGTGGAAATCTTCATATATGCAAGAAAAAAATTCATTATCATTCCTGGCACCTCGGGCTTACCACATCAAGATCCTTGTCTTGAGCATCTAGTGTAACAACACTGGATTCCCATTCTTCAGAAATCCATACGATCCCAATCTTCTACCTCAAACAACAACTTGTTCGAAGTCATCTTCCTTAATGACCATGTTCGTTGTCTTTGTCTTTTTATCTAGTTCATTCACTAGCAGTTCAGTGAGGATTGATTTAATGTAATGACCAGAAAGATCTTAATTGATCGTTATTACTTTTGACTAGTCTCGAGCTGATTTGCATTATTGTATGCTTCTTGAAGATTGGACTAGTATGGCAAAAAGAGAATTCAACATCTTTGTTTCAGAGAGAGGATAATATACCAAGTCACTATCGCTCGAGAACCTTCATGATGATGGATTGCATTATCTAACACAATTGGTCTTACAACCTATGGAGAACAAATTACCAATTATCTCATTCAGATCCATCTCCTGAGGTAAGTGCCACTTTCTATCGGAACAGTCGTACAAGGATCCCACCATTGTAAGTCTGACCTATGCATCTAGACCAGATGCTTCCTAAGAACTACATGCAATACCAAAGGATTCAATCTATCTAGGTTCAAATCCCAGGAACCCAAAGTGTGTTATGTAGGAATCTTAACAAATCATTCTTTGATGTGCTCTGGGCTCTGATATGCTGCACAACAAGATCAGTGGATCTTGGTCTAGAATACAAAAACCAATGACAATCTTCTTGCCAGGATCCAGAGTTTTGATCTAACAGGAAATATCCTTGCCAATAGAAAGATCCATTTCAGTCATTCGTATTTTGACATTATTATGTGCAACTAGTAACAAATAGTCATGAAAGGACTTGGAGCAAGCTATTTCTTACACTTGGGGAGAAATCAACAGTATCTTCCATAGCTAGCTGAGTATTCTTTATTTAGGAGAAGTTGTCTGTGACAGTCGAATAAGGAATACCACGCATCACTCGAAGGTCATCTTGGGATTTGGATATCCTATCAGGTATCAGGTAATGAACACCATTCATGGATGATAATGAAGTTCTCAACCATGTTTGTTCTAGTTTCAATCTAGTGATCATGAAAGAACAAAGCTGGACATGATGGATGCCCCATTGGGTCTTCAATTTCAATCATTACCCGAGCATCTACTTGACAAAGCACAAGATACCATAAAAGTCTTCAATTTTCTTCTCTGATCCATGTAACAATATACACCATTAATAGGTGTTATGAGTAATGACCGGAAGTTCATACATTTCATGTGACAAGTCTGATCAGTTTTCCCTTAGAGTTACTCTAGTGCCGTAACTAGTCCTTGAGGAGCATATGGTGATCAATAATAAGCTAAAGGGGAATACCTCCCAAGAGGATTAATTATTATTTACCAGAATATATCGACTAGATGATGCATATGGAGATCGAAATTAAGGTTGTAATAGGTCAATAAAAGACATGTCCTATGTGGAACTTAATATAGCTTGGGCACAAATGAAAGGTAATTTTTATGATTGTTATAACAATTAGTGAACTTCCATAGGATGCAGATTTGGAACAAGTGACCTTGTGTCACAAGTATGATATTGTAATTAACTATGTACTTGTATGGCAATCCCCATGGTTAGGAATAATGACATTATCTAGCACACCATTGATTCTTGGTTGATAGAGTTTAATAAAGATAACCAAATCCGCCTCTGTGCAATCAATTTAGGGAATGTAGAAGGCTTCGTACAACCCTATAGGTGGAAACAACATTCTCTACCTTTTCTCTTAGGTTGTTAAGAAAATTAGAGGTGAGCATGATCCACGCTATAATTGCTTTCCAATCATATACTGAAACTTTTCCAACTCTTCTTCCAGTAAGATTCCTCTAGAAAGGAATGGAAATTTCTTCCCAACGCATGAACGTTAGAGTTTAGAGATCTATAATAAGTTCATTACCTAAGGGAATACCATTACCTACCCTTAGTCATTCCTTTGAATGGAGGCAAATTTTGGAAGAATGAGTGTTTGGAATTGTAACGTTGCATGCCGATTATCTTTCCTAGAAATGCCTGAGCGCTCAATATGGTTTCCTGCCTAGAACCATGAGTCTCTCCTTTATGTGTCTTTATTTGCAAAACATCACATGGAACTTAAATGCCTTAAAGGAAGTATATCTCTAGAATCAACATTCCTCGTGTAGAGGTGATGCATCTACTTACAACAATCATTCTATATTTATAGGTCATTACAGATAGCTAGATGACTTTAGGACAAACCTTTGAAGAATTGAATCCTCAAAAATCATCCTCTTGGAAGATGCAACAAGGATTGTCTCATCCTGATGTTATGAGGCATACATGAAAATTCTGGGTGCGAAGAATAATTTATGAATTTTAACCAAGAGAGGATGGATATTGATATGGCAACCATGAAGTGAACTTGATTAAACACTCCATTAGGCTTACTACAAATCAGCACATTATGTGGATGAGATGCGCGAAGTAAACATGCATCATAGTCTGGATGACCACGATGTTATTTTAGCATCAGGAAAAGGGATTTAGGTAACCCCAATCCCTAGCAAAACAAAAGAAAGTGATTCTTAGTAATTATGATGTGCATCTAGCAACCTAATTAGAGAGCTTGGTTGAAAAAATTCCTGGAAGGTGCTACATCTGAAAGGTTGATACTGTCTGATATCAGAGATGGCATGGAGGATTATACAAGATTGTTGCAACAAGGATGAAGGGAAAGAGAAAGTGCCAAAACATCCTAAAGCGGAGTTTCCCAGGGAATCCAACATGAGGAAGGCACAAAAATTTGAAAAGAGGTACCGAATGCCAGTTGGTTAGTTGGAGATACCTCATAGGCACGAGAGGGGCAATTTTTAAAAACCAATGATGTCTAGAAGAAAGTGAGGAGAGATAAAAGAGGCATGTGGTGGTCTATCGGAGAGCTAGCCAACATAAGGTAAGGTAGCATTATCCAGCTCTGAATGCAATTTCACGTCAGGCTTATCTGGATAAGCATGCATACACGGCCCTTGATTGGAAACCCTCTTAGAACAACATACAAGTCTTTACAAGGTCGCCCATCCTTCAACCTAGTGACTTGTGACGCCTATGCATTATTTGTGTACTTAGCCAATATTTTAGGGGATTAACAATCATCCTAGTGACTATGGCTTCTATAATCAGAAGTTGGCTAAAAGTTCTCACATGAATAAGGAGCATCAAAGATCTTTATGTCTTGGGAAATTTGAAGTTTGAGTTGGAGGAGAGGATTTGGGAATTGCCAACACAGAATGAGTGAGAAGTGATGGCAAAATTGCAAGCATGCTTCAATCTTGATTATACAAGCTCGCTCTCCTAACTTATCCAGGAATCGAATTTGTTTTGCACTCACTGAGTAGAAGCTTGCTGACCAGTGGTCACTGGTATGTTACCCAAAGTGCTTAGTCCCTAGTCAAGGGAAGAGCAAGGAGTCTAGACCGATCAAATTGTCTTTTATGAATTGTGCCATACACAGTCCGTAAGTTAGTCCATCATTCTAAATGTGTTGTATGGTGATGATATTTAGGTCAGTTCTTCATATGTACCCCTTAAGGATAGAATAGCTTCTGGAAACCACATGTATAACATCGCATAGACCACATGTACAAGAGGATTTCTATCCCAGTGAGTGAGATGAGATTCGAGGAGAGGTAGCTTAATTCCCTTAGCCGTTCTTCTAGGGATGGAACTCTTTAAGTGGTTGAATTATCCTTGGCGATCAGAAATATTGGTGCCATCTTAGGTCACAATATGCACTAAAAGTATTCATATGTAGCTCTCAATGTGTACGGGCTTCAATTTTGGGATAAGACAAGGATTTTTTCAGTATATTCATTGATTTGCTAGGTCCTTGTATAAGCTCTATCTACAATCCTCCACATAGAGGATGTGTACTTGAGCTTCACAAACTAAGGCTAGTCTATTGAGATCACCGTGGTGAGGATGTGTGATTCAGGTCTTCAAATGCTCAAGAGAAGTATTTCAACTGATTAGCAGATCATTTCTTTGAAGTGTTGACAAAACAAATAGGGTAATGGGTTGTAGGAGGAATACCTGTTCAAATGCTAGTTGATGGGTTGTTTGCGCGTATGACTTCCGAAATCCATAGTTGATTATCATGAGATCTTCCTTTTGGCTAGGAGGAACTACCTGTACTAAAAGCAAGACCACCAAAAGGAATTAAACAATATGAATGTAGTGAACTGCCTAGCGTATGCTAGATCCGGGAAGTGTGATACTTCCTAGATGGCTGTCAGTCCACTGTTTTAAACAATTTAATGTTGTAAACAAAGTAAATCCTATTGTAATTTGAAATTATTTAGGTATCTCACTTAAAACACAATAAGAAATAGATCTAATCTAACAGGCTAAGCTAGAATAGAATCCAAAGGTCAAATGATTGGTCTCTGGGTTTTGCAGGTTTGACAGAGGTCTCGGGTAGATCATAGGTGGATGAGGGTGAGATGAAATTTGGTGGGTAGGTCTCTGTTCTAGGCTGTATGGGAAAATACAGAGAACATGATGGTCAGTTAAGGGTAACCGATGACAACGGTCAGGTGTAACTAGGTGCCGGTTACTGTGGAAATATGGAAATGCCACAGAACAAGCTTTGGGTCTCCTTTGTGATTGCACAAAGGACTTTGGTTGGTCAGGATGAGGTATTGGGTGACTGGGGTAGGATTTGGTGAGGTTTTAATGGGTATATGGAGGTGGAAATGTTAGAGAAGGTCAATAGGTGGCTAGGTAAACAATAGATGATAAAATGATGATGAAATGAAATAAACTAGAAAAGTATGACGTTATACTTACTTGGATTCTGATCCTGAATGCCTGTGAGTGAGGGATGGAGGTGCTGATGAGGGGTTTGAAGGCTGACAAGTGATCACCAACTGAAGGAAAGCTTCTGCATGGGTTGCATGTACATTCCTCTTTGCTTGGTTAGATCAGATCATGGCTAGGATGGTTGTGTAGGAAAAGATGCTTGATCTCCTTCCTTGCATGTGGATTCTCGCTGGAATTCACTCTATGAAGATGTGTTATCTCTCTGAGATGTTTTTTTTCTTTCCAACCTTCTGCTTTTTTCTTCCAACCTTGAGAATAAGGTTGTTTTGGGGTTAAAAGGGTAACCGACGGTAGTTCTGACTTAACTGGTGATGGTTAGGGGTAACTGGTGTCGGTCAAGGTGAGATTTCCTAGGTTTACTAAACTAGGGAGATCCTCTTGATTTCCTCAGATTTCATGTCGTTAACCCACGGATTAGATTGGGAGCTTCTTGTGAGCATGCGGGAATGTGGTTAGAGGGAATGTAGGCATTGATTTTTAGGGTTTGGGTAAGTCTTAGTTAGTTATGGTAACTTACTAAGAATAGGTCTTAGGTTGAGTTGGCTTGGTGAGGTGTCTAAGTGAACTGTATGTGTAGATATTATTTAAAATAAGATATTTAAATAATAGATATAGTGAGGATAATGAATTAATTTAATTAAATTAATATTAGTGGGGTGAAGGGGGCCATGGCTAGGTGAATGTGATGAAGGGTGTTTATTCATCGAGGGACCAAAGGGGAGTGTGACCTAATTTTAGTGTCTACATTTTGCCCCTTTTTGTTGCGTAGCTTGTATTGGTAAGCGACGCTAACAAAAATAAGATGTGGTTGCCCCATGTGTGGGTGAAGGTGATCCCCCTCAAACCAGGAACTGGACGAGGCTGAAGGTAGAATCAGTTGAGTGGTTTGATAAAAGGTAAATGGGAGGAAAAGGTAGGTGGGCATAGAGGGAGAAAGGGTTAAAGGTCTACTCGAGGCAATCTAGGTAATGGGTCTAGGGTCAAAGGTAGCAATAGTCAAATGCACACACATGAATAAACTACAGCACACTACCAGGTTGAAGAGCAAGTAAACTCTACATTGTCTAAGGTCGATAGGTTTATCCAAACAAGGTTGAAGTGCATCCAGTATCCAAGGTATAGGATATGGTCAGGAAACATGATGTAGGTTAGGTATGCATGAACGTGTAGGTATGTTCTAGGACACCAAAGGTAGGTTCAGGATAAATGGTCATGAAAATAGGCTAGGTAAGGTCATTAGGTCAACAACACATAGTAATAATGCCACAAGGTATAATGAACACATGAGGTCAAAGGTCACTAGCAATGGTCCAGGTCCAAATAGCTAGGTCATGGCATGGGTAAGGCCAAGGTAGGGGTAAAATAATGAGTCCCCAAAGGAGGAAAAGGGAGGTAGGAAATGATGAGGTCAGGAAATGTGGTTTGTAAGGTAAATGGGTAGTGGGTAAAGGTGGGGGTGGAAGGTCAAAGCTTGAAGTCAGGGTGAAAGATGGGGTAACATTAACTGTGTATCGGTGAATAGGGCAAAATGTGATGGTTAGGTAGGGTGATGCTAATGCCGAATGTCGAATGGTAACTAACGTCGGTTAGGTGAGATGGGTTGGTTATGTGGCTAAAAAATCCACGTTTTTGTTATTCATTTGTTATTTTGCGAAGTGAGAAAATGACAAAAAAAAGATAAAAGAGAGAAAAGTGTCTGAAGCACACTATGCTCTACATGAGATGGCAAGTGTGATTTGATAGAGGGTTTGGTTGGTGAGCAATATGGTCCATGATGATCAGGGTGAGAGATTTGATTGATTGGAGCTTGCGGGTAGCTATTCGGTGATGGTGGAGGTTGGAGAGGGATTGGGTGGGTCACGGGTAAGCGGTTCAGTACGTTCCATTGAGATGGTGGTAGCACGACGAGGTAAGTTACCTGACGCTACATTGTTGTGTGGATAGATTAGAGGTTGATGTATATAAAAATGTTGGTAAATAGTATTTTGTTTTTTGTGGATGGGATAAGAATTAGGATTTTGGTATAGGGGGATATAGCGTCAAAAAAGAGGAAGGGAGGGTAGTAAATTATATAGGCGGGGTGGGTAGAGGTCTAGGGGTAGTTTAGGTCATTGTAGGTGGGGTAAAAGGGGGCAAGGGGGGGGGTTTTAGAAAAAGGGGGGTTTTGGGAAGATGCGGGTTTTTCCATGACAGTGACTGGCGTCGGTCAAGTGTGGCCGGCGTTGGTTGGGTGAACCGGGTATCAGTCACCAAACAGGTGACCAATGTTGGCAATTAAGGGTGTAACCATGTGTTGGTAAGGGTGAACTGGTATCGGTCACCAAGCAGGTGACCAATGCTAGTTTAAGGGTGACCAAAGTTGGTTAGGATGAATCAGTAGAAGGGGTAAGGCTTTAAGGGACAAGGGTGAAAAAGTGCTATTTGGGCTAGGTAGTTGAGATGGGTTGGGTGAAAATAGGGTGAAGGGTAATGATAATTGGTGAATATGGTCATGGTAAATGTGGATTAATGTTGTGCTTGGCATTAGATGCAGGGGCAGAGCCTTGCAGTTACATATGCGGGACAGTGTTCCGCCTCTACTGGTGACATTGTGCAGACACAATGACCCAGTTAGAGCTGTAGCATGTGGAGGTAGCGAAAATTGAGTGGGGTTCATCACTACAAACATGTTCTTTCGCAGCCTAAACTTGATGGTCAAGATGCTCATCGATAGATGGGATCATAAATGACCAACATTGTTCCACCTACCGATGGGTGAATTCTATGACTATCACCCTGGAGGACATTGTTTTTGATTTTGTCGGTTACCCATATTGGGTAGCCCAGTGGTTTACTCTATCTCCTCTGAGGCCTCAGAGGAGCTGATTGGGAAGATTTTTTGGTGAGGGTGCGTGCCTAATTTGAGATTCCATAGCACTAGTTTTAGCTATGGAGAGATGTACTTAGCCTATCCAGATGAGACGAGGCTAGTGGTTTTATTGATGGAGAAAAAAAATGTGCCTGCTATGTACTGTCCTAGATGTAGAGGGTGGACACTTTCCCCAGATCACTGATGAGAGGTACTCCATGGATATGATGGTGCATGAGACATACTTTTCCTGGCACCAACATTCTTGGTGCAGCTATACAGAGAGCTGTGGGCATATGGGCAGTTGCATCAGGTTTAGGCTATGTGCTGTACATTTATACTACACTGATTGGGCATATGAGCACATAGTGTGAGTGTGACCTATAGGGATGCCCAAGATACGATGCATTCCCACCTATATTTGTGTGGGTGGGATACAGGAGATGGGTGTTGGTGATAGGAGAGTGGAGATCAGATAGGCTGACACATGATGTGGCCCATTTTCAAGTAGTTACTGGAGGGATTGTCATGGAGTGGACATTATATGGAGGCCATATGTGGGATTCCCCTCGTATAGGCATATGCATGAGGAGCTAGCTAAGCTCAAGCTAGAGAGGTGGATACAGGGTTACATCGATTAACTGGGGAGGATGAGATGATCCCGGTAGACAGAGTGCAATGGACAGTTCGGGCTCTTACAGGACATTCCTCTGCCCTTTCCATAGTATCAATGAGAGATGACATGGAGAGGCCCTTACCTTTACCACAACCTATAATGCCCACAGGGGAGGAGGAGTAGCCTAGTGGATCAGACAGATAGATGATGCCAGATGTACAGACAGGTACAGGCAGTGGTGGGTGGTCTCAGTTATGAGCCATACCACCCAGACCAGGGTCAGCCATACCTAGCTACCATTACAGTGCTAGAGAGATGCCCTACAGGGGTAAGTAGGTTACACTGATTACCCAGTTAGGTATACTACAGACATAGCTAGAGGGTTCGGAGGTAGAGGTAGCAAAGCTACACGTACAGGTGGCCAATCTACAGGCCCAGATGGCTGGTGGAGGAGATGGAGATGGAGAGGAGGGGGATGGTTAGGTGGTAGCCTTAGCAGGCTCATGGTGGCAGGTTTATAGGGCTAGTTGGCCATAACCCAGGCATAGATTGGGGTCTTACAAACCCAGATATAGGCACAGGGGCAAGGGGGCACCACCACAAGCACCAGGAGTAGGTCCTAGTTCATAGTGTAGGATAAGGCAAGTATGGTCCCATAAGGAAGGTATAGGGGCCACGACCTATGGGACCACCACAGACCGTGCATGTATCCAGGTTATGGGATGCCCTAGGTGAGGCGAGATACTATCAGGACCAGCTTATGGCAGGCTGGGATAGATTTCATATCCTATGCCGAGTATAGGGCACAACAGGCATCAAGTGAGAGGATGAGATCCCACACTCATAGTGTGGAGAGCACAGGAGGTCAGTGAGCTCTGAGGCCCAATTAGGGAGAGGCCACTAGCGCATGGAGACCAGCTCTAGGTGAGGTGCCATTCCAGGGACATGGGAAGCTGAGGGTATAGGTGACATAGAGATGGAGGACATCTGGCGAGATGCCTAATATGTGGTCACCTGATTTTTGATGTATACTAGTTTTTTTTGATACATATACCGGCCTATCCCATGCCGAAGATGCAGTGAGGATGTACAAGTGATTTGTATATTTTGAGCATATACCGGCCTGCGTGCCGAAGAGATTTTGTATTGATTCATTCTTTTTTGTATATATGAGACCGCCTGCATGTGCGATGACATTTTGTATTGTATATCGGTCCTGCGTGCCGACATTTTGAGATGATGGACATGATGAGATAGGCATGTATATTGAGATACACATTTATTGATTTATATGATGAGATACATGGTATTTTGTGATTTTTTGATGTGTTTATGAGATATTGGTTTATGGCTTGTGGTAGATGAAATATGGATTTTTTATTTGTATTAGATGAGATATGGGTTTGTTGTTTTGGATATGGATCATGAATCAAGTCAGGTCCCCTGGTTAGGCATGGATTGAGTTAGGCATGGATCGAGTCAAATTGGCTAGGAAAGGTTAAGGTTAGGCAGTGGATCATGGAGTCAGATTGGTTAGGCATGGTTGAGTTAGGTTTGGCTAGGCATGGATTGAGTCAGGTTATATATGTCCATGGATGAGTTAGACATGGATTCTCAGGTTAGGCATGGTTTAGTTAGGTTGGTTAGGCATGGATGGTTGAGTTGGAAAGTAGGTGAAGTTTTTGATTCATTATTTTTGGCAATGAGTTAAATGATACTATGGGTCATATGTGAGATGTGGTATAATCTATGCATAGATGATAATAGATAAATATGTAGGCATAATATGCAATGTATGAAATGGTGTGATAATGTTTAAAATATGAAACAACTTGTTATGTATGTGGTTTAATTTCCAATGTTGGGTATAAAAGGGAAACGAAGTTAGATATGTGATGTAATGTGAGGCACATGGAAGATGAATTGTTGAGGGTAGTGGATGGCTGAAGCTAACCTCCAAGGACCCCATGCCCTCAGAGTGCTGCCTACATAGTCCTGGATGAAAAGGGACCTCAGGCTGATGTAGTTCTCCCATGAGCTAGGGAAGAATATGAGGAGGTATGAAAATGAGGTGGTAGGTTTTTGGGCATGTTGTGGGTTTAGGATCTGGTAGGTGTGGGTAGATTATAGGTAAAATGATGTAGGTGGGCTTGATTGTGGTGAAAGAAGAAGATTACCCCAAAAGTAAGCGTCGAGGACCAAGTCTTGTATAAGGTAATCAAAACGTAAGCAAAGATGGTTAAAAGATGAGAGGGGAGTAATAAAGCCACCGGATTGGGGAGGATCATATGGCGAGTAGATCATACCTTGGAGGAGGTGATGAACATAAGACCCAAAAGACATTGCATGATTGACTGTTCTATGGTGAAAAGTAGTCACATGATCACCAAATGTCTAAGTTCCAAGAAGTCCCTTGAGGCATTGAGGAAATGGGAGTGGGAATGGTAAGAAGGGTGAAAGGTAGTTATTTTTATATGGTATGAGGTAGTAGGCCCTCCAGGTTAAAAGAGAACCTAGGTCACAATGGGCAAGTCCATGACTAAATTTTTTTTTGTTTTGATAGACTGATCGATGCGGGAAGTCTATATGGGATAAAGAAAATTGAACTCCTTGAGGTCTTCGTGAAGCTGAGACTGATGTGGGAAGCTTTGGTTGCTCTCATTTTTTTTAAAGTTGTACATAGTTATCCTTCAAGGGAGTAGTCTACTTATAGCAGTACATTTTTCGAGAGGAAGATGTCCTTTTGAGGGAGTCATATTTTTATTAGAAGTTTGACTCAAGGAGTTTGGTCCCATATGAGGTCTTTGAAGTCATAGACAAGACCAAGGTGAAGGATAGGACTCTTGTTCAAAAGATAAGGTGAAATGACCATGGGATCTCATCTAAGGGTAGATGAAAAGTATCCATGAGAATCATGCTATGTGCAGCGCTATGATACACAAATTCAAGAGAAGATAACAAGTGATGGGTACTCACATGATTCTTGTTTAATCATTAGGGAGGTGTATGGAGTGGGTAGTGCTCAAGGGATGAGCCTAGGAAGGAGACAAAGGGTGAGGTAGGATGACAAGTCAACAATAGAATGGTCGAAGATGTAAGGCATTAAGGGGCTCAGGTTCGGGTTTACCATCAAGAGAAGATAAACGATACGCACCTGATCCATAGGTATGAGTTACGATGTATGGTCCAAGCCAATTAGGAGCAAATTTTCCCGCTTACTTTTTTCTGCTTTGGTTACATGTTGATTTTCTTTCAGGACAAGGTCACTGACTTGGAAGGTTCGTTCATGGACACATTTTTCATAGGCACGTTTGATACATTGTTGGTAAACTTGAAGGTGATCCAGAGCGTTAAGACGACATTCATCTAATAACTCTAGTTGTGCTAAACGTTCCTGACGAAAGTCATCATCATTGAGCATGTCATGGAGAGATATGCGGAGTGAGGGATTCTAGACTTCGAGAGGCAGGAATAACCTCTGTACCGTATAGACCAGAGAAAATGGTGTGGCCGTAGTGGAAGTGTGAATACTAGTGCATGGTATGCCCACAGGGAAAAAGGAATGTGTGTATGCCAATCCTTCCCAGTATCGTCAACCACTTTCATGAGAATTTTGTTTGAGGGTTTTGTTAGTGGATTTGGCTTGGAACATTGGTTTGTGGGTAATAAGGTGATGAGAAACTAAGCTGAATGCTGAAGGCGTCGCAAAGTTTTTGCAATGTTTTGTTTTTGAATTGTTTTCCATTGTTAGTGATGAGGCGATGAGGAACACCAAAGTGAAAAATGATGTGGTGGTTAATGAACTCACATATTTTCTTGGCTTTTGTGGAGATGAGTGGTATGGCTTCCACCCATTTTGTATAGTATTCGGTAGTGGTGATGATCCATTGATGGCATTGGGAAGAAGGAGGATTGATTTCTCCAACAAGATCCAAACCCCATTGAGAGAAGGGCCAAAGGTCACGAGCGACTTGTAAGGCATGACTGGGTGTATGATGAAGATTGGAATGTTTTTGGAATTTTACACAACATTTGACGTAGTCACAACAATCATGGTTAAGGGTCAGCCAGTAATCACCTAGGTGAAGAATACACTTAGCAACAGCAAGGCCACTAAAGTGACCTCCACATATGCCATCATGAACCTCCTTAATGGTATAAGGAATTTTAGAACTTGTGAGGCATCGTAAGAGAATACCATCAAAGCTGCATTTATAGAGGAGTCCCCCATAGAATGACGTAACGAGAGACCTTTTTAAGGAAGGTGCGTTGTCCGTTATGGGTGAGATCAGGAGGTAAGATGGAGAGAGAAAGGTAGTCGGAGTATTTTTTATACCAAAGGTCACTCAGGTCAGGGGTAGTGGTTCCGATTGAGTAAACATCATGAGGTAAATAAGAAGGTGATTGGAGGTGTTGTATGGTGACAAAGATTATAGAATCGGCGGGTGAAGTGGGTATTTGGGAAGCTAAGTAGGCCATGGTATCTATGCAAACTTGTTGGTTGAACGTGGGATGGTTTGAAGGGTGTAACGATCAAAGGTGGTCAAAAGTATGTCTACATGATGTTTATACTTTTGAAGTATCTTGTTACGACATTGGTACATACCATTGAATTGGTTTATGACCAATTGAGAATCACCAAAGATGTTGATTGATTTGACATCTAGGGTGTAGGCGGCTTGGAGACCTAGTACGAGCACTTCGTATTTGGCAATATTGTTGGTGCATTCAAAATCTAGTTTGAAAGACAAAGGCATGGGTTCTCCATCAAGAGGAATGAGGATAATACCAGCTCTGCCCCCATGCTAACACTTGGAACCATCAAAGAAGAGTGTCATTTGGTAAGGGGGTTTGTCCAGGGAAAGGGTAGCAATTGACTCATCTGGAAAGTCAAAATTAGAGGGTTGATCCCCATGGAAATAGGTGCATTAGCCAGTTTTTTGGTGATAGCTTGGCCCTTGATGGAATTTTGATGAATGAATTCAAGGTCAAGATCAGCTAAAAGCATAAGCCATCGTGCGACACACTGATTTTGATAAGGTTTGGCGTACATGAAGTGTAGGGGGTCGGTGTTGGTCACAACATAGGTTTTGTGGTTGAGTAGGTAATGATGGAGTTTGGTGGAAATGAAGACTAAGGCTAAAAAATTTTTTTCAAGATGGTTGTATCAGGTTTCATAGTCCAAAAGAGTATGGCTTATGTAATAAACCACCTGCTCCCTGTGTTGTTCATCGCGATGAGTGAGCATGGCTCCCAAGGAATGATCAGTAGCGGATATGTATAGGTAGAAAGGTTGATCATCTTTAGGTGGGATGAGTATGGGTGGTTGGAGAAGGTATTGTTTTAAGGCCTCAAAATCTTTGTGACAGTCATCATCCCATTTAAAGGAGACATCCTTCTTGAGAAGATGATGAAATGGTTGACACCGATTAGATAATTGTGAAATGAAACGGCAAATAGACTACAACTTACCTTGCAGACTATGGAGTTGTTGAAGGTTAGTAGGCGAAGGCATTTTGAGAATGGCCTTGACTTTAGCAGGGTCAATTTCTATACCACAGAGGGAAATGATAAATCCCAGGAGCTTTCCTGAAAGAACCGTGAAGACGCACTTCTTAGGTTGAAGGCGGACGTAATATTTAATGAGGTGGTCAAAGATGGTTTTAAGGACGATAAGGTACTCAGAGCGACATTTAGATTTGGCCAAGAGATCATCCATGTAATCTTCCAATATGTGATGCATGATATCATGGAAGATGTAAGTCATAGCCCGCTGATATGTGGCACCAGCGTTTTTAAGGCCAAAAGGCATGACTCGATAGCAGAAGGTCCCCTAAGGGGTGATGAATGAGGTCTTATGTTGATATTCTGGGGCAAACAAAATTTTGTTATAACCTGAGAATCCATCCATGAGTGATAGCATCTCGTGACTAGTGGTGAGGTCAACCAGTTGATCAATACCGGGTAAGGGAAAGTCATCTTTCTGGCAGGCTAGGTTGAGGTCATGGAAGTCCATGCAAATGTAGAGTCCCCCTATTGCTTTAGTGACAAGGAAAATGTTAGAAATCCAATGAGGATAATCAATGGGTAAGATGAAGGAAACGGAAATAAGGTCGATGAAGTTCTTCTTTGACGAGAAGAGCAATGTGAGGGTGCATTTTCCTCAGCTTTTGTTTGATGGGTTTGGCATCGGGAACGGTTACAATATTGTGGACCACTATGGTGGGGTCAATATCGGGCATGTCTGTGTAAGACCAAGTGAAAGCGTGGTTATGATCTCTGAGAAAATAAGTGATGGCTTCCTGTTCAGCAGCATCTAAAGATTGTCTGATCTTTAGGATGTGTGGGTTGTCCTGAGTATGAATGTTGATCTTGATAGTTGATTCATTCAACATGGTTTGTGTCTCAGAGGGTAACAACCAATGAATATATGAGTCTTCTGCACCAAGGTAGGTGAGTATGGATTCATCATCCTGACATTGAATGACATTAATTGAAGGTGTGTCATCATCGATCATCTTCAGGATACAGGAAGGGAAGAGTGGAAGGGGCCTCGCCCTCGCATGTTGATAAGTTAGAGGCCCCAAAGAAATGGTGTCTTATGAAAAAAAAAAGTTAGGAGGGATAGATTCAGGATCCATCGACTCCATCGGTGAAGGTGGTGATTAAGGTGGAGTGGGTGAAGAAGGTGGAGAAGGGCTAGTATCCTTAATGAGTTCAATGCGGGCCTGTTTGGTAGGTGGTTCGGGAAAGCCGATACCACTACGGTCATTATGTTTGTGGGTGGTACATGGAATAATAGTATGGCGGCCTTTCTCGTAAAAGCCAAAACCAAAACCCTTCCACGCACATCGGTGTAGGAAGGTGTGGGAAAAATGGTGATTGGTAAGTGATTGGAAGTCAGCGGAAAATGGGTAGGTTTGTGATGGCGGTTCAGGTGTGTAAGTGGTAGTATCAAGTCCCCCATAGGTGAGGCTAGTACGAAGATGAGGAGGACCATAAAGGAGGTATTCTCCTATATAGTGATCGTAGCGAGGGTATTGGTGAAGACTTCCATACTCCTGTGGAGTAAGGAATGTGTTGACACTATATAAGCGGTACTCCCCCAAAGTGAGGTGTTGAAAAACACCTTCCAAGGGATCAGTGGTTGGTATGTAGGTAGCTGGTATGGATAAAGTGTCTAGAGGTCGATGTTGAGGTAGAGTTAATGGATTGGGAAGTTGATGGGTCAGTTGTGGAGGTTATGGTAGTGGTAGGAATGGAGGAGGTATGTACGGTAGAAGTAGTGGCTATATTGGTAGGTGGAGGCATAGGTGAAGAAGTAGCGGTTGTGGAGGTAGATGGCTTAATAGGTATGAGCACATCATTGGGTCAATAAAGCATGTTGCATGTTTTGAAAGGTGAGGGGTCAGCTGGAATGGTATAAGTGTGTCCTTCATGTTCAAACTTTACACAACGATGCAAAGTGGAAGGAATGCAACCCATGACATGGATCCAGGGTTTGCCAAGAAACAGGTTATATTGGAATTCCCCCTCTAAGATGTAGAATAATTCTGGAACAGTGTGGGAAACCATGCGAATGTGGAGGATGACAGTGCCTAGTGTAGAGGTGATAACATCATTGAATGAACATAACTTGACTAGATGTTTATGCATGTAATTGTCAGGTATGCGCATTTGAGCGAATGCATGGGATGAAATGATGTTAATGCTAGCGCCCCCATCAATCATCACACAGCGTACCCATATTTCATCGATGTGGATAGAGATGAAGAGGAATGGGTCTGGGTCATCATTTTGGTGTGCTGTGATCCTTTCCTCTGAGAAGCTAAGGGAGGCCACTTGGTGAATAGGGTGGGTGAAGATGAAGGTGGTAATTTGGTGAGAGAGGCTACATGATGGGGTGTGATAATGGAGGCCATGGGTGTAGGGTCATTGGGTAAAACCTCAATAAATTAAAGAACCTCCATGAGAGCTTGACGATGGGATTCTGAGGTTTAGATGAGGTCATATAGGGACATTTTGAGGGGATACTGGTGTAATTGTTTAAGCATGGTGTAATGTGTGACACCATTAGAAATGGGGTATATAGGGCCGCAGATAGTGATTTTAGGTATGGGTGCAGATGGTATGTTGGGTATAGGATTGGTTGGTGGGTCAATTGCCTTTTATTTACACTTATCCTTCTAAGCACATGTAATGATGTGTATCATGTTGATCTGAGGGGAGTTGGAAAATGGAGAAGGTGTAGGGTGAGTGGTATAACGATACAACGGGAAAAAACCTACTGGAGGAGAAAAACCCTATGAGGTGAGTATGGGTACAATGACATTTGGGTGGTGGTGTGGTAATTTCTCTGATGTGAACCATGTTAATTTCAAATTTTGGGGGTGGCTCTAGAAGCTGTGAGGGTGGAGGTTGTGGTCGTTGAGTGGGAAGTGTGGGAATGGGTGTTGGTGTAGTAGGATCCTCGTCAAGAAGGCCGTCATCATCAAAGTTGGCCTTTGGAGGACTCAACTAGATAAGTACGGTTTTTAAGGCCTTACGGTTCTCCACATCGTTCCTTGGAACATGATGGTATGCATAAATTTTAGTATCATCAAACCCTGTTGGCTTGGGTTTAAGGGGGTCATAAGGTCTGAGTGGCGGTAATGCGATGACAGAAGTCTCAAGGAGGTTGGTTGAAATTTTGGCATAGGACCCTGCTAGTGGATCATAATGAGAAGTGAACGTGGGTTTGGGTGTAGGTGTGGTTAATTGTCGAGGAATGGTCTTTGGAAGAGGATGAGTGGATCGAGCTATGGGTTTGGGTGCTGGTGTGGTTTTAAGTGTCGGTCGTGCTTGTTTAGGTAGGGGTATAGTAGATGGACGGGTAGGATGGTGTGTGGTCATTTTGACTACCTTATTGTGGGGTAGTGGAGTTTTGTTTTTGGGTTGCACCTTCTTGGGTAAAGGTGATTTAAGTGTATGAGGTCTAGAAGGAAAAGAAAATGGAGGAAGAGGGCGAGTTACCCATGGGGATAATGGGGTTGTTATGAAGGTACATGACACGGGTCGTGCTTGAGGTGTGAGAGACATCGACTGAAGTGTAGTGGGTAGTGAAGGAATAGATGAGGGTATTGGAGGTATAAGTGGTAAAGAGGCTGCAGGTGTAGGTGTAAGTTGGGTTGGGCGTCTGGGTAGGTCAGAGGTTTGTGAGAAAGGAATGGGCTGTTGTGTTTTTGGTTTATTGGTGGGTGTAGGTTGTTTGACCATGTTGGGCAGCTGAGATCCTAAGATGGAAGGGAGAGGTGTAGGTGTGATTGGCACAGCCGGGGTATGAATTCTATGGGTTTTGTGCTTCTATTTAGGTGTCAGAGTAGGTGTGGTGTTGTCTTTGGAGGATGTAGCTAAATCTAGTTTGATAGGTGGATGTGTAAGGCTGGTAATCACGGTGACCCCTAAAGTGGTAATAGGTTTAGTCGCAGATGATTTCATAGGTGTGGGTTTGGGTTTAGATATGGATTGGGCTATGGGTAAGGGTGTGGTTTGAGCTATGACATGTGTCATGGAAGGAGTTGTGATAGAGGTGGTTGTGTTTGGTTCGATTGGTCAAAATGTTTTTGGGTAGATAGTGGAGGTATCAGCAAGTGACCTTTGCATCTGTGTTGAGACAGGAAGTCAAAAGGCATCCCCATAGTAAGGCTCTATCCACATAATCTAAGTGATTGGAAAAATGCAAGAACAACACGTCTGTAGGTGGGATTGATGAGGACCTAATGGAAATTCCCATAAAATGTGTCTTAGAGATAGTTAAATCAGCTAGCTTCAGCTTCCATGGGTAAGAGAGCTAAAATTAGGTCTACAGGATTTTGGGTAGCGGATGGAGAATGATCACCAAGAGGCTAAAGGTATCTCAACTAGGTCTATAGTAGGTGTAGAAGGTGATGGAAGCTCCTCTGTAAGTGGAGGAACTGATAGGTACTCCTCTGTGGGTGGAGGAGGTAATGGGTGCTCCTCTATGGGTGGAGGAGGTACTGTGGGTAAAGGTTATCTAAGTGGAGAAGCCAAGGGTGAGATGGTCTCGATGTTAGCAGAAGACTCCTCTGTAGGTGATGAAGGAGATGAAAGATGTTCCTCTTTGGGTGAAGGAATAGGGAAGGTTGGTTCTGACAGTGGAAAGAGGATTTCAGGATAGGATCTCCTCTATGGAAGGAATATGGGGTAATTGGGAGGTGATATGTATGTCATTAAAGATAGCGTGAACCTCATGGGTATGGGTATCATGAGGTGAGGTCTCACCGGTTTGATCAGACAAAGGGGCGTGGTTAGGAAACAGTTTCTTGAATATGTGTAGGTTTTGGTTGGCAGGTGTGTTAGGATTATCCATGGTTAACTCGCATTTCTTGAGCATTTCTTGAACAATATTTTTGAAAGTGATGTAGTTGTTGTCACTATGATCCTTTACTCGATGATAGTTATAGAAGTCATGTTCTTTATACGATGCAGGCATGGGGTGAGCAGGGTGTCAAAACCATTGTGTGGTTTTATGGGTGGAAGAGTGATGGCTCCGGCTTTGATAATCTTTTCTAAGACAGAAGAGTAAGGTTCCCCGATTGGGGTGTATTTCCGCTTCTCTCGTCTGAATTGAAAAGTTTGGACGGGTGAGATATTAGATGAGGGGGTAGCTTAATTTGATGGATGAGATGGGCCGGCCTTGAGTACCACTACGTTAGTAGTGCCCTTCAGCCTTTGAATAATTATTTTTTGTTTTGGAAGAAGAAGAGGTATCATTCTACTTAAATGCCAAATTCTTACTACGTAATTGGATTTTCTTCTCTTCGATGGCCCAAATATATAACTTTCATGCCATAGTGAATGCTTCATTGAATGTTCGAAAGGTTTGGACCTACAAGGTCAGTGAGATATGTCTAGCAAAATCCCATGTGAAGAGTTCAATGAGTTCCATTTGTGGCAGTTGGAATGTAAGTTGGTTGATCAGGCTATGCCAACGAGTGAAAAAATCTGCGATAGATTCATCCTCATACTGATGTGTGGAGTATAGATCGGTCATGGTAACCTTCTTGACGATATTGATAGAGAAATGATCCAAGAAGTCTTGGGATACCTAATTACATGAGAATATGGAGTGTCTAGGTAACCCACTATACCAATCTAATGCAAGTCCAGTGAGGGACATGGGAAAGTTTCTCAAGAGCAAAGCATCATCATGAGTGATCAGATAACACCCGTGTTTGAAAGACTGCAAATCTTGCTGCGAATCTTCTTTGCTATTGAAACAATTGAATTTAGGCATTTCCCAATGCATGGGGTATGAGCGGATAGGAATGGATGGGTGAATGGGCTCGTTGTAAATCTCGTCATAGGTGAGAGTGTTGCGGGATCCAGAAACCGATGCCTCCAATGTCTGCATCTTGTCCAACATCAATTTAATTAGGTTATTGGTGGGTTGCGATAATTGGGTGCCTCCTATAGCGTGAGAAGGTTGGTTTTGGGCATACAACAGGGTGGCACTCCAATGTATGGGGCTGCCATCAAGGTTGGTTGAGAAGAAGGAAGTGAAACAGGGGGTACATACCCAGAATGAATAATGGATGAAACAGGAGATTTTTGGTAGTATGTATATGGGGGTGGAAGGATTGTGGTAACCCTAGTGGCAATAGTGGCTAATGATTGTGGAATGGAAAGGACCACGTTCTGAAATGGGGTAGAGGTCACTGACACTAGAGGTGGTAATGTAGCTATGGGTATGTGTGAGACATTAGGGGCAGATGAGGTTGTGTTTGGGGTAGTTGTCGCGGGTATGGTGGATGTAGCGGGTTCCACGGAGGTAGCATACGCGGCAGTTATAGTGGGTATAGGACCTAGCTGTGAAATGATTGGGGTAAGGTAGATGTGGGTAGCACGGAGCTAGATGGGGCCGATACGGGAGTGGGAGCGAGAGTCGGGGGGATAGATACGGACATGCCGTATATCAACTTACCTAATGCATCTCGATTGGATGAGTGGGAAAGGTAAAACTGCAAGGCAACAGGGTTTTGGTCAAGGAGTCATGCGAACTCCTCATCTCTGGTAACGATAGTAATAGGTTGGATGGGATCCATGGCTGATGATAAAATGGAAGGTGGTGAAGGACTAGGTGGGAGTGGTTGAAAACTGGCACGAAATACGAGTGCACTTGCTTGTCTTTGGGTCAACACCATGTGAACCAGTACTGATCAGGTAGGGCTGCTTCTCTGTAAATGACACAGAGAACAACAAGAATAGGTGAATCTGGTGGCAAAAAGTGGATTAGGTAACAAATGTTGGTTGGAATGTGAAACAGGCTAACTGATGCTAGTTAGGAAAAAATGATGCCGCTTTAGAGTAACTACTATCGATCGCTGTAGAAAATGGACAGTGAGTGAAAAACAAGGCAGAAGGTGAAATCTGACAGGTATGCCAAATCTGATTATGTTTACAATGTCAATGGGTATGATGGTAGTGACAGGGACTATGAAAAGTGGAATAAAATGAATAAAATGTCATTTTGAGTAGGTTAGAAAAAGGACCTGGAACTGACATCAATTGGGTATAACCGATAGCGGTTAGAGGTAACCGATGATGGTTACTGTGAATTTGAAACAATGATGAAAGAAAAGTGGTAGTGAATTAAAATATGGTGTGGAATCAGACCTAGAATTATGAGAATGATGGTGATATGGCCCAGGCACACTCAGGTGAAGCTGGAATACACCAATTGTGATGAGGAGCATACAAGGATGAACAAAACAGTGAAGAATGAGATCTCTCACCTCAAAACACAAGCCAAGTAGAAATACTAAGAAAAATGTGATCCTAGGAGTTCACTTTATATTATGTTTGTTTAGCTTATGCTATTTAGGGACTAACACATGAATTGTGAAATAGATTTTTTTTGGTGAGGATGGCTTCCTACAAAGAAGTAGATCTAAAAGGTGAGGTTTCAGGTATGTTATGGTGGGGGCGGGCTTCGCTCTGAAGTATGACTTGACATATCAGTGAGCTGGGTGCCCACTGTACCGTGATTGTGTGATCACCTACAACTTATTCTAGGTAGAATGTTGTTTAAGCATGTATGTATTTTGAATTTTTGTGAGGTTTGGTAAGACTCAGAGAAAGAGAAAAGGAAAGAAGTGATTTTCTACGATTCGTTTGTCAACCATCAACTAGGCATGACTTCCAGCGTATAGGTTTCCCTCAATTAATGTGAGCTAATGCAATAAATCAGAATGGAATGCACTTATTTTTAAGCCCACATCGAGATGTAAAATTGGATGACACGATAAGATGAAGAGGAAGAGGGATGCTCTTTCACTACAATGCAGAAAACATGAAGAAATGGTTCTTTTTAATTACACCAAAAGAAAAGTTTCCTTTAGAGAAAATAGAAAGAAGAGATGGGTTACCAAGGAATAAAATTAGTGTGTATGCTTTTCAGAAGGGAAACAAACACACAAATTTTCCTAGAAATTATTGAAATATAAGGAACCCTAGATGGGTCCCACCGGGCATGCCAAAATGTTTCACCTGATTTCCAAATTGTTTCTTTGAAGTGTTGACAAAATAGATAGGGTAACGAGCATAGGTGGAATACCTATTCAAATGTTGGTTGATGGGTTGTTACATACGTATGAATTCTGAATCCACAGCTGGTTGGAGAGATTCCTTTTGGCTATGAGGAACTATTTGTAATAAAAGTAAGACCACCAGAAAGAATTAGACAATATGTGCAGTGAACTGCCTAACGTATGCTAGATCCGGGAAGTGTGATACTTCCTAGATGGTTTTCAGTCCACTGTTTTAAATAATTTAATGCTATAAACAAATTCAATCCTATTGTAGTTCTAAATGATTTAGGTATCTCACTTAAAACACAATAAGAAATAGATCTAATCTAACAAGCTAAGCTAGAATAGAATCCAAAGGTCAAATGATTGGTTCTGGGTTCTGCAGGTTTGAAAGAGGTCTTGGGTAGATCATAGGTGGATGAGGGTGAGATAAAATTTGGTGGGTAGGTCTCTATTCTAGGCTATATGGGCAAATACAGAGAATGATGTTGGTTAAGGGTAACCAACGGTGGTTAGGTGTAATCGGTGCCGATTAATGTGGAAATCTGGAAATGCCACAGAACGAGCTTTGGGTCTCCTTTGTGATTACACAAAGGAGTTTGGTTGGTCGGGATGAGGTTTTAATGGGTATATGGAGGTGGAAAATGTTGGAGAAGGTTAATAGGTGGCTAGGTAAACAATAAATGATAAAATGATGATGAAATGAAATAAACCAGAAAAGTATGGCATTATACTTACTTGGATTTTGGTCCTGAATGCCTGTGAGTGAGGGATGGAGGTGCTGATGAGGGGTTTGAAGGATGCAAGTGATCACCAACTGAAGGAAAGCTTCTACATGGGCGGAATGTACATTCCTCTTTGCTTGGTTAGATCAGATCATGGCTGGGATGGCTGTGCAGGAAAAGATGCTTAATCTTCTTCCTTGCATGTGGATTCTCACTAGAATTCACTCTCTAAAGATGTGTTATCTCTCTGAGATGTTTTTTTTTTCTCGCCAACCTTCTACTTTTTGCTTCTAACCTCAAGAATAAGGTTGTTTTGGGGTTAAAAGGGTAACCGACGATGGTTTCGGCTTAATCGGCAATGGTTAGGGGTAACCGACGTCGGTCAAGGCGGGATTTCCTAGGTTTACTAAATTAGGGAGATCCTCTTGATTTCCTTATATTTCGTGCCATTAACCCACAGATGAGACTAGGAGATTCTTGTGAGCGTACAAGAATGTGGTTAGAGGGAATGTAGGCATTGATTTTTAGGGTTTGGGTAAGTCTTAGTTAGTTATGGCAACTTACTAAGAATGGGTCTTAGGTTGAGTTGGCTTGGTGAGGTGTCTAAGTGAACTGTATGTGTGGAAATTGTTTAAAATAAGATATTTAAATAATATATATAGTGAGGATAATGAATTAATTTAATTAAATTAATATTAGTGGGGTGAAGGGGGCCATGGCTAGGTGAATGTGATGAAGGGTGTTTATTCGTTGAGAGACCAAAGGGGAGTGTGACCTAATTTTAGTGTCTACAAGAAGATCCATACTTTTGCATGGGTGACATTAAGTTTGGATGCTTCAAAAAAATGGCATATGTGATGGATTATACCTTCTTATGTATTTCGTGCACCCTTTCCTTTTCTTCCCTGAGCTCGCAGTTTAGTTGTGCGCTAATTAACTCCTCTTGCTTTAAATCCTTGGCCTTCTCTTCTAGCTCTTCCTCCTTTTCTAGATCTCCCTCCTTTTTTTCTAGTTTTGCTTCTAGAAATCTTATTTTATCATTTCATCCAAAGAGCCTAGATTTAACCTTAACTGATACCTTGTTGAGTGCATTGCATAACTGCTCATCTAAAAGTTGCTGAGCATTTACCAAGGGGTTGTCTCCTTTTGACTCTGGCATTTTCATTAGTTCCCCTTGGCTTACCTCAAACTCTGGCTCGTCGATATGGGACTCAATTTCCTAAGAGAGAATTTTCCTCATACTAGGGTATGCACCTTCTTCATTAAATGACTTCAATACCATGAGTTGATCTGTTGGGACGGTGCTTTGGAAGCACATGCACAACACCTTGCCGAGATCATTAATTTAGCTCATTCCTTACCTCTGGATCTCCATGCACTTTCCCCCTGTACGCATTCCCTTAAGAACAGTTACCAATAGACTCGGGCCTCCCGCACTACCGTGATCTTTCCCTACACTTTCTTCCTTATCTTCTTCCATCACTATATCAGCGTTGTGCTCCAATTCTTGTTCTACTAAGGCCTCGATGATTTTCATTGCTTCTCTTTCTACCGCCTCATTTACTTTCTCCTGTGTGAGGCTTGGATTTTTTTGACCCTGTGCGCCAACCCCTCACTTCTTCCCATGTCCTGGGCACCTTCCTCCTCCTAGCTACCCTTGCGCCACATGAAAAGGAACTCATGTTCTTCTTCTCCGCCCTCTTATTCTGAATCATGCACACTGAAAACAATTATCTCTTGGTCCCCTTCAGGATCATCTTCTTCATCATCATCCCTCTCACCTATGTATTTCACCAAGCTCTCTATCTCCTCTAAGTCAGTTTCCTCCATCACCTTCTGTTTCTTCCTAACTGGGGATTCTAGTATAGGAGATTCTACTTTCTCTTCCTCCTCCAATGATTTCTCCTCTACGATAAGATTTTCCTGTGTTAGCACCTCTTCTTTGATTGGGGACCTCTTCCTACACGTGTAAGTACTTTCTCTAGTGCTTTTTCCCAGGGTGCCTTCTTCTTTATTTCTTTTGTCTCCTTTTTCTTGGGCGCGTTCTTCTTCCTACCTGTTAGGTCTTCAGGTATAGCTATCTCATTTTCAAGATAATTTCCCTTCTCAAACTTGGGCCTTATCCGAAGGTATACACACACCACAGAACTCCTTGTAATAGTCAGAGTTAGGGGTTTTACCATTTGGACTTCATGCGACACATACTTTTCCACGTACGTGTAATTGTTGGGGTGGATCAACATCTTGTGCATCTCCCTGTGGTCCTCGGTCCAAACTTCCAAGGTCAAGCTTTAACTTTTTGGACTATTTGAATATATTTACTCCCACCTGGAAGTATTGACCTATGAAGGTGAATGGGAGCTTGCACCATGGGCTCATGTTCTCATCAGTCAACTTGATACTACCAATACAAAAGTGTTGGTATACAAAAAACTCATCTTCTCCTTCTGTAAGTGCTGGCAGTTGTTCCAGTATTCTCCATTCTACCCCGAACGTATTCCTTAAGTGTGTATACCATTTTTCAAGATGTGCCTTGTGAACAGGCATCATGCTATCACAAGTTTATTTCTCAAATATTTTTGTAGGTGAGGGGTCTTCCTCTGGGTACTCCCACACAAACTTATCTATTGCATCTGGTACTCCGATTTTTTAGAACACAATGGTTAAGAGGACATTACCAAAGAGAATCTTGTCTCCTTATTGTTTTTTGGTGATAATTTCATCTGCAATGTATGCAAACATATTGTAGATGGTGCCCTCTGATATTCTTTTACAAACATTTAACCACCACTTATTTACCTGCGTCCATCTTTCTTATGCGTTGAGTTTTGTTCACTAGGTGCGTGGAAATTCTCATCACTGGGTCTTGGATATCCCTAATATCAAAATACCTTGACCCCTTCTTATACGTATACACAACCACTGTTTCCTTGATTGCTTCCTTGTCACACAGGTCGTCCTCTAAACTCTCTCCCTCATAGATAAGGCCTGTGAATCTTGAAATTAGTTGAGAGGTTATGTGCATCTTGTGCCCTACAAAGTGAAATTGGTCTTCATGTATGTGCAACATTATTCATTGATAGAGGAGCTCTGGCTTTCAGAAGTAGGGCAACTCATAGAGTTGTAATAACCCTGCCTTCTCTAACTTCACTTTGACTTCATCACTATAAATTGGTAACCCCTCAGGTGTTCTCTGGTTATTCAAGTGCACTAACTCCAACTCAATTTCCTTTTCAATCATGTTCATGTGATGATTGTAGTCACTTACTATCATTTTTCTCAAGTGGGATTCCCATTCCATCCCGAGCGAAACCCCATCTGGGTACTACATTTCTACATACCATTCCTCATTAGTACTTGTGGTAGTTTCTTGTTGTTTTCCCTTGCCCTTACCCTTCTTAGGTGTTACTGTTGGTTTCTTGGGTGCCATTGTGTAGGTTTTCTCTTCAACTTCTCTTCCTAGCTATGCTCTTCTATCTTTTCCAAGTTCAAATCTCTAACCTACGAAGAATACTCTTTTCCAACCCGTGCCCTAGCTGTCAAACCCTAACTGGAATATCTTTTCACAAGACGATGCTTCTCCATAACTCTCCCCACGCCCATGAATTACTTCCCCCCAGTTTACAGATCCAAACTAGTCACTCACGGTTAAAATCTTCCAATTTTTCTTCGCACAGATCAACTCTAGAAACCCTAGTTCACAAAATCTCTTTCTTCTTCGTAATCGTAAAGTAAATAATGAAGTTCCCAACCTTCTATTTATATTTTTTCCCACTTTTTTAACATTAAATGCTAACTTACCTACCACCATACTTTAACACTAAATGCAGGTTTTTCAAAAAAACCTGACTTTAGCGCTTTAACTCACATGCCCAACCTTACGCGGACAATTCCCCAACCTTCTGGCGTGCAACCAATCCATCTTGACAGGAGACTGTTGCACATGCGTAACCAGCACCGAAGGAACTTCTTCTGTCATGATTTTTTTTGCTCTCGCCTACCTCGTGTTGCGTTTGTGCTTCTTCATCTCTTGTACGTGGATCCCCAATATAGCCTTACCCTGACACCAACCATCCTTTTTCACCTTTCCTTGCATGTACTTCCTTCACAGGGCCATTCAAATAGGCTTTCAAATGCAATCCTTCCTAGCACTTCACACTTCAATTTCTTCCACCTTACTCCACCCCACACTAAAATGATGCGCGGTCCTCTACGAAGTTATAACCTTAAAAAATTAATGAGATTACCGGTTCCCAAGGTGCAACACAAAACAACAACGAGAAAGGGAAACACAAGAAAAGAAGATGCATTAAGGGAAATCCTAAACTAACTGACAATAGTGCCTTATTTACAAACACCAAGAAGACTTATTTATAGTAGGGCTTCAGCCTACTCCCATTGAAGTGTCCTCACAATCTTGTCCCATCTAGCACTTGTAACTGGCATGCGCCTGAATCAAGGATGTACGAGATGATGTAGGGACCCAACCAATGCACTTTTAACTTCCTAGGATGCTCATAAACTTTGAATCATATAGTAAGACCATCTGCCCAACCTCAAACTTCTTGTTCTTAATGTGACGATCATGTCATGCCTTTTATTTTGATTTTTCCATCTTTTGGCTCTACCTGGCGAGTGATTTTCTTTCGTCCAATTACATTAACTTTTCAATTCTTGCTTCTATTGCTTGTTCATCGGCCAATCCTCCTACGCGTGTTATACACAGATAAGGTAACATGAATTCAACTGGTAGGATAGCCTCTGTGCCAAACACTAATTGAAATGGTGTGGCCTTATTCAACCTCTTGTAGGTTATCCTATATGCCCAAAGAACAGCTGATACTTTGTCATCCCAATCCTATCTACTAACATCACAGATCTTAGTTAATGTGTGGCTAAGTATTTTGTTAAACACCTCAGCAGTTCCATTTTCCTGAGGGTGATAGGGAGTAGTTTTGTGATGGGTCACCATGAATTCTGATAGCAAAATCTTGACCGTTTCATTAAGGAAGTGCGTACCTCTATCACTTGTCAAACTCAATGGGAATCCATACCTGTCTGATTGTGTTTTCCCATAAAAATCTAGCAGTGGTAGCCATTGTACAATCCTTTGTAGGTGTTGCCTCTGCCTACCTTATCAAGTAATCAGTGTAAGTGAGGATATACCACAAACTAGTCCTTCGTGCCACTGGTGAGATTGGTCTAACAAAGTTCGATAGCCCATTTATCAAATGGTTCTGCACTAGCTATTGGTCACAAGGGAATTTCATCCCTTTTTCTAGGTTTGCTAAGGCAATGCTGGCAATGGTCACATGACTTGCAAAACTCGATGCAATCTTGATAAATGGTCTCCCACTAGATCTCTTGTGAGTAGAATCTTCCATGCGGTTGCATTTACCACATAGTGTCCTCCTAAAATCCCACCATGTGCTTCTTCCATAATTGCAATGCGCTCATGTTCTAGTATGCATCATCGGCAGAACCTCATCATGACCCATTTTGTATAGGTCTCCACTAATTAGCATGTAGGGCGTGAGGCATGTATGGCCAACTTCTTCTTTTCCAAGGCCTTCATTCCATCTGGCACCACACCTATTTTGAGAAATACTGTAATATCCTCCAAATCTAAGGGTGTGCACTACAACCTAAATAATTGTGCATCTGGCATAGTCTCTTCAATACTTTGTGCGTCCTCCCCTCAATCAATCCTAGACAAATGGTCAGGTCTGGAATTACTTTTTCCTAATTTGACAACCACCGTGAATTCGAATTCTTGGAACAATAGTACCCATGCTGACATATGCACCCTTGTAGAATGGGCATGTTCACCAAGTATTTCAATGCCATATGGTCAGTGTAAAATATAAAAGGGGTTTCCAACAAATATTGTTTGAATTTATGAAGCGCGTAGATCATTGAAAATGCATCACACTCAGTCGTAGTGTAATTTTGCTTTACTGGTGTCAATTTCTTGTTTACAAAACACAAAGGATGATCAAAAATCCCTTCACCAGGCTGTGCAAGTACTATTCTAATGGTAGTTCCTGAGGCATCCACATGAACATGAAAAGGCTTATCCCAAGAAGGGAAACATAGGATGGGCACGGTGAAAATCTATCCTTTAAAGTGTCAAATGCCTTATGTTGTGCTTCTCCCAATGAAAGGCACTCTTATATTTGAGAAACTCTTCTAAAGGCATGGTGATCTTGGGATATCCCTTGATGAACTTCCTGTAGTACCCCGTATGTCCAAGAAATCTGTGCACTACGCTTTGACTAGTAGGTTCCCTTAATCCCATAATTACTATAACTTTTACGGGATCTACTAGTAGGCCCTCCTTACATATGATGTGCCCCATTAATGTTCCAAACAGGGTAGCAAAGACACATTTCTTAATGTTAAGGGATATCCTCAACTACCGACACCTTTCAAACATCAGCCTTAAGTTGTCACAATGGTCCTTCACTAACCCATATATTGTCCAATCATCCAGGTAGACTTGAAGAAATTTATGGATAAAGTCCTAGAAAGCTTGTACCACAATGCGCGGAGAACACAACAGGTGCATTATTCAATCCAAATGGCATGACCGTATAGGAAAAACTTCCCCACTCAGTGGTGAAATTCATCTTCCTTTGATCCTCCTTCATGATCCTTACCTAGTGATAGCCGAGAATCCATCTGTGAAAGAATAGACCTCATGCCCTGCCACTCCATCTAAGATTTCTTCAGTAAATGGGGTTGGGAAAGGATTAATGATACATATTGCATTCAGGTCCATGTAATCAACACATATCCTTATCCTTCCATCCTTCTTGATGCTAATTACCATTGGACTTATCCATTCTGACTCTTCAACAGCTTTAATAATGCCTGATGCTATCATCTTATATATTTCCTCCTTGACCTTCATGCGCAGGTTAGGATTCATTTGGTATGGTATCTTATGGACTGGGTGCGCACCCTCCTTCAACTTAATTCTCATTTCTCCCAAGGAATGGTGAACGCCTTTAAGCTCATGATACCCACGTGGGAATAAATCCTCAAACTCACGTAAAACATCAATGATCTTAGAGACTTCCTTCTCTGAACCAATAGTCTTCAATGATAGCCTCCTTAGGCTCTTTGTCTGAGCCAATGTTAACCTTATTTGTCTTTAAAGGCTCATGATAGGTGCATACCCATTCATCAGCACTGTCTATGAATTCATTGCATCCCTACAGAATGGTCAACATCCAAGTTTTCTGCTTCTTCACCATCAATAACATATACCATCTTCCCCTTTTATTTTTCCAAACACGTGCACTCAAGTTGTATCTCTTCTATTTCTTCTTCCTCAAAGCGACGCCTCAAGGCTAGGTTCACATAGTAACTCCAGTAGCCTATATTCTTCCATGGAACTATCCCCAATGGTAAGGCACTTGACAACCTGCAATGCCTTATCCACCAAGGATTTTTTACTCCGATACTCGAATGTTTGAATGAGATCAACCACTAACTCTTGCCAATTCCCTATCTGGTGACGTGTCTCAGAATGAATGTACCATATATGCGTGCACATAACCTTGTAGGGTGGAATACAACTTGTGAACCCATAAAGAGGGTGGAAATGCTTTTACGCTTCCCATCCAAGTTGTCTCACATGCTTGGATATGGAAGGAAGTGATCTCTTTACCATGGTAATATTTTATAGTCATGGGTGCATTGCTCCTACAAAACCTTACAGTGAAGGAAATTCTCACCTCGCACCATTCCAAGAGATTATCCTGATGTATTTACCCACCAGCACGCAACATTTCTGAGTAGGACGTAACTTAACATCCCCCTTGGTTCATTTTCCTCCTTCCACGGAGCTTCCATCTCCTGCAAAAAGACCTCAGGGAAGGCTCCTCTTGAGTACTTAGGTAGCTCCTTTCCTCCTAGGTGCTAGAACCATACACAGCCTTTGTCACCTTTGTCACTGATCCTCTCAAATGTCATCCAATCAACTCATAGGTTCCATGTGCCCAATTATCTCATGTTATACTGGTGGTGTCACTTAGGGACTGAGCATCCTCAAACTGAATAACTCCTTTGGTGGGATGAATTATCTCTGGATCTCTGATTGAACGCACATATATTCTATCCAAGTACCTCTTCTCCAAAGGTTCAGTATAGGGTTTTGATTTCCCATCAGCCAGGGGTATGATGACCCATTCCTCCTCATTTTCAAAGCTTAGGTATCCCTTATTTAACCGAAGATCCACATTGTTCTTATAGCACCATGGGCGCCCAAGTAGTGTTGGGAAATTGTCTACCTTAGCGAGCACCAAGAATTTGAAGTCCCCAGTAAACTTAGCCCCTTGAATGGTGATAGTTGCATCTTGTAAGACACCAATGGGCATTGCCTTCATTTTTTTTCCATATACAACACATTCGAAGATGGCTGTAGTGCAAGCCTTCCCATCTGATGCCATGCATCTAAGGTGAGAACATTGACCTCTGCATGTGTCAATGAGGATATTACTAAGGAGCCATCAATCCACGACCGCATTTAATGTTATCTCCCTATCATAGTCAAGGTTGTGAGGGGGAAGGTTTGTATGTAAGACCTACCTCTCGCACTCTTTCCTGGTGCATGGTACCTTCTCTCTCAACCATGCTCCTAGCACGAGGAATAATATTCTCTTGCCTTAGTATTTTACATACTTTCTTGACCTCTTCCAGGTCATCTTTCGGTGCCTCAAACTTCCTTCTTTGCTCCTCCCTCCTGGACTACTCCTTTAGACACTGGATTTCTCCTTGTAAAATCTAAATGATGTCTATGGTTTCTTGATATACCTCCTTTTTATGCGCAGGGTCTGGGTACTTCCTTTGTGCATGTGACCTCTACTCTTGTTGTTAGCATAATAGGTTCTAATCCTACATAACGTGTCACCCATAACATCCATTGTATTTCATCCTTCTTAATGCTTACCATTGTAGCACCCTTGTCTTTCCGGTGCTGCTAATTCATGTGCTCAAATAGATCAAGGAACTCCTCATACTTGTGTTTCTTCCTGCACCATGAGCACTACAATAAGTCTAGGCACTCATGGTTGTAGTGGTCTGTAGACCCAAAATTAAAATAGGTTCCACATGGGAATTCACTTCTTCCTCTTCCATGGTTACCATGACCACAGAATCCTCCATGAAATCCTTTTCCATGTGCGCCTCCATCTGCACGCTCCTCATAATGGAGGTCATCATTCTTAGAACTACTTGCAAGGCTAGTTTGGTGCACACCAAGATAAATGGCCTTATGGATCTGATCAATAAACCTACAATCCTTAGTGTCATGGTACGTAGAGGTGCAAATCTTATAGTAGAAAGACACATTTTTCTAAATTATGTGTTGTAACAAGGGACATCTACTTACATCATGGTCCCCATGACAAATCTCACAATCTACCACTACAACATGTACTGTCCTCTAGGGGAAACTATCTCTTTGCATGCCCCTCCACTTTGACAATTTGTACACCATATACCATTGCGAGTCTCATGGGATGAGTTCATAGAAAAATTCTCCAACTATTTATCCATAACAACAATTTGAGCCTCCAAGAAACAGGATAACACCAGTATCAACACTTCCAATAGCTTTGGCATGCTAGAGTAGCTTGTAACGCCTCATGTGGGTCTATGAAAGTCTTATGAGATAAAGCTCTTCTAAAAGGTGTTATCAACCCTCCTATAAACCATTGAGCATGTTGTGAAGGGTGAATGTCATATGATAATTTTGACAAGAGGGTTTTGAACCATGCATCATACTCCCGCACACTCTCTGCCATTCCCTATTGAATCTCCTTTAGGATGTTGATGCTCTTTTGTTCAAACTCAGGATGTGGAATTATGCCAAGAAGGTGACATTATTTAAAGCGGTATAATCCACCACCATTTGATGAGGGTCATATTTCCTATAGTAGTTATGCGTGCATGCCCTTTGCAACGTCGTTACAAACTGGCTTGCTTTCTACTCCGGGCTAGTGATCCCTTTCATGTGCTATAGCAGCTCACACTTGTGAACATGTTCAGCAACATATTCAATACCTCTGTAATCTAGAAAATGTACAGACATCTCAAAGAAAACTTGAGGAGGTGGCTAGGGCCCTTGTCCTCCTGAGCCAGAGCCTTGGTTTCCTCCAGTGTTTCCCTTGCCACCAGATCCACCAGATCTACCAGGTCCTGTGCCTCCTGACCCACCAGACCAACTAGATCCACCAAGTCCTATTCCTCTTAACCCACCGAATCCACTAGATCCACTAGGTCCTATAGTGGTCATGCCAAGGGTCCCAAAAGTTCCACTAAACTATGCGCCAACATCTATGTGATAATGACCCACTATCAATAGTGTACCCCGCGCCACTCCATAAACACGAGACTGAAGGCTTGTGTACTTTCTCCTTGTCCAAAAATTCCTTCAAATACTGGAATAGTATGCATATCCATAGAAGTGGGAAATGAGAAATTGTATCTCATGGGTGCATATATCTTTCACTTCCATTGATACCAATTGGGTCAATGATACTCCTTCCTTGATCTGGAAAACCAAGCGCCAAAGTTTGGTTAGTAGGTGGGTTGAGATGCGCGCCAACGACTTTTCTCTCTCCACGTGAAGAAATCTCATCAGAAGTCCGAAGGGGTCTCTCTTACACGCTTGCCAAGATGGGGTAGCACAGAATGCTCAGGTTCCACATCCTCTTTGTGAACCTCAAATCCTTCCTGCAACATCTACCTCCATAGATCCATCACACCTACAACCTCACGTTGTCTAGCAATATCCCTTTCACACACTTCACTATACTTGAGTCGTCTCTCCTCCCTTTCTTTCTTCATTGCAATATCTATCATCTTCCTCCACCCTAGCTTCCTTGCCCAGTGCTCAACACGGTTTAGCCGGCCATCGGAGATGCCTCTAAACTCAAGGTAATAATCAAGATCTTCATTTCCAGAGGGATAACACGTAGAAATGATCCTCTGGGATCCCAAAGAAACTCAAACTTAGTAACTTCTAGACAAGAATATGTAGAAATAGCGTACTCCAAAGTGTAGCTAGCTAGTACTCCTTTCCACCAATGATCCACAACATGAGTCCACATCAGATCTGCATCTTGGAGCCTCTGGTACTCTTCTTGGGTCCACACACATGATCTATAATACCATCTTGATCTAGACGCATATGTCGAGAGCCATTCATACAGTTCTACTGGGAAGTAATAGAAAAAATGTTTCATACAAATCATGGTAGAGGTTCTCTTCTACCCATCTACATGCATCAAACTCAAGTCTAGTGTTGAATCTCTGAGAAAACTCTTCCTTTGTGTTCTTGAACCATGATTACACACTTTCCAAAGTTAAATGCTCTGTCATCACTCATTGCACAAATCATGATGTATTTCATTTCCCACTACAACTTTGAAAAGAGTTCCCGGTAATGGAACCAAGATGTAGTCATTTTTACACCCACCAAAGAACAAGGGAATCCTATGTGCACCAACCTATCACCCAACGGGTGCTGGGTGCTCACCTGAGGCACGTGTGGGTGCCGAGTCTCTTTTTTATGTGAGTTGAGTGGGAAAAAATCATCTATGATCCAAAATTTAAAGGAAGTGAGTGGGAATGAAACATGCAAAAGTCATAGAGCTCAGAATGGCTCTAGATCATTACAGTCATTACAGACATAGATACTTTAACATAATTTAAAGAACTGAATCAAAATAGAAAAGGAGATGCATAGGAATTCATATTCATCTTATAAACATGCATGAAAAGGAACTATGAAGAATTATGTATGAATCTGAACCAAGAAGGATCATATTCAATTAACTTGGTAACCTCATTACATTCATTAGGTTTACTACAAATCACCACATTATGGAAAACTGAAGTCATGCATCATAACAGGATCCATATCATTTAGCTCTCAAAAATAAATTTAAACCCTAAGTCCTTGATACATCCTTCTACTATATTTCATCTACCCAACCCAATATGACTCCTTGCGACATTTCTACAGAGCTTCACTCTCTATTGATCTCCCTCTATCCGTGATCCCTTTTTCTTCTATAGGTGCTTGTATATATAGGCATCTAAAAGTTCTAACTCATCCTTTTGTGGCCTCAGATCTAGTGCCAAGTGTCTGAATGTGGTCCTCCATGGGAGCATGCTCCTCTAGGCCTGAGCTCTCCACTTTTTTCCATGATATCTTCTAGAAACTTCTATCACAAGGCATATTCCTTCATAGGCCAACCTATCACCAAGTTGACACCTTATCCACTCCACATGCATAGTCAGGTCACACTTTTCTCATTTCCTTCCCGATATGCCAAATATGGATAAGTTCCAAGACCTTGTCTTCTAGTGCACAACATGGTCCTTCTAAAACTCTCCTAGAACCTTTCCTTGCACACCTTCTCCTTGCGTACCCATCCTTCAACCTAGGCCTTGTGTGCCCATGTACCTTTGTGTACTTAGCCAATATTTTAGGGACCCAACACCCCCTGCCCTCTATACAACAAATTTTACAGATGGTCACGGGCTCCGAGTTGTTTTCTTTGTTGGATGGTTTTTCGGATTATAACCAAATATGGCTTGTGGAAAAGGATCAGCATAAAATTACCTTTACTACCAAATGGGGAACCTTTTCCTATGCAAAAATACCTTTTGGGCTCACAAATGCAGGGGCTACTTTATGAAGATTCATGGACACTGCATTTAGGGCATTGATAACACAAGGTAATCCTCATATACCTTGATGACCTTACCATGTTTACTAAAATGGTGAAAGAGCATTTTGATGCTTTAGAAGTTGTGTTTAATAAATTTCAAGAGTTTGGAATATCTCTGAATCCAAAGAAATGTATCTTCAGAATTCCCTAAGGAAAGATCTTCGGGACATGTGGTGTCAAAGGAGGGAGTTTCCATTGATCCCGAGACAGTTAGGGCCATTTTGGAGCTTCCCCTGCTGGTCAACAAGAAGGTTGTTCAATCCTTCTTAGGAAAGATCAACTTCGTCAGCAGGTTTATATCAAATTTCATCGGAACTATCCGCCCAATCACCCTCATGCTAAAAAATACCTAGTTTTCAAATGGTCTGAAGAAGGTTGTTAGTCTTTTGAATCAATAAAGGAAGTTGTTGAATCGGTCCCCATACTCCAAAACCCTGAATTCTCAAAGAGTTCCATTATGTATGTATATGCGGGGGGGGAAATAGCATAGCATTTGTGATAACTTAGAAAGGAGAACGACAAGGGGAGGAACACCCAATCGCTTTCTTTTCGAAAACCCTCCATGACGATGAAACAAGATATAATTTTGTGGAAAGGTAATCCTACACCATAGTCAAAGGTCTGAAGAAATTCATACATCTGGTCACGCATAACAAAATCCAGGTCATGGTGGCTCACCCCAGTGTCAAAGAGTACATAATGGAAGGTGAGATAATTGAAAAAAGGGAAAATTGGATAACTAAGATCCTAGAATATGACATAGAGTTAAAACATGTTAGGAATATTATAGTGCTTCACATATTTATGTGTGTGAATAATAATTACGTGTGTCATTATTATGGTTGAGAGATTATTGTTAGAGTTGTTATAATATATTGTTTCAACAATATATTATTATATTTATTGTTATGTGTGGGTTACGTGAGTTATTCTCACCCCACATAATTAGGCTTGGTTGAGCTTTTGTAGTTGGTAGGACTCCTTAGAATTAGGATGTCTTTTGCCTATATATGTGGTGATTATGTATTTTGTAATTGACTTGAAATACATTGATTATACAGTGTGAAGAATATTTTTCTGTGTAAATTTGGCTTACTAATTTCATTTGATATCAGAGCGATCTATGTTTTGTTCTTGTGAGCAATGGAAGCTTAAAATATTGTTAGGGGCAGCCGATTAATTATGTCGCCCCTGAGGATGAGAGTTCGGGTTCAATGTTTATATTCCTAGATAAGCCGTATTTTTAGTGTCTATTTTGAAGTTTTACAAATTTTTGGTTCGAATGATCTCATGATCATGTGGGTTTGTCTACATTCATTTTTTTCCAAAATCCAATGGCTTTGTATCCTCAATCCCTCTCTCTACATTTTTGAACTTGGATCTTCTCGAACTCCATAGAATATACCAGTTAACGGTATATTCGCTGCATTTTATTATTGCTCTACACTATTTTTCACATTTGGATTAGTGTTGGAGACTATTTTTATTATGCAAAGATTTCTAGCACATATTAAATGGTGCTTTAGTTTCATGGAACAACATTTGGCTCGATCTCATTACAAACTTAGATAAGGTAGAAACAGAATTACACCACTGGCAAAAGGTGAAATAATCAAATTTTGGTGTCTGAACTTCTAAAGTCTTTACAGCCTGTGTGAGATATACGACATGTGTTAACTTTGTATTCTTGTACACGTGGTGCATAAAATGATTGATTCTTCTCTTGGAAACAAACACGTGTAATAGTTCTGCACCATCCATAGGAGCTCATTCCAACAAATTCAAATATTTGATCGTTGTGGCATTTCCTATCTTTTGATCAACACGTCCACCATAAACTACAAGATTCATTGTGTATTCTATTTGCATTGGCATTGCAATCTCACCACATGGATTAGAATATCATGCACTGAGGCCCACATATCTCTCATGAATTTCCTCCAACCAGCTCCATATACGTTTCGTCCATTCTCCTACAAGCAGCTGTATTATCTATGTCTAGTAAATTTTGATATTTCCAGCTCTTGCAATCATGAATAACATGCATTTGATAGCTTTTTTGTTTCCATGTGCCACATGCCATGCGTGTTTGATCAAAGAGGATAATTCTGGTAGAAGTTATCTGGTTCTTTTTTTCCTCTTCGTTTTCAATGGTTTTTTATTATAAGTCAATAAGCTTTTAGAGATAGGATTAGAAACACCACGTATCTCCTCTACACTCATCATTGATAGTCTATTTGTCATTTGATAGTCTTTTATTAAGTTGGTCTTTTATAATAGTTCATCCTTTTTTTAATTTAATTAATTAGTTGTGAACCAAATGTCTATTTGTCATTTAGAATCAAAATACCAAAAGTGTTGTAATTATGTTGTTAGTTTCGTTATTGTCAAGTATCATTGTATTTTCAAGAGTCGATTTATTTTTTTTTTATTTTAGTCATCAAAAGTTAATTGTGAGTCAGAGTCAAAAGTCTGAAAAATAAATTAAAAAAAAAATTCTTCACAAACGCATTTTCGGTGTTACCTGACGTCCAGAAAATAAAGTGTTTCACATTGCAGAAGGGAAGAAAAGAATAATCACAATGTGCAAATAGTTGAGTGACATGATCATATTTGATAAGTAAGCATCATCATTCATTGGAGGCAAGAGACATCAGAGGTTGGAGGTCATTCAGCGACCTCTCGTTAGTCGCTAATGACAAGGCTGCATAGATGATTTGGCATTTTTTTTTATGTTGTGTGTTTGCTTCCAGTTGTACGAGATGTGTTGTAGTCTACAGTGTTCCTATTTTCAATAAGTTAAAATTTCACATTGAGGGGGGAACATGATCCAATGTTCCATTTCCATTATGTCAGTTTTTTTTATGTATGCATGAGCATAAGATTTCAACAGAATTTCCTATGTTATTCCCTATAGTGAGATGTGATGAGGGCTAAGAATAGTACTTGGCATATCATGATGTGGTTGTAGGTAAACCACTTAAAAACCTTCATTTGTGGTTTGCAGTAAACCAATAGCAAAACCACCATTCTTGGTTGTTGTTAATCCAATCGTAAAACCATCCCTTTATGGTTTGTGGTAAACCAATTGCAAAACCACCATTCTCGGTTTGTGGTTAACCATTTGTAAAACCATCCACGAGGTTTGTGATCATCTTGTGAAAATCACCAGATCATGAGCAGGTGCAAGTACAAGGGTAGGTTTTCCCCATGTTCACACTAAGGGGGGGAATGTTAGGAATATTATAGTGCTTCACATATTTATGTGTGTGAATAATAATTACGTGTGTAATTATTATGGTTGAGAGATTATTGTTAGAGTTGTTATAATATATTGTTTCAACAGTATATTATTATATTTATTGTTATGTGTGGGTTACATGAGTTATTCTCACCCCACATAATTAGGCTTGGTTGAGATTTTGTAGTTGGCAAGACTCCTTAGAATTAGGATATCTTTTGCCTATATATGTGGTGATTCTGTATTTGTAATTGACCCGGAATACATTGATTATATAGTGTGAAGAATATTGTTTTGTGTAAATCTAGCTTACTAATTTCAAAACCCACAAATCTTGTGAGAGGTAACGGGTTGTGTCAATATTTGACGCAGGAACCTATCTCTGAAGTGAATGGTGAATCATAGGCAATAATGTACCCACAGGAGGAAAAACCTGAGGGATGGGTCTCTAATAGAATACATTTTATGTGAACAGGAGAATACCCAGGCCATCTCCCCTTAAAAAAGAGGAGTTATTATAGGAAACAAGGGACTCATATCGTTATGATTGACAACTTCCTTTTTAAGAGGAATTTTAATGGGTTAATGTTAAGATGCTTGTAAGATGAAGAGACTAAGAGATTCTTGAGGGAATTGTATCATGGAGACTCAGGCGATCACTTTTTGGCCCAAACCATAACTATAAATATCTTGTAAGAATGATATTTCTAGCCTAGCTTGTTCGTTGATAACTAGGCAGAAACAAACAAATGCAAGGTTTGTCAAGTTTACGTAGGTTTATGGAGAAACACAACATTGCCTCTCAATCCCACCCTAATTGAAGAACATTTCACACAATGGGGTATTGATTTCATTGGAATGGTTAGTCCAACTTCAAGTGTTGGACACCAATGGATTCTCACAGGTACTGATTATTTCACCTGGTGGATGAAAGCAGTTCCACTCAAGGAGTCCACTGAAAATGTGATCCTAGGACTCTTGAGGATATCACCACATGTTTTGGTCCCCCCACACCATTATATTTGAAAATGCCAAAGCTTTCCTAGGAGCTAAAGTATCTAATTTTGTGGTCAGGCATGGGATATATCTAAAGACATCCTCTAACTATTACCCCCAAGGAAATGGCCTGACAGAGTCTACAAATAAGAATCTGATAAGACTCATCAAAAGGATGGGACATGAGCATAAAAGGTTATGGCATGAGCATCTTTAAACAACCTTATGGGCCAATCGGATCACTCTAAAATAGATCTTGAAAGCTTCACCATATGAAATAGTCTATGGAAAAAGTGTTGTGATGTCGATTTCTTTGGAGATTCCTGCATTACAACTACTGAAAGGATTTGAGATAGAGGAAAATGGAGTGATTCCAGTGAGGCTTGCCGAGCTGGTTGAACTCTAGGAAAGGCGTGAAATCACCCATGAAACCATGATCAATCACCAACAAATATTCAAGACATGGTTTAATCAAAATACATTGGAGCCGAACTTCTAAGTCAATAACCACCATATTAAAGTGGGATGCTAGAGCAGCCAAGCCAAGGAACCATGGGAAGTTTGACCCCTTGTGGACTAGACCATTCAAAATTAGTGCATGTAAGAAGCATAACTCATTTGAACTTGAAACCATGGTGGGAGATCCTTTGGCTATCCCAGTGAATGGGATTCACTTGAAACCCTACGTTTAGGTATCCTCATAAATTATATCATATGTACATATTTACTTCCCTTATTTTTGCTTTTGTGTTGTACCTTCACTTTTATTTTGAGTATTTTTTCCACGTGTTCCGCCACATGTGTCCATGTCTCTTTTTGTTTATCTTATCCCCCCTTTATCTTTTCTCACATTGAATTCGTCATCAAGGGTAAGGACAACTTTTATTAATGAAGATATCCACAATTAATTCAAGATCTATCAAAATTTATGAGTTTGGTTCCTTGGGTCTCTCGCTTAAAAGTAACATTATAAGAAGTGACTCTAAGAATGTGTGAGCTTTTACTCCCTAAGTAGAAATAACTATTAAAGGTGCCTCGAGTTATTTGGAAGGGTCACTCTGAAGCATTTCAAATTTTCTGAGTTAATTGACGGATATCAAAGTCTCCAAATCCTCTAGAGTCATTTATAGATTTAGAGATACCATGGAAGCCTCCATTTTTGTTCATGCAACAAAATCCTATGCAGGGAAACCCATTCCTCCTCGACCACACCAGCCTAAGTTAAGGTACCTAGATCTGTTGTTTTGGTACAATGAACCTTTGCTGGTCAGCGACCCAACCGATGATATATTCGACCCTAGTCTCAACAAAAGGCCTAAAGCTTTAAGAGAAGCAGCATGCACTAGGTTCAACCTTCTGGGAGACTCTGAGTCATTCAGTTCTAGGACCTGGAGCACAACTCTCACCCAATATATGGTTCCTCTTACGCACCCATGCCCAGAGCTCATATAGACGTGTACGGCCTATTTTAACTCAGAGAGCAACACAATCCATAGACCAAAATATGTAGTAATTACACCAAAGGATATCAAGGACATGTTAGCTGACCTATGATCAAACAACTAATTTCTATAATATAGTTAAACTTTGAAACATATGGACCCTATGTCAAACAAAGGTCACTTTCCTCACCAAGGAGTTAAGGCTGTTAGACACCACATGCTTTAGGGATTCCAGGTTTCCCCTATTCCCTTAAAATCTCTCATGCCTGATGCTCAGGATGCCTATTCTATGTTGGCTTTTATTTTCTTGTAGGACTCTGACAAAGGTGTTGAGGATTGGAAGATGGTGGTACTGTTCCAGATGAGGACCGTAAGCCAGAAGTAGACATATAAATTCAATTTCATGGAGGTCATCACAGGTTCAATTTGTGAGCAGCTCAAACATTTCTTGATGGCGTCCACCTTCAGGTATTCATCTTTTCTTTTCCACCTCATCATGTACCAAAATGCTCAATATTTTGGCCAGTTTATGACTCTGACCTTGTGGGATATGAAAGTAAATCCCAAAAATATTATCCTCATTATCTGCATGGACCCATGTAATATCTCATTCTTCAGATGTCTATGAATTTTTCAATGCTTTTGTAGAGCCTCTTTTGCTAGAGCTTGATCCCGAAGGGATAAATAACATAATGAATGACTCTACGTGGTCTATCTTCTCATACCCATTGCACACCTATGACTACTTCTTTGTCAGAGTTCATTCCATGATTCGGAGTCCACGGATTTAGGGGTGAATCCTTCATGCTCCCAAGGATTCTCACACCTTAGATTGTATGGTCTCAAAGTCACCAGACAACTCATCCTCCTAGACCTGGAGGTCGGATCTACTAAAAAGAAAAAGTAGTCTATGAGCTTCCATTTAGTAGGGGATGGATTACCGTACTCAAAAGACGAGCGGACCATTTTCTATCACAGAAGTTAGCATCCTATGGTTTTGCCTTGATCAAGGAATCATGGAGGTATGATCCATATGAGAAAATGGCTACCAATTTGGCTACAAATATAATCTCCAACTCTTGTAAGCATGAGTCTGAGGCCAATTTTTTGATTCACGGCAGAGACCCCCTAGACTGAATCACCTGATATTTTTGTCAAACTCCAAGACATCCCAAATCTGAACTAGGGAGTTCATTCCACCAGGTCAAATATACATTTTAACCTACTTTGAAAATTAGAAAAGGGATTCGAGTGGCCTTAAAAAGAAGAGACTAGAGCCCTAGGAAAATTGAGGCCTTTTGGAAATATAGGTAGGAAATTCACTATACTACACGAGAGCTTTGAAGGAGTTTCTTATTAACTAGCAGTGGGAGGATAACTGGGATGTGGAGCATGAACTCTGATCCATACATAGTGAGGATATGGTTGTGGTAACTTATGAGAAATCTCTCACATCAACCTATAGAATCTTCTGAGCTTCCACAACAATGGATACTAGAAATCACCTTCATATTCCACTCCTTTTTAGAATCCTCTGCCAGTTTTTCCATCACCCCACCGCTTGAAATCAATAGCGGAAGGAGAATCAGTTTTCTAGCCCGACCCACAAAAGGTTAAATTAATTCACAGTCCCCATGATGCCCACACCAAAGCCTAGGACTTCTCTCTCTGTAATGCCTTCACTTCCAGCTTTCCCTTCAGAAAGTCCCCTTTCGGTCTATCACTCCATCTTAGACTCTTCCTCCACCCATCACTCCTCTACTTCTGTAGTTCCTCTACTGCCATCCCAAGATTCTCACCTCACATGATGACATCCCCTTCTTCATCCCTAGTATCTACAGCATCTTAATTACCAGTTACTGTTCCACACGGACTGCCACCCATGGTTTCTCATTTACAGGGGGGATGATCTCTTATCCTTCCAATTTTTTGAGCCAAGAAGAGTTCGTTAAGTTGAGCTTGGTATTAGAGGAGATTAAAGTCAGAGAAAGGAAGGAGATGGAAGATCTATCAACTAAGCAAGGTGTAATCCTTATATGATCATCAACAGAGCTCTCTGACCATTGTTCACCTTGTCCCTCAAGTATCCAAGCCTAAACAAAGCAAATGTAGCACGATGACTATTCCATTCGTGTTATCGTGGTGGACCTTACTGAATTTTGGTCCTCTCACGATAAGGTCAAATTGATGAATGAAATGGTGGTGGTAGTCACTTCTGACTATTTGAAACTTAGAAATCAGATATTAAGAAGGTGCAAGCCAGCCTTCAAAAGGTAGAGGCTACAAAGTGGCAAGCCACATGGCCGAGCTTAAGGCCAAAGATAGAGAGGTTGATCAACTCAAGATGAATTTGAAAGACACATTGACCAAGCAAGACCTCGCAAATTCTCAAGAGTGGAGGAAAAAACTCTTGGCAGCTAAGCTCACTACATCTGAGGCCCTGGTAAATTCACTCTTACAGGAAAAGAATGGATTTTAGGCTAGGTTAAAATATTCCGATGAAATGGCCAAGGAATTAACCAATCAATTAGGGAAACAATCCCATAAGGAAGGAATAGTATCATTACTACAGAGATTGTATGCCTCCTGTTGTGACAGGATTTCCATCGCTACTGTAAATCTAGCCCCAACATTTGCATTTATATCTGACGCATAAGATTTGTGCTCTAAGGTAGAAAATGTAGTCTCCACCATTAGGAACACCTTATTCCGCCAAGGTCCAGGATTTGAATATTTTCATTGAAAAAATATATTATGCCTTAGACCCCACCCTTTAGAATGCAAGAATCAATAATAGGAGGTTAATAGTGGCAAAGATCAATGATATTTTGAGTTGTAACAAAGCTTATATCAAATTTCAAAATCTCTTGGCACATAGCTCCACTCAGGGAATGAATGAAAGAAAGAAAAATATCAATGATTTAGTGTAACTAGGTTTCCCTTCTCCTTTCCTAAATGAATCCATGGTCATATCAAAGGACCAAATCCAACATCTTTTTATCCCTAAGCACCGGGACAAGATGGTCTTCCAGTCTTTGAAAAAGGACTCTAGTATCACTGAGGTCAAGACCATTATTAATCTTATCATACAAGTTATATTTTCACTTGACATATAGTAAAACAGAGCCTCCATAGGTTCCTTCCACAAGGAAATAATTGAGCTAGATCAAGTGTTTCAAGCCTTGCAATGAAGAACCTACCCAACAGAGCAAGACTAGCTCGGATACCAGGCTTATTTGTAGAAGCTCTAGGTGGCCCTCTGTGAGCCACATTTTTTATTTTTGGAAAGGTGAGAGATGTCGGATTCTTCCATGACCGGCACACAATCCCTTGGTGAGTTGCCAAACTGATTATATTCTTTTGTTAAGACTCTTTTATCAAGCATTTTTGTAAACCTTGACTCTAGATTCTTTTGATCGCTCAAGGCCAAAATCGACTAAGTATGAAAAGACCTTTGGAAGTCTTCCACGTGTCCCATTGATGCATACCCCAAAGGTGGAACTTCTAAAGTAGGTTATCTACTAGACTCACTGGAATCTCCACGTGTCCAGGTTCTCGATGAGGTCACTTCTCTAAAGCAAGTTGAAGAGTCAAAGATATGTCTACCTTGTGGAAGATCTCCACGTGTCTATCCAGTGCATGTTTGATATAAGCCTGGGAAAGATGACCCTAAACAAGCGTAAACCCTCCACGTGGAAAAAAGGGAGCTTCACTGATCAGAGAATCAATGAAATACCAAGTAGGGGGTGGTATGCATCAGACTCCTATAAAGGAGTGAAATCTTTATTCTAGATCCGAATTAAAACACTGATAATGGTAGCACTGCATTTAAAATATTTGGGGGTAGGAGAGCCAGAAGGATAAGTGCAGGGCCTTATCAAAATTGAAGGTGGAAAAGGTGGTAGCTAAGAGTCAAAGAGAAGGGTGAGGTCCTTAAAAGGAGGAATAAATGAAGCTTCAAGGGTGGAGATAATTATTGGGCCAGAAGAAAGGAGGAAAGTTCCGAAGAGTCTCGTATGTTTTGTAAAATCTAGCCTTAGTAGGCCTCTATCATAGAAGAGAAGTGTAACCTATGTGCTTTCATGGGCCTTATATACCCATTCTCTATATGAATAAAGAGTTCTTATTCTATGCAAATTGGATTTTCAAAATATGTTCTGAACCTTTCGTTTCTTTTATGAGAAGTAGTTCTAAATGAGTCAGGAAATTCATCGTGCTTGATGCCCTTAGAATTTCCAATATTTCTATTTATTATCTATAAAGCAATCATTTCAGTTCCTCAGACATTTTTGTGTTATCAGAGTAATGGATCGTGTTTAGTGTAGCCCTTCAACTATTCTAGATAAATATTTCAGGTATTCTGTCATTTTCCCTTCTCTTAGATTGGTGCATCACCTTTTTATTTTTAAGTCATTTACATGCTTTCCTCTAACCCTACCCCAACCACTAGAGAAGAGCCTAACTTATTTAAAATCTAGAGGTCACCTTAGGGCACATGTTCTCACCAACCTAAGGTTTCTTATGACTATGAATTTCGGTTCATTAATGACCTGACATGTCGACTAGTACGTCAACAGATACTGAGTGGCGCGAAAACTGAAAATATTGACAACTCCAAATGTGCAAAAATAAGATCAATTTGCAAAGAGGACACAAGTTGCTCAGGGCATGTCCATAGGAGTGCATGGGTGCTAGTGATCCAGTCCTAAACACTAGTTGTCAGACACAACTAATGACAAATGCTACGGGAAGCTTTCTGAGAGATAGGGATCCCTATGACCTAACCAGAACTTGGTGCATGAATGAGCAAGTGTGAATGCGATGAAAGACAATATAAGTAAAAAACTACAAGCGGATGGATTAAGGAAGTGTGATGCATTAGTGAATACCTTTTCTTACTCAAGTTATCCATATATTACATACACACATACTTGGCATGCTCAATAGTTAAATAGTAGTAAGTATCATGCCAATTTAGAAGAGGACTTTCACATAAACAATGTACAAGGACCCATAATTTGAGCCCATAGAATCCCCTTTTTGTGATTTTGTCTTGTTTTTGTAGTGTAGTCCCTTTTTGCGACCAGATGGATTAGAATCTGCATATTGTAGAAATGGAAAAAACAGTTAGTGTTGTTCACTCATGCTAATGTCAATACAGGAGCACATGCAGTGGGATCTGATGCACAAATTGTGAAGAAGAAGTGCACACTAAGGATAGTTGCTTTATGAAAATTACACCGCTTACCTTTACATTATTGACTGCGATATGTATGCACTATAAAAGTACCGTTATTCAATTCAAAATCAATTATTGCAAGGTGTAATTAAGAAGGAACGTTTGGGATTACTATCCCTAATATTATGTAGGTCTATGAACTCATTACAACTAACTCTTAAAGGTTGCATTGTAATAACCGAGATTCACTATGCCATTTTTTTTTAATAAAAAAAATATATTTTAAAAAAAATATTTTAAATTGGTTTATTTCAACTAGCTATGTTGAAATACTTGTTAGGCATCGATCTCTTATTCTTTTTAGGATGAATTACCTGATGTTGTATCATCGAGCTTGAGTTATGAAACTAAGCTCATCATCATCAACCCAAGATCATAGATCGTAAGGGTGTTCTGATGGAGGATTCAAGCTATACATTGAGGTTAATTAAGAGGATTCAGTTGCCGAGATTGAGGCGGTCGTAGCCGAGTGATTTTCCACATCAAACATGTTATACATGTGGATCCCTTGATCACTACAGGCGTGAATGCCCTCAAAATATTATTTGTTCTTTTTGTGAAAATAACCATAACTATGAATAATGAATGGACTTGTGTGAACACTTAAGCAAGAAGAGAAAGTAGGACAAGGGGTGTGGCAATGGTCAGAGTACAATGCACCATAGAAGATCAGTGGATGTTGAAGTTAGCACCTGATCTTGAATTGGTACCTGTAAATATTAAAACACATGCTAAGGCTATGCACACCAAGGAAGTTCATAATTAGAAGCATACTATCACAAAGGAGGAGGTGATACATGTAAAGTATCCAGACCCTATGCATCAGAAGTTGTTGTATCTAGAAACTATGGAGGTGATTAGGAATTTATAGGGTGAGATACAATATTTGAAGGGACAATCACGGAAGAGAATAGAAGAAGGAAGCTGATCTCCATCAGCCAAATGTTGATGATCTAAAGGAGGTTTACAAGATGATGTGATAGGAAAACATCATTCCTTTTTTGGGAGAATTGTTAAAGGGAAACACCCCGCACGCTGGAATTGAGCATGAAAGACATATTTCACATGCTAACCTTCCTCCTCGTAGTTTGGATTATGACAAGGAGATTACTTTGAATGTTATTATTGATGGATGGCTCTTGAGTAATATTTTGATTGATACAAGTTTGGAAGTGAATGTAATCACTTTGGACGCATGGATTCAGATAGGAAGACCACTAAGATGACAAATTTTTCAAGATTGGATTAAAATTGGACTATAGTGAAAGTGGTCCTAAATGATGTTTTGACAACTTAGAGGTAGATCTGTGAGTTTTTCTTGCATGATATAGTCCTAGAGAGTGATGGATAACAAATATGAAGGAAAATATGGAGTTTACTTGTTCAAGGGGATTCATTTTAATGATCATTACAGGTCTAGATGATCATTTTTATCAAAGAAGGAGAGATTTCAGTTCTAGAGGGAGCTATTTGGTCAAGTAAGTCATGTTTTTACATTGTTTCTAGTGCGTGTTTTCATTTTCCATGTATTAGTGTTAGTTTATCCTTTTTCATAGATGGAAAATGGGGAGAGAATAATTAGAAACATGGTATTGTTGCCATGTGAGTATTGTTCATGTTGGTTTCCATTAGCATTTTTGAAGATGGTTGTCATCAATGAAAAAGTGGAAGATTGTTCGCCATTGTGTGGTTGTGTTGTCATTTATGCCAACCCCATTGATGTTAAAGGGTGTCATGGTGTGGTATGTATCTCCATGGGTTGTTATTTAGTGGTCAAACATGAAGGTTGATTAGTAGTGTCAAGATTTAAAGTGTTATAGGAGATCCTAGTGCATGGTCTAGTGAGCTAAGTCATGGTTTGAGTCTTCCCAAGCTGGTTGAAGTGTTTCATAAGGTAAAAAATGGTTGGTATGATGTTTCATGGGTATTTATGGGACTACATGAGGTCATCATGGTCAGTTCATGGTTGAGTCAGGTCATTCCAGGCTTGTTTCTAGCCATGGAGCAAGCAGAATCAGGTAGAGATATGAGATTTTGAGCTGATGATTCTTGTTTGAGCATGGTATCAGAATATTGACAATGTTAATATCATTTGTAATGATATTTAGGTAAGAAATCAGAGGCATGATGCATATTTGGGGTCCTTGCGAAGAAAACAATGCGAAATAGGCAGTTTAAAACAAGTAAATGAGATTGGCTAGAGAGTTTCAGAGCTATCTAGGTTATGAGGTGAGTATGTAAAATTATGGTATGTTTCATGATGCTTTATTACAAGTTTCAGGTCAAAGTGATGAATAAATTTGAGGATATGCAATTTTTGGTAAATTTGGTTATGTTGCAGTGTGTATTAAAGACAAAGTTAGATCTTCTGATGCTTGTTGTGAACTATTTACTTTACATGGGGACATGATATCTTTAACATAGCTTATTAGGACAGTTATTAAGGTTTCAAAAAAATATGAGGTAGTTTTATTGTCACATTTTTATGAATGATTGTTAAGAAGGAAATTTTTTTTGAAACAATTTTCATAAAAATGTACCAGCCCAGTTTTGACTAGTTCATCAAAATTTATGATTTGCCTTCTTAATTTGCCTTCTAATGTTCAAAACAATTTGCCTTCTTAAATTTTTATGAAAAGTGTTTTGTACCAGCCCAGTTTTGACTAGTTCATCAAAATTTATGATTTGATGTTTTCTATGACTCTTCCAAATTTCTAGAAATGCATATTAGAGCATGTTGTGATATGTGGGACCCACCTGAATTGGCTTATTTCTAAAGAGTTGCAGTTTGAGGAGAAATTTTCCAAATGAGATATGAACTAAATTCCAATTTATGTAATACCTATATTTTTTCTAGATGATAGATAATTAAGGTTTAATATCATGGTTGCAGTGAAAAAGTGAAAAGTGTGACCTATTTGTGTTGACTAGTTTTTGGGGCAATTTCGAGCAGGATTTAGTAAAATTGACATTGTAGGAGCTACATGGAGAGTTAGGACTCCATTCAAGTTATGTTGTGAATAAATTTCAAATACCTTTCCAATTGTATATAATTTTTTTTGATGTGGTGTGCAGAAGTTATGACTCATTCTTTGAGGCTCAAGTTTGGAGGATGCTCATTCTAGTAGGGTGCAAGTGTCTACATGAGGTAATATGTTGATTTTGGTTTGATAAAGCTTGTTGAAGGTTTTTTATGGCTTATAAATCATTTATAAGTATGTTACATTTTTTTTTTTTAAGCTTGTAACTATTTTTTGGTGTGATGGAGTATGTTGGGCTAGCTGTTAGTTCTTGAGTTCAAGTAGACATAAGAAGCAGATGTTTTGGAAATAAGATTCATATATATATATATATATATATATATATATATATATATATATATATATATTCATATCTTGTGCCTTGTTGAGATCATGTGATGTGTCTTTCATGTTGATTTGTGAAGAAGTTTGTATGTTATATTTCAGGATAGTTCTATTCTTGCTGAAATATTAAGTTGGTTGAGGCATGAGATGGATGAGTTGAAGATTGATATCACATGTATATTAAATAGGGGTTAAAATATAATATTTTTAATTCATTTTGAGGTCTTGAAAATTTCAGAAAGGGTGAGAAACTATCTAAGTTGACAAAATTGGTTTTTTGGGCAGGTTTATTTGGTAAAGTGTAAAGTTGTTTTGGTTTAATTAAGGAGATGCTACAAGAGTTATAACATGCATATATTTGATTTATAGGTTTTTGTGTTTCCATGTATTTTTCAATTGACATATGTGAGGTGTTACTAGATGGTCTTGAGGCCCAAAGGTAAAAATCAGGTTGTTGGAAAGTGTTGTTTTGAGAAGGTAATAAGCCATTGGGCCCATTAAATGAAATAATTTGATTGTTTCAAGTTAATTTCAACCATTTATGATTTTTAAATGTAATATTACTTATGTGTGTTGATTTTTATAGATTTATTAAAAAAAAATTATGGTGTTAGAGGGTTTTTTTCCATTCCAATGGTAGGGTTTTTAGACTTGTTGGTGCAAAAATGAAGGTATTTGGAATGAACGACCTATATGGGTCATATGTAGCCATTATAATAAGTTTATTTGAATTTTTTTAAAGGATTATGGGTCTAATTTATCAAGATGGACTGACCTCCTTTGGGTTAGAGAGAATAATTGCATATAAAAGTAAATTTTGAGTTCTTTTGGCAAGCTAGTCTTACAAGGGGGAAAAGTGTGACCCAAGTAGAAGTGTATTGCAGGTTTGAAGAAATTTATTGAAGGATGATAGAGTTTTTTCATATTGAATAATTTTTAACATCATGATAAAAAAAATTTAGAGGTAATACAAGTTGAGAAGGAATAAAATATAGTAAGATTGAAGACCTAGGGTTTGAGGAAGGGTTTTGTGAGCTGAATAAGTGATCTACATCAGTTGTGGCAATAGAAAAATCAGAGATAAAACATCTTCATGTGGTCAAGCTAGTTTTTATTCATCCTAGGGGGTTTTATCCTCCTTGTGGATTTGTTGCTTCACTAAATTAGGGGTTTTTCTCCTTGTAGGGTTGGTTCTCTACTAAACTAGGGGTTGGTGCTTCACTAAATATCTTTTCTTTGTGTAATATAAGCATAGTTTCAGTGGGTTTTATTCCCCATGAGTTTTCCCCACTTATATATGGTGTTCTTATGTATTATTATTTGTTTCATGTTATTTTTAATGCTTAATACACACCTAATATGCACATCTGGTTATGAATAATAAAAAGATGAATGAAATGATGAATGTATGGATTTGTAAATGAAGTTAAAAATTTTATAGGACTGATTGACCCCCCCTCTCATTACATTTTACTTCAAACATGGTGAAAACATGGGGATAATTAATATGAAGTGTTTGGACACTCACAAGTGTATTAGAGTGCATGAATGAGGTTTAGTAAGGTTTTATAGGTCTACTCTAATCCTAATCCTTAAGAAAGCATGCCCAGGTGAAATGAGTTGACAAGTTGCAAAGATATTTTAGAAAATGTGAGTATGATAAATATTTTTTTAGTTTGATATGATGTTTTGGTCCAAGTTTCAAGTCTAGGTGTTGAATATTTTTGAATATATTGCACTTTGACCAAAACTGGGTTTCCAAAGGTAAGTTTTAGAGCTAAATTTTGAATTTCAAGTTCTCTTCGTGGAGTGTATTCTTTGTATGGGGACCCAAGATCTTGAGGGTTGTTGAATAAGGTAATTTTGGAATATTTTCCAAGTAGAACTAAGTTGTTTGATTGTCATTTTTTATGAACAGTCGTTAAGAATCCAAATAACTTTTTAAACCTCTTAAAATCCTCGGTCTATAATGACTTGGGATAAAATGATTGTATGAGTTCAGAATTGATTAATTTTTCAAATGTGATGATTATAGGCTATATAATAATCTTCCATATTTCAAATGTTGTAGTTTAGAGCTTCTGACAATATGTGGGCCCCACTTAAATATGTTTGTCTCTGGAAAATTTCAGTTTGTGAGAAAATTTCCCATTGGACTTATTTAATAAATTACCATTTATTGAATCATAGGAGTTTTACTACATGTCTATGATGATTTTAGGTCATTTGTAGGCCCTAAGATGTAGAGTTTTCCCTACTTATGAGGACTAGTTTCTAGGTAGTTTTTTCGCAGTTTGAAGCATTCTTGGAATACATAATTTTTGGAGATGGTACAACTGGTTTCATGACTTAGTTTGAATTTTTCATGATCTCGATATTTCCAATGGTAAATCACACTTGATTTTTTGTTGAGATTTGAGAAAGTTATGACATGTTCTTTTAAGGTCAAATTTGAGGGTGTGTGCATGCTCTCATGAGGGTTTCATGGAGTGATGATTATTCTGAGTTGTTTTCATGAGAGCTTATAAAACATGTCTAAGTGTTTGGAATTCCTTGGTGAAGTTGGTTTTTTTGTTTTTCACTCATTACTTGGTGAGTTGTTTATTTTGGTGTTTTAGGACTTATTACGTCCCAAAGGAGGTCTAGAAGGTTCTTGGTGATAGTAATGAACTACTTGGTCTTATGGATGACTTTTATAGGATTTTATAATGGTTCTTTAATTATTTTTTCTATATTAAGGCCTAACTACATGTTGTATGACCATGAGAAGGGTATAAAGGAATATTAGAAAGTTCATTTATGTTAATTGTGTATGAGGAGCAAAAGTGTGACCTAGAGGGGAGAAAAGTGAAGGTGATGAAGGTTATTGAGACCTTATTGAGAGGGAAATGAGTGTGTAATGTTTTGATTGAGAGAGAGAAGGTGATGTAGAGCTAGGGAAATTTTGAAATCAGCTTGAAGAAGAAGAAGAAGATTTTGACCAAGGAGGTATAAAGGGAAAATTTGAAAAAGAAGTAAGGAGAGTGAACTTCATGGTGTCATATTCAATTTTTTTACAAACAAATGAGTGGTGAAAAACATCTTCAAGTGCCTGGGTTGTTTCTTGGTCATACTAGGGGGTTGTATCTTCCTTGTAGGGTTGGTGCCTCACTAAATCAGGGGTCATTACTCCTTGTAGGGTTGGAACACTACTAAACTAGGGGTTGGTGCCTCACTAAATAAATATTGTGTGATGTGTAATATTCACATAAATTCTTTGTTTTGAGTAATATAAGCAGAGGTTCAGTGGTTTTTCTTCCCCTTGAGGTTTTCCCACTTTATATCTTGGGTTTATTGTGGTATCTTGCTTATGTGGATGTTTTACAAGTGTTGATTGAATGTAATAATGTTGGAATTTTTTTTAAGGAATGATTCACCCCCCCATTTGGTCCATTTTTCTTCTAACAATTGGTATCAAAGCAAGGTCCTTATGAAGAAAGTCTAATATCTTGGATGAGATCCTTAAATCATAGGAAATGGGTAAATCATCTAATGTTGAAGTAAAGTTACAAAAATAAGTATGAAATTGCAAAGTCCTCGATCCATGGATTACAAGAAAAAATCATTTTTATGGAGGTGGAGCATAATAATGATATTAAAGAGTTTAAATCCAAAGTTAAGAGTGTGACAGAAGCCCTAAAAGGAAAAAAAGAATAATGTTTCAAGATCAAGTCTAAAGTAGAAACCCTAAGAGATGGAGAAGCATATTGCATCAGATATGAAGATGCATTGAATTCCTTGAAATCAGAGTTGGAGCAGACATCTAGTTGGTTTCATATATATGAAAGGTTAGAAAAAGAGTTATGTTGATAACATGGTAGGTCCAAGTTCTTGTGAAGACATGAAGAATACCAAAAAGGTAGATTCAAAAAGATCGAACCCTGTTAAACAACCAAATACAATGAGGTATGGTTCTTCTTTCAATGGTTATTGTTATTTTTATCATGAATTTGTTCATAGAGTTAGATACTATAAGAGAAGGCCCTCAAGGAATGATAAATCATGGAATAATGGAAGGAATCATAATATGCTTCAATATTATGCTTCAGTCAAGAAAGTTCCATAGTTGTCATGATATATGACATATTGCAATATTTTGTCCTAATTGAGAAAAAATATTCACAAACAAGGAGGTGGAGAATAAGTCTAAAAGATGAATTAATGGTTATTATTTTAGAAGTACTGGTTTTGGCCACATAGAATTTGAATGTAAATTAAATATTTAGAGACCTTAATCAACTAGGACAGAGTTTGTTAGACCCAAAAATCAAAGAGAGTTGTGTAAAAAGGTTGGAAAAGATAAAGAGATAAGGAAGATCAAGTTCATCTATCATTTTCTGACATCGACAAATTAGTCAAAGAAACACCAAGTGTAATCAAGAAGTCTAAACCAAAAGTTGAATAAAATCATATGTGTTTGACTAGAATCCATTCACCATTGCTTGAGAAGTCAAGAAGTATAGTAATTATTTGGAATACTTCAAAGGTTATAAGGTATGATCTATGATTGTTGATAATGTCTAATTTTATGTATCAGAAGTCCTAACAGTTAGTGATATGCCTGGTTGTTGGTTTAAGGGGAAGTAAAGTAAAGTCTAGTTTTTGTTAAGTGAGAATATAGTCTTTATCAGTACCATTATGTTTTTGTTAGTATTAGGTGTGTTATCATGATTAAGGTCTTGACAGGTCTAATTATACATTAAAAGAGTGATCTAAGAATTAAGGTATGATAGGTGCATAAGTATCTTGAGTTAAGAGACAAGTTTGAAAAATAAAACAAAAAATATGTGAGGTGTTTCCCAATAGGTTATAGAAGGATTTCATAAGTTTGAAAATAATAGGTATGCCACTGATGTAGACTCTAAAACTTGAGCCTTGAACCCTAAACCCTAAACACTAAACCCTAATTTTGAGCCCTCGACCCTAAACCCTAAACCCTAAATCTGATCCCTCGACCCTAAACTCTAAACCCTAAAACCTGATCCCTAAACCATAAACCCTAAACCCTAAACTCTGAACCCTAAACCCTAAACCATGAACCTTGAACCCTAAACCATAAACCCTAAACCATGAACCTTGAACCCTAATCCCTAAACCCTAAACTCTAAACCCTAAAATTGAGCCCTAATCCCTACCCCACTAAACCCTAAGGCCTAAAGTTTGAATCCTAAACCCTCTTGTAAATATATATGATTTAATCAAATAAAAAACAAAACATTGCACGATAAAATAATAAAACCAGAGATATTATAATTCATTTAGGGAAAATTCCCAATGGAGAGATTACATATAAATAACTCAATGAACTCCTATAAGTAAGGAGTTAAGGCTAATCTCTAAGTCCTCTCAATATCCCAAATATCTCTCAACTATGAGTTATGCATTACAACTATTTTACACACTCATATATTATTTTATAATTATTAAAAACCTATTACTACCAAATAACCCAAACCACTCCTAAGTGTTCACATTATGAACAATATTTCTATAATAGTCCCCCCCTTAGTGTGAACATGGGGAAAGCTATCTCCTGTACCTGCTCATGATCTACAAAGAAATGAAGGTTTTCAATGAGTACCAACAACTCAAACAATATGAGGTTTTCAAATAGAACCTCCAACTCAAAAAATGGTTTTCTAGTGGAACCAACCACTACATAGTAGTGTACATTATTTTTCTCACATCATTGTTTCTAACTTAGAGGGATTACAAAACAAACATTATGATCACGCAGGAGCTTTGAATAGGAATATTACTTCTATTCATTATTACAACGGAAAGAAAACAAACCACACAACTGAAACAAAAGGTCACCAATACAATGAAGTAATCTCTTTGTTAGTGAATAACAAGAGATGCCAATTTTCCTCCATCCTCCTATGCCTCCATCCTCCATCAGACACTGCTTAGTATAGGTATTCATCTTCATCCTCATTCTGTTTAGGTTCATCTTCTTCTTCATTCTCTGAGTCTTCTTTAACATATGTATTAGCTTCATCCATTTTTAGCTTTCCTTTTATGATTTCCTTGGCATGAGTAATAAAAAGAAGAAGATTTATGTCCTTTTTTCTTACAATAAAAGCATTCTAATTCCTCTTTGTTTTTGAAAAAATTAGTATTCTTCCTTTTAATATAAAGAGCAGTTTCTTCCTCAATATCTTCTTTTGTTCTTTTTTCTTCAGCTAGTAATGGAGAAATCATACCTTCAAGTGAATGAGAAGGCATTTGACCAAGAGTAAAAACTACATTATTGTATTTTGGAGGTAAACTATTTAATAAAATAGCTTTTGCATCTTCTTCATCTACCTGAGCACTTACTTTTGTTAGTTGTCTTAGAAGAGATCTAAGATCGTTAATATGACTTGAAATAGTTGCACCCTCATTCATTTTCAACTTGAATAACTACAACTTAAGTGAGAATTTAGCATTCACAGCCTTTGCACCAAATATCTTACTTAGCAAATCCCATATATCTTTAGAATTTTTTTCTAAGTCTATATAATGCAACTTAGTATCTGATAAAGCAAGCCCAATAATGGATTTTTCTTTATCATCCCTAGTTTGTCATTCAAGCAATTTTACAGCATCTGTTGGTTTTCGTTCTTTTCCACTCATAATTCCCCTAAGGTTCTTGTTTATTAATTGCATTTGTATTTTTACCTTCCATGTGTGAAAATTTAATCCATTGAATTTGTCTAATGGAATTTCCATAATAGGTGTCGAACTCAGTTGAAAATGCATCCTTAAAATAAACTTTAAACACTGAAATTAAAATTTTCTGATTTGTGAAAAAGGAAAAAATATTTTTTTTGTCCAACAATAGAAAACATAGGATCAATGTGTAGAGATTAAAAAAATACACATTTTTTAAAAAAATGGCTCATTAATCTGAGTTACCAGCTGAAAATTATGACAATTTTAAGTTATAACTCCAACATCTTCCCAGACCCTTTCCAAATTTGGCAAAAAAAAAATGATTTCCTTCTATTTTTTTCATCTGTGTCTAAAAAAGGAAAGAAACGCAATACCTCTATTACTGTGGATCCGGATATTGAAAGAAGTCATGTCGTAGCCAAGTATAGATTCACCTGAGTGAAGCATCACCGTTGTTGGTAGATAAACATGTAGGTCACAGATTTGACTCCAATGAAACATGCAGGTCACAGATTTGACTCCAATGAAACACGCAGGTCACAAACTTGACTCCAATGAAACATGTAGGTTACAGATTTGATTCCAATGAAATGAATTTGATCCAGATCTAAATGCCTCACAAATTTCTATAGGTTATCATTGTGGTCTAACCCACTCTGATACCAAATCTTGTAAATATCTATGATTTAATCAAATAAAAAACAAAACATTGCACAATAAAATAATAAAACTAGAGATATTGTAATTCATTCAAGGAAAATTCCCAATGGAGAGATTACACATAAATAACTCAATGAACTCTTATAAGTAAGGAATCAAGGCTAATCTCTAAGTCCTCTTAATATCCCAAATATCTCTCAACTATGAGTTGTGCATTACAATTATTCTACACACTCATATATTATTTTATAATAATTAAAAACCTATTACTACCAAATAACCCAAACCATTCCTAAGTTTTCACACTATGAACAATATTTCTGTAACAAACCCTAAACCTTAAAGCCTAAAGTCAGAGCCCTAGACCCTAAACCTTAAACCCTAAAAACATGAGCACTAAACTCTGAACCCTAAACCTTGAACCATGCACCCTAAAACCTGAACCCTACACGTTGAGCCCTAAACCCTGAGCCTTAAACCCTAACCCTAAATCCTAAACCCATAACCCTGAGCCCTGAGCCCTAAACCCTAAACCCTAAACCCTAAAATCTAAGCACTAAACCCTAAACCATAAACCTTAAACTCTGATCCCTAAATCTTAAACCTTAAACCCTAAACCTTAAATCCTGAGCCATAAAACCTAAACCATGAATCATGAATCCTGAATCCTAAACCTGGAATAATAAAACCTAAACCCTAAACCCTAAACCATGAGCCCTAAACCCTAAACCCTAAATCCTAAACCCTAAACCCTTAACTAAGATCGCTAAACCCTAAACCCTAAACCCTAAAACTTGAGCCTTAAACCCTAAACCCTAAACCAAAAACCTTAAACCTTAAACCCTAAACCATAAACTGTAAACCCTGAACCTTGCACCTTGATCCCTGAGACCTAAACCCAAAAACATCAACCCTCAACCCTGAGCCCTAAACCCTAAACCGTAAACCCTAATCCCTAATCCCTAAACCCTAAACTTTGAGCCCTAATCCCTAAAATCTAAACCTCAAACCATTAACCTTAAACCCTAAACCCTAATCCCTCAAACCTAAACCCTAAACCATAAACCTTAAACCTTGAGCCCTAAACCCTTAACCCTAAACCTCGAATCCTGAGACCTAAACCCTAAACCTAAAACCTCAACCCTAATCAATAAACCCTGAAACCTAAACCCTTAACCCTTAACCTTGAGCTATAAACACTAAACCTTGAGCCCTAAATCCTAAACATTGAACCTTGAGCCCTAAAACCTAAACACTGAACCCTAAGCCCTAAAACTTAAACCTTGAACCCCGAGCACTAAACCCTAAGTTAATCCAATTCCCAAGTTATAAATAGAGTCCTACCCCCTCTCTAAAACACACAGAAAATAACAGAAATCATGTTATATTTCTTACATTCTTTCAGCACAGAGCATCCCCTCTACCTTGTGCTAATGTCTGTGTAATCCCCCTTTGTCCATGTATAAATCCATTTGCCTCATATCCTTGGTGCAAAGTTGGAGTTGATCATGTTCCAGCGAAGGTATTTCTTCAGTTCGAAGGAAGCACCTACATTTTGAGTAATATGGGCCTATCCACATTCTAGCGCCCATTCTAAAGTTTGTAAAGTAATCATGAAGGAGAAGGTATCTAGTTAGTTACTTTAATTTCTTGTTATTAGTGTAATTTCCAGATCTCGCATTATGGCACACCCGGTGGGACTTACCCACACTATGTTACCATTGATTTCCCAATTAGTGGTTTTTTCCATTCTTTGTTTACTATTTTTTTTTTTATCGTTTCATTTTCCATACCTTATGGTGTCATTTGGCTAGCATTAACACTATGGGAAGTGATTTTGTTGTGTGGTGTCTTGTGGTGTGTGCGCAAATTATAGTCACAATGAATTTATGATGCTCGTCACATTTTTGAATTATCCATTACCAGATTTAGATACTCATAGATCATGTTAGAAGTACCATATTCCATGCTCTATTAATATATCTAGTTTCATTTAACTGACATACGCATTAATAGATTTTTATTGTTTATTAATCTACAATGTCTTTTTATCATTGTTATTCAGAGTTTCACAATGTTTATAGGATTTTATCATATAAAAAATATCTTTGATTTATTTCATTGACATTCGTATTCAATGTTTGGTGTTTTTATGGTCTTCTTCATGCTTGCAGGAACAAACCCAATATAGTGAATTGGATCTCCAAAAAAAATCATAATCATATTTAAACAAAAATCATTTACTTCGTATCAATTTTGTTTCTTTGTATAGATACAATTTTCTTTATATCTATATCTATATGTAGGATTAGTAGTTATTTTAAAAGGTTTTTGTTTTTTTCATTTTAAATATATAATAAAAATAATCAAATCTTAATTGAAAATTAATTGTAGATCTTAGTTTCCATATATATATATATATATATATATATATATATATATGTATGTATGTATGTATGTATGTATAAACTAACCCTGAGCATGGTGATATTTGACAAGATGTTCATATACATTAAGAACAAATCATGGCCAATTTGAGTTTGTTAGAGACAATTTTATCAGAGCATTAAGGTATAATGACTAAGCCATACATAGATATTGCATCAAGATTATCTAAGTAGTTAATACTTCAAGAAATATTGCTATGAGTATCAAAAGGGATTAACAAGGTAGTAATCATGTTGAAAACATGAGGATTAAGAGGTATTTTCTAAATAGCACAGTCTTGGTGTAAAATTGCATTCCTAAGCTCCCAGATGGAGTGTGATAGGATGCAATTATGAAATAACTTTGTGAAGGTCAATTAATGCATGTTTTGATTCTGTGTAATCCACATATTGTTGTGCTTTAATAATTAAACCAAAGTGGTTGAGTAGGTATTGCAAGATGATGTTAAGAAACAGGTTGGTTGATAACTTAGAGGTGTTATGGAGATGGTTCAACAAGAAGATAGTTATGATGGTGTGTTTAAAGACCCAATTATTCATGTTTTTCAATTTCAAAGTTACAGACCACTATGAATAAGGAACAAGTGTTGTCAAGTTGAGAGAAATGATTCATGAAGTCAATAATATGATTGAAGACAATACAATAGGTACAAGACAACTATTAGAGAGGTTGATACCCTTAAATGTTCTTGATAGTTTTAGAGGTAATACATCAATTCAAAGATGCTAAGAATGTTGAGAACAATGTGATCAAGAATTGAAGGTATAATGAAGTTTTAACAGGGACTACCATGAAGTTAAAGAGCATATATGTATGTCTTATGCATGTAGTAACATGTGGAGTCTTTTTAAGGATTGCAAGGTCTTGTTGTCATGTGAAAGTTTGAAAAAGACAGGGTGTTATGTGTTTTGAGATGGATTTGTAAGATGGATACAATTATAATAAGTACAATCATGATTTTTTGGTTCTAGAAAATCCTTCTAAGTGTTTGAGAGAAGTGTGACTTGTCTACAAGGAAAATATGTTTGATGTTCAAGACTATAATTTTAGGAATCCATGAAATATTATTGTCAAAAGGTGCTTGTGAGGTCTATGGTAGTCCTGAGGAGAAGGATTGATCTAAGAAAGATAGAATGAAGATGACTAAGTTTCATATGAAATTTCCTAAATGATGCAGCAGTGATATAAGATGACAGACCTTGTTGCCAAGTTGTATCAATATTGATGCAAAAAAGGTTACTGAGATCCAAAGATAGTTAGTGCAAATAAGGTGCCTCTAAAATAAGTTTGAAAGTATTAAAGCATGTTCACCTGAGAAAAATATGGATATATTATTCTGTATGTATTGTGACAGTATGAGGAGATTTTTCAAAAGTATGTTCAAAGAGTGTTATGTGTTTGGAGTCTTGGTAGGGTTGATGAAAGCTTGAGGTATGATCTTTTTTCCATGTCTATAGAGACATGAAACAAATATGAAGAGGATAAAGTCTCGATGCAATTAAATGGAGGTGTAAAGTGAACTCAGTCATGGGGGGTTGTCAAGACTATGTTCTAAATATTTTACTATTGTTGATGAAAGTATGATGAGTATTATTGGTCTCAAGGGAATTTTGGTATAAGGTATGCAATGTTTTTAATTATATTATTTCATATATAGGTTTGAGATCATGTTTACTTGTTTTAGAGACAATAAGAATCCCCTATCTTGTCTTAAGAAGGTTTGTATCAGGTGAGTCAACAAGATATAAGGTTGAAATTAGTACAAGGTTTCTTATTGGTGATCAATCCAAGTTGATGAAGAGGTCTGATGGAGATGCTTACAAGGCAAGTTGTAGTAGTTAGTTGGTGTTTAGAAAATAAAAAATAGTTACAAATGATATGAAGAATCATTCATTTAAAGGTAAACTATGAGAATACATAGTGATGTTTTGTGCTTCAAGACCAGGATATGAAATCATGATTCATGACAAATAAGTTAATGTTTGATTCCTAGTTTAGCTTATAAAGAAGATGTGTCAAGACAAGGGGAGCTAGGTGGTTTTGAGTGGGCATTGCAAAAACATGAGCATAGAAGTTTCAAGTTCATGGTTATGATTGATTGAAGCATGCCAAGATGTGATATGAGTTTGTTGGTCTCATGAAGTTGATTCAAGACAGGGGAAGCTAAGTAGGATCTTCAAGATCCATGAGCAAGTTTGTGGTACGAAGAGGTGTCATTGAAAAATAAGTACTAGTAGATGTTTTCTTGAATTTTGCATATTTGAGAAGGTGTTATTGTCAAGAATGTATTTTGGCATCAATTGTGTGAAGAAGAAAATTATTTAAGGATAGAGTCATCTTTGATGAATATATGTGTTAAGAGGGACATATGTTTATCTCAAGTTTCAAAAATGATTTTATAGATGAGTAATTGAATTTTTCATGTTTGGTTGATGCTTCCAACTAAGTGGAAAGCCTTGTGGGTTGTCAGATAAATAAGACCATGATGTTTTAGGTATGTTGTTTTGTCATTAAAGTCAAAAAGGGGGAGAATGAGATGATGTCATGTGATTTTTTTAGGGGGAGTATGAGTTTAGTGTGTTTTTCCATCAATGGGTTTTTTCCATAAATGAAAAAGGGGAATGTTTTTGACCATGTGTTTTCATTGATGTCAAAGTGGGAGTTGTTTCCAGTTTTCATTGAGTGTCATTGAAGTAAAAATGTAAGTGTTGAGTTTCTTGTTGAGATTGTTTGGTCTTGGTGCTATTGTATGGTATCTTAAGTCAATATGGTGTCTTGTAGAGGTGTTTAAGTTAATTTTTCATGATTTTATGGTGCCATAGAGTGTGATTAAGGTCATTGTCAGTGTTCAAGGTTTACCAAGTGATGTTGAGGTCAATATTAGTGAAACAAGCTTGTTTTGAGTGCTTGCTTGTGAGGCCTAATGAGAATAATGAGGAATGGTATGATGAAATGAAGCATGTAGCACTTGTTTATACATGATGAAAGAATGGGGAGCATTAATATGAATTTTTGGGACACTCACAAGTGTATCAGAGTGCATGAATGAGGTTTAGTCAAGTTTTGTAGGTCTACTCTAAACATAATCATTAAGAAAGCATTCCCATGTGAGATGAGTTGAGAAGTTGTATAAATATTTGAGAAAATTTTAGTATTAGAGATGTGTTTTCAGGTTTATTTGATGATGTGTTCCAAGTTTCAGGTTGAGGTTTTGAATATTTTTGAAGATATTGCACTTTGACCAAAATTGGGTTTCCGAAGGTGAGTTTTAGAGCTAAATTTTAACTTTCAGATGCTCGTTGAGGAGTGTGTGCTTTGCATGGGGACTCAAGATCCTAGGGGTTTTTTAATAGGTCAGTTATGAATATTTTACAAGTATAAATAATTTTTTATCATCAATTTTATATGTACAATCATTAAGAAGCCAAACAATAACCCTCATAAAACCCTAGCCATATAACGACTTGGGAGAAAATGGTTGTATAGGTATAAAATTGATTCCTTTTGCAAATGTGATGATTTGAGGTTGTATAGGACTATTCCATATTTCCATTGATGTATTTTAGAGCTTTTGAAAGTATGTGGGCTCCATAAAAATATGTTTTTTTTCTAAAACAATTCAGTTTGTATAAATGTTTCCCATTGGACCTATTGACTAAATTGCCATTTATTAAAGCATATGAGTTGTAATACATTTCTATGATGATTTTAGATCATGTTTGAGGCCCTAAGATGTAAAGTGTGTCCTATTTATGAGGACTAAGTTTTAGGCAGTTTTGGGGGCAGTTTGGAGTAGTCTGTGAACATAGCCATTTTAGAGGTACTACATGTGGTTTCATGACTTGGATTTAATTTTATGATGATCCTGATATCAATAAATTTCCAATCATCAATTTTTAGGGTGCTTGGTTGTGCATTCTCTTTTGATGGTTTTATGAAGTGATGATTGTTATGAGTTTTTTTCATGATTGTTGGAGATTTATGAGGGCTTAGAAAACATTTCTAAGTGTGTGGTATGCCTTGGTGAAGTTGGTTTTTCTCTTGTTCAATCCTTGGTTGGAAATTTGATCATTTTAGTATTTTATGATTTTTTTTTGTCCCAAATGAGGTATAGAAGGTTCTTAGTGATAGTGGAGACCTACTTGGTCTTATGGATGATTTTTCTAGGATGTTATAATGGTACACTAAGTATTTTTTCTATATGAATGCATACCTACATTTTATATGACCATGAGAAGGGTAAAGGTAGATTAGAAAGTTCATTTGTGCTAGTTATGTATGAGAAGAAAAAGTGTGACCTAGAGGGGAGAAAGGTGAAGGTGATGAAGGTTCTTGTGACCTTGTTGAGAGTTAAATGAATATGTAATGATGTGCTGGAGAGATAGGGAAAGTGTGAAATTAGCTTGAAGAAGAAGAAGAAGAAGAATATTTTGAGTGAGGAGGTCTAGAGTGCATATTTAGAGAAGAATGAGAGTGAGCTTCATGGTGTCATCTTCAATTGTTGTAGCAAAAAAACTAGTGGTGATAAACATCTTCAGGTGGGTGAGTTGGTGCTTGATAATCCTATGGGGTTTTAACATCCTTGTGGGGTTGGTGCCTCACTAAATCAAGGATTGGTGCTCCTTGTATGGTTAGTTTCCTATTAATTTAGGGGTTTGTGCTCCTTGTGGGGTTAGTGCCTCACTAAATAAATCTTGTGTGATGTGTAATTTTCACATAAGTCCTTTATTTTGAATAATATAAGTAGAGGTTCAGTGGCTTTGCTTCCCCTTGAGGGTTTCCCACTTTATATCTTAGCTTCATTGTGATATCTTACTTATGTGGATGTTGTACATGTTTTTATTGAATGAATCATGAATGATAATGAATGATGAATGTAATGGAGGGAATGTTTTAAAGGACTAATTCACCCTATAGACATTTAAATTCTTCTTATGCAGTTTCATTGCTGAAAGTACACTAATTACTCGCATTCTTACTATTTCCATTATAATTAGTGATTTTCACTAATTAAATAACGCTTCCCTCTATTTTGGTTAATTAGTTATGCTTTTTTTATTAACTAACCTCTATCACACTCTAGATGCCAATTGACAACACATAATTAGTTATTATCCTCTTCCGAGTAAACAATTAGTGTTTATTAGCTAATTAACCCTGTTTACCCTTATTTTGATCAATAAACCCTATTATTGGCTCAAAACCCTCTTCCAACCTTTCAAAATCACCCATTTTTCCTCAAAAACATCTCAGAAGGCTTCAAACACTTATCATAGCCTCTTAATTGGTCCTAATTGGTCAATTAAGGTTCCTCACATGTTAATCACTTGTTAATTTCACTAATCACGATTAACAAGCCTTAATATACTCTATTCCTTTAGTCCCACATGCACCAAGATGTAAGATTTCCCCAAATAGAAAGCTATATAAAGTAACTTACATATATATTTACACTTTACACCATCCTTTACTTCCTTCTTGTATTAGCTTGCTCAATCTTTGCACCCAATTTTCATGTTGGTTAGTAGAGGGATATCTAATATGACCTTATAGCCAATTGTAGAGAGATCCTATCACCATTTGTGGATTAGCAAAAACTAATTTTATTTTCCTTAGATCTAATTAGGTCTATGTTAATTAGTAATCATCTCACATAGTAAGGATGCTTGGAGATTGAATGTTTAATTTCATTTAGTTTCCATTAATGCATGCTTTTAAGCTTTGATCACCATGTTTCATTCTTAAAATTAAAGTTTGGCTCTAGGATACTATGGTGATAGTCCTTATTAGTTAGTCATATTGCAAAATTTTGGGGTGTTATCTTTTGGCATGCCCAGTGGGACACCTTCAATTGTCCTCTATATTCAATTTGAAGTTTTCTATATTAGTTTCAATATTTTTAGAGTAAATTTCAAGTTTTGAAATTTAATTTCCAATTTTGATAGTTGTTTAAGCTAGATTAGTTGTAGTTTCTTTTTTTTTTATATTCTTTTCAAGATCAAAGGAGGTAAAGTGCTGTCAAAATTACATCAAAATGTCAAATATTTAAGCTTTATCAAATTTTTCTTGTCAAAACTCATGTTTTGACTACCTATATAAAGGTGCATGCTCACGTATTCAAGTCCATGCTCACGTTGTAAGGTGTGAACTCATGTCATCAAGGTCATGCTCACACTCCCAAGTCCGTGCTCACCCTTCTTTGTACATGCCTATGTTCTATTGAATTTTCACCCTCTGTGTGATGGCCACGCTGGTACTTCAAGGTACGTGTAGGTGTCTCTCTGAATGCACTCATGTTAATTGACTATGGATTTTTGACACAGGCACGCTGGTGCTATTAAGGCCACAGTGGTATTTTCTGATGTGCATTGCTACTGTCAGGGCCGCATTGTTGTGCTAAGGGGCGCGTTGGCATTCTAACGTAAATTTGGCTCAAATTTCAAAGTTTTTATTGTTGTTTCTTTGTGCTTCTATCATTTTTATAGGATTTTTAATTGATTTTACTACATGTTTTATGATTTATAGTAGGTTATCTAACACATTATTTAAGGGTTTGATGAATGATTTTGTTTCCATTCTTTTTATGAGTTTTGGATAGGGTTTTGTATGCTCTTATCTTGTACCTTGTGTGATCTTGAGAATCAAAATCAACTTTAAACCTTCTTTTGCTAATATTAGAGTAAGTGGAAAATTTCATTATTCATTTTTTATGCTTAAGGGAATGAAATTTTCTTATGGAATTTGTATGATCCTTTAGTTTAAGATAATTTATTTGATAAACAACTAAAGCTAAAGCTTGTGTATGTTCTTCTCTTGCACCTTGTTTGGTCTTGAGAACCAAAAACAACTTTAGTTTTTCACTAGAAAACACTTGAATTAATTAGGAATGAGCCTTGATTTACAAAGAATTATGGTAGTTATTTTATTTACAATATTTTTCATTTTTATCTAGTTGGGTTACTTTTTGTGTATGCTCTTCTCTCGCGTCCTTAGACAATATTGAGAACCAAAAACAACATTTAATCCTATTTTTATCAATATTATAGATCTTTTTGGATAACTACTAACTATTTTTATGTAGGAACTAATGCTTTCCAAAGAAAAGAAAACTCTCTTCAAACCAAACGCTAACATACACGTGTGTTGTAGGTTGTCAAAGGTGGTTCAAACCAAATTGCTTAATCCTAAAGATAAGAAAACACACCACTTTGGAAAACATTGTATATGCAGGTTTTGGTTAAGAGATACGGCTCGTCTGCTTGAACTAGGAGAACTTCCCTTTAGCAAAAGCCTTAATATAACAAGAGGGATGCTCCTAGGAACCCCAAAGTAGTTCACACAAGAGGTAACCTTGTGAACGAAATGAAAAAGTGCTCCACTACCCAATTGATTAGTATTCCTAAAGAGATTAGAGTCAAAACTATCTTCACGTGACTCCAATGAGATATAACTAAATGCATTTATTGCTCATTGTATTAAAGGGGTAAATTAAAGTCAAGATACTCTAAGATTTAGTCAATGTGAATTTTCTAGAAAACTGAGCTCGCAAAGATAATTTGTGACACCTAGAGAGAGAAATAATAGGAAGCTTGTGGCTTGGAGCCAATTTGACTTATCCATCGTACTCTAAAGAGCTCTCAAAACATGAAAACTTTGTTAGATTCAAAACCTTGTTAGCCGAAAAAGGGGAGATTCTCTCAAAGTTGAAACTGTGTGTTATTTCATCATGAAATTTATGAAGTGTTCCTTTTTCCTAGTTTTTCACTTGTCCTAAGACAAGGCAAAAATCTACCAAAGTTACACCTAGTATTTTTCTTCACCACTTGGTCTACTCCTTTTTTTATTTGTTACCCATTTGGGACAAAAGGAAACATATAAGTAGGTATTTCTATCAAATATTGTGTCCACCACTTTTACACCCGCTTACATCTTTCCTTATTGCGAGTATGATAATAAGCGTTGAAAGTGTGTTGGTATGTCTTTGTATCTTGGTAGCCATCGTCTCAATACCCATAATTGAGATTTCATATTGTAGCTAGGTTGTCTCATCACTTGAATTCCTTTGATTTGTTATGTTGCCCACATTATAGGCATACAATTGTGATACTTACATCTTGTTTCCATTATGAAACTTGGTCTAAGTCTCTAAATTGTATTGTTACGCTGCTCACACGCATAACAAATTCTTGATATAATTAGGCTTAGTTTTTTATCCTAAAATTTCCTTGAGTTTTTTAGAGTGTTGAGGTTACATTGTTCAAATCGCAATAACATCATTTTGATACTAAAAATATTGCTTCGATCACAAATCTTGATTCAAGTGTCCAAATAGTGTTGTTACATTGCTCGTATTGGTAACTTCTATTTTCAAAGACTTGGACTTTGCTTGAGTCCAAAACTAGTTTTAGTATACCTTGTTGGGGATCACATCAACACTTTCTTAGTTTTTAGGTCTTGTTTATTTTACACTTGATGTAAGTGGTGATATTGTGTTTTCACTATTTACACTAAACCTATCTTGGAAAACCTAGGGAGTAAACTATTTTTGTGACTGGATTTTAGTCTTGTGTTTAATTGTCTTGTTCTAGTTACTTTTTGTCATTTATATTACGTTGCTAGTATATCATTTTTTATTCTTTGATATCCTTGGGTTCATTTCGACTTTTATATTTGTGGTCATTTGATATTCAACATTATTTGTGATGACTTGACATTGTTATGCTACGTAAATTTACCTAGGGTCCATTTTAGTCAACCTTAGTGAAATATTTCATGTTATGCCTCCTACCACAAGAATGGGGCATTGAAAACTAGAGGCAGATCCCTTTGGAAATGACATGTTAAACCAAATTTTAGAAGACAATGTCATGGTTGATCATAGTGGTGGTGAGGAGAATTCTCCTTGAGAAAGTTTTGAGTTGAATCCAACCCACTTTGATGATTATATATACTAACACAAACATGAGGTTCTAATGCATGTCATAGAGTTAGGAGCAAGGCTACCCTTTATGGAGACCCTTCTCTCATTACCGGTATAGTTCGTGGATAAGAAGAGTTGAACATCCTTCTAAGAATATTAATGACATCTTAAATCCAGGTCATGCCTCTACTTCTGGATAACAGAATGATGAGGAGATACCTTTTAAAAATGATGGAGATTATCGTAAAGCTACTATTATGGTTCATTGCAAGGACCATGAAGAGAATGTTCATCGTGATCAACCTCCTCTTATGAAAATCATAAAGAATTAGCTACCCAAGAGGTAACTTTAGAACAACAAGTGCAAGCTCTCACTCGCCAATTGGCTATTTTAGCTTTACATGTAAACAAGGAACAAGAAATACCTTTAAAAAAATCTATACCAAAAGATAAACCAAAAGCTTCGTACCATAAATTCAATACCAACTCTCCTCATCGAGAGGCACGTAAATAGTCTTATGAGGAATTTTATGCGGACAATAAAGGTGGGGATACAACTAGATTTAACCATTTATACATGCCCATGCCACCCACACAGGACCATCTCTTCAATCAAGAGTATTCAACCATGAAAAATTCCCTTATAACTTTACAAGAAGGAAAAACATGCAATAGCAAAAAGTACCAATTCAAGGAGTTATGCCCATATCCATTCAATAAGGCTATGTTGTAGGTACCTTTCCTACATCATTTTGATTTTCCAAAGTTTAACAAATACAAGGTAAAAGGTGACCCCAGAGACCATATTAAGGAATTTTATATGGCGTGTCAAGAGGTCATGTATAACAATAACTATCTCATTTTCCTCTTCCCATGAAGTTTAGGAGGTCAAGCGCTAGAATGGTTCTTACATATCCCTATGGTATCTATATCTACTTGGCCAAAACTGTCTAAACACTTTATATGTCACTTATCATTTAATATTGAAAGTGATGTCACCATGTTATATTTATGTAACAAAAAACAACGAAATAATGAGAACTTCTCTAGTTTCCTACAAAAATGGTGAGGGTTAGCTAGCTGCTTCCCTTGTTCTATCCCAGAGAAATAGTTGATCAATATATTTGTACCCAACCTCTACCCTGAAATTAGATTCCACTTGCAAATGCATTTTGGTAACACATTTGAAGAGATGATAAAAAATGGTAGTCAAATAGAAAAAGCGTTGTTATCCAAATGGACTCTAAAACCCTTTTCACGTGACCATGATCATAAAGATTCCAAACCTAGCGACAAGACAAAGTTTGTTCCCTATAAGAAAAAAATGTTATAGGCGATGGAATAACAAACTGTAAATGAGTGCAAGTAGTTAAAAACCATGATCCCTTGAAACATGCAAAGGGAACTCTGCCTATGGAGTACAAATTTTGTACCTTCACCCCTCTTTCTGAATCTATTTCATTAATATTAAAATAGTTAGAGGTCGTTAACATGGTTAGATATCTTGACACTACACCTTATGGGGATGACACACCTAAGCCATCATGGTTTAGGGAAAACAATATTGTGGATTTCATCGTGTCATAAGACCAATAAGTGTTTGAAATTGAAGCATTATATTCAGGACTTAATCTACAATGGTGATGTGGAAATGGATTTTTCTCCACCTAGAAAATATCCCAACGTAAACATAGGAATCTTCAAAGATCATTTTCCTAAGCATAACAAAGGAAAGGAAAATTCAGATCAGGGATAGTCATCTTAAACAAAGAATGTTAATTATGTTTCAAAGATAGAGAAATTTGACCATTTTTATGCCTTAATAGGTTGTATCAATCCACATGTTGAGCATATCAACACGATTAAATCAAGGGAGTATGTTGTGGCAATGCAAAGAACTTTCCGTGTTATTTCAAAACTTCTTCCCCTACTCCTCAAGATATTCATTATGATGTGTTAGAACAATTAGAGAAAACCAAGCCTAATATTTCGATCTTGGATCTTCTTAAAATTTCTAATGTTCATAAAGACATCCTTTGTAAGACATTACAAGGACTAGGAGTGTCTATTAATATTGACCCAACACACTTATAAGCAATAGTCGCACATATCACTCCTAAATAGCATATACTTCAGTCCAACATAAATCCTAGAAGAAAATCCCTCTCATAATTTACCATTACATATTAAAGTCATAATCAAATGTAAGAAGGTAAAAATAGTGCTTGTAGATGGTGGATTGGGTTTAAAAATTTGTACTCTAAAGCTAGTTCGGCAACTAGGATGTAATGAAGCTGATTTTAAAAAAAAACGTCATCACCATAAAGGTGTATGAAAATGAAGAACGAAAATCATCCGATATGATTAATTTCTCAATAGAAGTAGGTCCTATCAATCATGATATAAAGTTCCATGTCTTGGACTTCAAGCTCCCTTACAACATATTTCTCGGCCACCCATGGATGCATGCCATACAAGTTGTACCTTCAACGTATCATCAATGCTTAAAGTTACATCATGAAGGGAATAACCTCACTATACATGGAGATCCCCAACATTTTTCTAATTGCAGAGCATTATTGAGCTACTTCCCCACCATTTACGAATGTCCTTCTACAGAGATAGTTGTTCCAGTTTAATCAAAGGCGCTCGCTTCATGAATAGATCTAAATACCTTGTCTCCTAATGAAAATGGTGTTTCTACATTAAAATCTCATTTTTCTACATGGGTGATGACATTTATTGAAAATAGTTGTAGAGAATATGATATCCAATATGACCTTCTAGTTCATAACCTTCCCCTATCATCCAAAGCATGTGGTAGGTCATGTTACAAGTTTCAACGCTCCAGCAAAATTTTCCCTTTCAATTCTTTCACTTCTGGTGGATTATTAGAAGATGAAAATATGCTCAAAGATATTATATTTCATCCGGAAGATGATGAAATGGCTCTATGTTACCAATCACCTAAGTATGTTATTCCCAATCTAATGATGCTTACTATGGGATACAAATGGCATGGCTGCAGCTGCAACAAACAAAGTACACTAGAGGAAATTCTAATACCTTATTGTAGAGTGGGTAAATATGGTATTTATTTTTGGTCGTATGGGTCTCATCCTATAGAGGTTGAGGATACCTCTTCTGAACCCGAAGATAGTTCATCCAAATGTGAAAGTGAAACATATTCTTGATGTTGCCTTTACAAAGACCTTGCCTCCACGAACCTATTTTCTGATGTAACCATCTTAACTATAACTCCTAATATATCCCTTACCACTCAGACACTAAATCTTATTTACTCATCACTCGTGAATTGGGACCAACAATAGCATATGTCAATTGAATTATTTTAGAATGACGAAGCTATTTTTGAGTTACTTGTTATTCATTACAATATCTAATAAATGCCCTCAAGAAAGGATTCTCCATCTAGCTCAATGCATGCACATAATTTGGGGAGGATGTTCAGTTGTGCAATCATTTAAGAAAAAAAATAAGCCAGGGAAAAATTTCCACTAAAAATCCTTATAAAAAGAACAAGTCCAAGTCTTATAGTGAAAACCTCTTTAAAGTGCTTATGTATAAACAAAAATCACAATCAACAGAAAAAATAGTTGACCAGTCTAAAGGTGAAAATATCTTTGAACCTCCTTTAGAAGAAGAAGATCTTAATCTCCCCCTAATCCTACGTGCATGGAGGACGAGTCCAAGTTATTGGCAGAGGAGACAATAGATGTAAATATTGGCATGGAGTAATTTCGCAGAATAGTCAAGTTATGAGCTTCACTCTTGGATTGAGAATAGAAAACATTTGTGTTGCTTTTGAGAGAATTTACAGATATCTTTGCTTGGTCTTACATAGACATGTCAAGAATTGATCCTGAATTAGTGGTACACAATCTTGTTGTGCACCTAGATGCCAAGACATTAAAACAAAATCTCTAAAATATGCATCCTCGTGTCAACTTGTTGGTCAAATAAAAGATAGAAATATTATTGGTAGTAGGATTCATCAGGCCTATTGACTATTCAGAGTGGATTTCTAATGTATTCCCAGTGTAGAAGAAACCTGTCATTATTAGAGGTTGCACCGATTTTTGAGACATCAATAAATATTGTCCTAAAGACAACTTCCCTCTTCCCAACATTAACATGATTGTCAATTTGAAAATTGGTTACGAGATGTTATCGCTCATGGATGGATTTTTAGGTTATAACTACAAAAAAATTTCTGAGGAGGACCAACATAAGACATCTTTTACAACCCAATGGGGAACATTTTTTTACCAAGTCATGCCCTTCATCCTCAATAATTCTGGCACAATCTATCAATGGGCAATGACTGTAATCTTTCATGATATGATCAGTGATATAATGAAAGATTATGTGGATGATATATTGGAAAAACCCAAGACTTGAGAAGATCACCCAAAGATCTCGCAGTGTATTTTTTAGTGTCTAAGGGACTATAAGGTCTGACTCAACCCAAATAAATGTCTTTGGAATGCTATTTGGAAAACTATTAGGGTTCATTGTTTCAAAGAGAGGAATTGAAGTAGATCCTATAAAGGTTACAACAATAACAAAAATTCCTCCTCTAACAAATATCAGACAACTGTGAAGCTTACAAGGAAAGATGCAAGAAATTATAATATTCAGATCTTATCTTGTAGACAAGTTTCCCACATTCACACATCTTTTGAAGAAAGATGTCACTTTTCATTTGGGTCCAGAACATTAGCAACCATTTTCTTTTCTCAAGCAATATTTGGATAAACCTCCTATTCTAATGTTGCCTAAGGTAGGTGAACCATTGTTACTCTACATTTCTGCCTCACACTTTATAATTTGGTAAATGTTGGCCCAATATAATAAGGAGAAGAAAGAAAAATTTACTACATAAGATGAACATTGATAACTTAGGAGCTCAACTACCCACAGATAGAAAAGGCTTGCTTGGTCGTAGTTTTTTCCTTTCAAAAATTGTGTCATTACTTGTTAAGTAATAAGATCAAGATAATATCAAAGTTGATCCATTAAAGTACTTATTTTCAAATCCCACACTCATAGGAAAGATGGGAAATTGGATCATCTTACTCAACATGTTTGAAATCGATCCTGTTCACCCAAAATTAGTAAAAGGGAAGGTTTTGGCAGATCAAATAGCTGAAGCCCTTTGCCAAATACTGAACGTTTAAGTTTAGAACTTCCAGATGTATCTACATTGTACCTTGAGGAATCTGTTATATGGAAAATATAATTTAATGGATCCTTTACATTTCATGGTTCATGTGTCGGAGTTGTGTTGATCGCTCCTTCAAGAGACTTGATCCCTCATGCATTTTAACTTGGGTTCCCATGTACAAACAATATTGCAGAATATTAAGCCCTTATTACAAGGATGAAACTAGATATCAAGTGGTACATCACACAAGTGAATTTGATTAGGTATTCCATGATTATTATCAAACAGGTAATAGACAAGTATAAAGTTAAAGATGAGCAACTTCTTCCATATAAGAAGATGGTTGATTCCCTAAAGGACTATTTTGAAAAAATTACATTTGAACAAATCCTAAGATGACATAATCGAGCAACATATTCTATGGCCATAGTGGGGTCTATGTTACACATCCCACCTGGAAAAAATAATACGATGTTCTTTATAGAAAATATGCAAACACCAACATATGATGTGACAAAATATTTCTTGGTATGTGATGTTGTTTGTCCCTTTTCCCCTTAGTATGTAGACATTTCCAACTACCTTCATGATGGAACCTTTCTCGTAGACATTTCCTAGGATAATAAAAGAAACCTTATCCATCGTATAGCCCGTTATACCCTTCTTGGGTGAACTCTCTATCATCAAGGCTATGATAGGAATTTGTTACATTGTCTCAATTCAGATGAATCCATCCTAGTGATTAAGGAGGTGCATGAATGCATATGTGGGGCCCATACTAATGGGATCATCCTAGCTAAGAATATACTCAGAGTAGGTTTATATTGGCCTACCATAGATAATGATTGTTGAAAATATGTGAATAAATGTTTGCAATGTCAGAAATACAACACTTTGATACATGCGTTGGCCCAGTCATTACAACCTATCATAACACCGTAACCTTTCTCAAAGTGGGGGCTTGATCTTATAGGTAATCTTGAACCTACATCCTCATATGGCTACAAGTTCAATATCAAGTCCACAAAATATTTCATAAAGTGGGTAGAGGCTATTCCTCTTACCTATGTTAAAGGTGCACAGATATCCAAGTTTATCATGAACCATATAATCTTCTGATACAGTATCCCCTTTGTCATTGTAGATGACAATGGTAATTCCTGTAAAAATAAAATGGCGAAATCATTATGCAAACGTTTTCAAATCACTGTCAACTATTCAACACCCTATTACCCTTAAGGTAGTGGGAAAAATGAAGCTTCTAATAAAACCATTTTCCATATTATGGAGAAGGTGGTGCATATAACAAGTTGTAACTAACATTTACAGATTCACCTTGCCCTGTGGGCATTGAGAACGTTTATCTGCACTCCTATGGGGGAAACTACATATTCCTAGACCTTATTTGTCACAAAAGTATTACTACCTCTAGAGATCGAGATCCCTTATTTTCATATAGATCTAAGAGATTACCTGAATGAAGAGGAGGATTATAGAGTAGCTCATCTAGAAAAGTTAGGGCTATTAGATGAGAAATTAGTTCATGCTCTAGATCACCTTAAAGTGTATCATGATTGAGTGTGATGAAGTTACGAAGAAAGAGTGACACCTCATCAATTTTAGGTAGGAGACTTGGTACTAAAAGAATCAGTTCAACACCACCAAGGATCGGGAAAAGAAAGGAAATTTTGATCCTAACTGGTTAGGGCCATATGTTGTAGTCACTGAGTTTTATTCAGGTGCCTTCAATCTTGCTTACTCAGATGGTTAGGAACTTCAGGAGCCCATGAATGGAATGCATCTTAAACATTTCTATGCTTAAGTGTGGTATCTCTCAAAATATCATAAAAACAAAAAAATAAAAAAGAGAAATAAGTACGTCCAATAGTGAAAACCACGCAATAGTGGAACTTTGGACAAGTCCTTTGTAGAAAAATAGATTCTGATGCCATTGGAGGGTCCATTGTTCACAAGAATTTCAGGTCTAGGATTTTGATAGCTTTATCCTAAAATGGTCCTTTTCTACTTTTCAGTTGCTTTTGAGCCTACCCCTCTTAGCATTAATCCAGTTGACCCTACTTTTGAATGTGAAGAGTTTCCCTTGGTATATATGATCAGGAGATATTTTTCAATGTCAAAAGTTCCCTAAACTTCCCTAAACCATGCTAGTGTAGTATATCCTTTAGACAACTTTCCGACGACTATAAGAATGTGAAAAATGGACACTCTGAGCTCAAGATATGTCCAGTCAAATTTTGGTCAACCAAAAGGTCAACTCTGGTCAACAGGTCAATAATGGACCAATAGCAATGAGACATGTGGCAAAAGGAGAAAAGGGAAAAATGAAGGTTGTTCAAGTTATTTGCAACCTTCGATCTTTGACACATGTAAAAGTGGGCTAGAACAAGAGGCTCAACTTTTGTTACGGAGGGGAGCCTAGCCGCCGTGAGGACGACTATATTATCATCGACATGGTGGGTCCTCAAACCACCATGAGCTCGATTTTCCTATTGAGGGTCGACAGGTGGGCTTATTTTTCATACCTCATTTGGGTTGAATTTCCATATTTCATTATTGGAATATCATATTATGGTAATGGTCAAAGTTTATATTACCTTGTAATTATTCACCATGTTATTCTTGGCAATGCTCGAGGCTTATATTATTCTCCATGGTTGAATTGATCACAATGTTATCCATTTCCTTATGATTGGGGTCAGATTTCTATATTGGCATAATATATTACTTTCCATGTAATGGTATTATCCACACCATATAATCTAACCGCTTTTGCCACGCATTATTCTAACTCCACCGCTTTATCTCCATACTCCATGCATACCAACCAATACACATTCACCTCTTAAAGTGTTCGCCATTTTAAACTATATGCCCAAATCATGGGGGAATTCAAATATAGCTGAATCTTATCAACAACCCAATAAAATGGCTCAAAATCCAATTAAAAACCAAACCGCCCTATCTTTTAAAGATCTCCTCCACCCTTTATGCAAATTGGATGTGGGATTAAAACAAAATGAAGTGGCATAAGAGTAGGAAGTGGGATTTGAACCCCCAACCTCTTAGCTCAAAGACACATCTATTAACAAACTCGCCCAAAGGGCTCGATGGGTTATAAAATGGGTTGTTACAATTTATACAAGGACAGTGTCAGGTTTGTGTATAGGCAGAATAGGGGTACTTGGAGGAAAATGCAATTTTGAGGCACTTCTGTTCACATCCAGGTCTCGAGTTATATATGAAAGTTGCTCAAAATTTTGAGACAATCACAATGGTGTGATCATTCATCCAATTTGGAGCTTTTGTGACAAATTTATTTGTTGTTAAAGTCACACAAATGCGTAGAACCAAAGGGGGACACTGCCACAAGTGGATTAGGAAGGTGAAGGATAGAGGTTGAGCTCCATTAACATCTTTTGAAGGTCTAAAACATAGTTTTGCATGTTTTTAATTCATTATTGGTTAATGTAAAGGTTATTGTATTTACATATTTAACATTATTAATGGATCGGTTCACCACGAACCTGGGGAGGTAGGAATTCTAAACCTCGTAAACAATCTGGTGTTGTGTTCTAATTTTTATTTTCAGTTTCTGATTATTTACAATAATTTACATTCCTAATTTGAATATGGATGCAACTATAATCAGAATTGATAAAATTGAAAAAATCAATTAAATCTGAAATAATGACTTTTTGGGCTTTGATCAAATAGTGAAATTTTGAGTAAATTGCAAACTTAATTTCACTTCTAAATTCAGTCCATAAATTAGATTTTTAATCAATAATTTGGAGTATTAAGATCTCTTAATTTGATTAGATTTAATGATCCTCTGAAATGATTAAAAGTGTTAATTTCAAACACCCATTTTCAGATCAATATCCCCATCTAACACTAGGGGAAAATTTGCATCATCACTTCTTGCACATAATATATGGCATTCTACCCTTGTACATCCCATCTAACATTGGGAAATCCACATTTCTTCATTTCCTTGCATTTTTCTTAGGAAAAATTCTTGTAAAAACATCAAAAAAATTTGTATAACTTTTTGAAAATCCCAAAACATCTATATATGTTAATTATAAAACTCTAAACATTCACATACGTTTCATATAAAACTCAAAAACGATAGAACATTGTCTCGAAATAAGACCAAAAACAACAAAAAAATGATTCCAAATTATGCCAAAAAAATAAAGTAGGAGTTTGCTTACTTTATTTGTTGGTTTGTATAGTTTTGATTGCATTACTTTTTCATATTATGTGCTTAAAATTAAATTCATTTTCTTACTTAGACTGAGTATAACTTTAATATGTTTTGTATTAGATTGAATTCATTTTATCTTGCATACTTGTATATAGTTTTTTTGTCATTTGTTTGTTGTCATTTCATCATAATATCATCTATCATCACATCTATACATCATATATCAATAAAGGCTAAGCTAAATCATCATGAATATGAAAATCAAACATGTATGCTAAGCTAACATCATATAATATCACCAAGAGGGGCAAGAGAGACCACCTTCTGTACCCCCCTTAAACATATTCCATAATAAAAATGTGGATTAAACATGCTATCCCACACAAATATCATAAAGAAAAACATGGTCTAATCAAAATATCCTATCAACATGCCATATGATATCATCAAATGACCATCTCATAATCAAACATACATCATAAACGTAGATCACCATTAAAATATGGATTACACATGATATCTCATAAATAAAATGTGATACACCAAAATAATCCATCATCATCATATATCATCATAATAAATGTCCATGTACAAAATCATGTGTCTCGATTCATATTAGATAAAAAATGACATCATGGGCATGGATCAAAATTGTGCCTTCATCATGAGGCATGATAAAAAAACAATACTTATGCATCGTATAAAAATGTGCCTTCATATCGAGGCATACATAAAAAAGATACATTTGTATATATACATCAATAAAGTGATTCAATTGTTACTCTCTCCTCATGCAAACTATCAGGCCTACCACAAGGTGGTGGCATCTGTGGTAGACCCTGTAGAGGTGGCATCTGGTGGGATGAAGCTTCCTGTTGTGCCAAATGACCTTGGTCTAATCACGTTGATCACGATGGCCTCTGTGATCTAGATCATGATAGGATGTTGGCTATCTGACTGTATTCTAGGTCTCTCTACACAACTAGGATAATTGTATGATATTGCACCCTATAATATGTGGCCTCACCTATCAGGGAGGCACTCTGAACTGCCAAAAGTTATACTCCCGAGGAAGCGTATAACACTCTACTCCCGTGCTCGCTAGCTCTTCCTACATTTGGGATCTATCTAATAAAGCATGATCCCTCTCAGCCTGCAAATTTTCCCTCTCTGTGATCACCCGATATCACTCTATAGTGATATGATCTTTCTCTATCTGCAACTAATCTCACTCTATAGTCACTTGGTCTCTCTATATAATGGCTTAATCTCTCTCCAAAGTAGCATGAAGTTGTAGGAAAATCACCTAATGCAATTGCTGATGTAAGGAAGCTAGCCCCCCTTCACCCTGTGTATCCTCATCCATCTCCTCTCCACCTCTACCATCTCCTCCACCTCCTGGTGGACTATGTGGTGGGATCATGTGTGGGGGTGATAGAGGGTACCTGTAATAGTGCTCGTAGTGGAAACTGAAGTGGTATATGTGGTTCCTGTACCTATGGCTATACCACTACCTGATGCTACACAACCACGTGCTACTAAACCAATACCTACTATACTTGTACCCCTGCCTATGGACCTACCTAGGATCTTCTTGAGCATGCGATCTAGGATCTGGGCCCTTTAACCCCTACATTTTCATAGTTATCCTTTCATCTAGAACTACTTGTGGTATCGTCAACCACCATGACAACACTATAGCTGTTTCGCTCGGAATGTTTCGACTACTGGGAATAGAGTTGCTCTATCCTTTCATTCCTTTTAGAAACAGATGAGGTTAGGGTTAGGAGGAATACCTGTTGAATGTCGAGATGGTGTGCGCGTACCGTAGAGAAAGATCAGGCTGACTGCGAAGAACTCCTTTTTGTCTTGGAATGACTACCTGCAAATAAGAACACAAGACCACAAGATTTTGATTAAACAATAAATGAGGAAACTGCCTTGGGCCCAAGAAATATAAAACTTCCTTTCGAAGGTGGTCAGTTCCCCTGCTAATATGAATTAACACAAAAGACTGCAAAATATCAATTAAATTGTCTCGTTGAACTGGGTAGGGGAAAGGCTGGTTTTCCTGGTTTTGATCAGAGGAACCGATGCCGGTTACTGATAACCGATACCGGTGGGTTCTAGGATCTTCTTGGTAGCTATGGTGTTTGTAATGGCTGGTTTATGGATGATATTAGGAAATGGGATGATTAGAAGCAAAAGAATGACAGTTAGATGCAATGGCACGTTGGGTAGTGGATTCAGAAATGGATTTAGGAGGACTGAGATTCAAGAAGCATAAGAAATGTTATAATAGAGGACATGCAAGATGTGACTTACTGGTTTTGACCAAGATGCAAGTTGATCTCCTTGGTTGTAAACACTTCTGGTTTCTTTACTCGTCTCTGCTCTGTCAAGTGAAGATCTGGACTCTGTTCCTCGCTCGCAATGCTCTCTGTTGATCCAGAAATCCTTTGACTGATCTCCAAAATGAAATTCCGATCCGTTGTTTTGGTTTGGGGAGCCCATTTACAGGGAACCGATGGTGGTTGCGTAACCGACGGCGGTCGAGTAGGAACCGGCATCGGTAAGGAAAAAGTAGGCTATTTTTAGTAAAATAGCCCACCTTCCCTGCTTTTCTCCCGAGAGATCAGTTGCGGGCTTGGTCAAGTGGCTAGAAGGTTGGCTTTGGGTGCGAGTAAGGAGGCATTAGTTATGGATGTGAGTCTAGACCAAGTCATGGGTCCTAATTAGGTTAGTTTAGGGTTAGAGCTAGGTCATGATGAGGTGGAAAAGTGAGGTGGCGGGTAGGGTGATGTGGATTTATCAATTATAAGGTAATTAATAAATAATTGTGTAAGGTTTAGGTGATGAGGTTAGATTGCGAGATGAGATGCGGGTCACAAGGGGTCGTAAGACACAAATTTGGTGTCTACATTAGCCCCTTATTGTCGTGTAGCTTGTTCTGTAAAGCTGCGCGGACAATAATATGAAGTGGTTTCTCGTGTTAAAGATATACGTAATCCCCCTCAAATCTATCGCCGATTGAGTGAACGGGAAATCAGGGATAGGGTTGATAAAGGGTACATGTTGTAGAGAGGATGGTAAGGTGGTGGGGTAGGTCCAAGGAAGCAGACGCATGTTGAAATGCAATAGTACGACGAGGGTACATGATTTGACAAGCAAACCAGCAATGTGTAGGCAAAGGTCGATAGTTTATCCAAACAAGGGTGATATAATCCTGGTATCCAAGGCATAGGAAGTAGCTCCAGGGTATATAACAGGTGAGGTACAGGAACGTTTAGGCATGTTCGGCAGTACCAAATGGTTGGTTTGGTTGAGATAAACGTCACGGTCTAGGTCTAGGCAAAGTTGGTCGATAGATCAAGTCAAGGACCCTAATCATGCTAAAACACGAACAGGTGAGCTCGATTGAACAAAAGGTACATGATGGATGGATAAAATAAAACGTTGATTGTGGGTATGGTATTGAAGTGATACGGCCTTGGGTCAGACCAAGTGGTTGGGCGGTGGCCCTAGGTCAGGTTAGATGGGTAGGTTGAGGCCTTGGGTCAGGTCAAATTGGTAGGGCGAGGCCTTGGGTCGGGCCAAATAGGTAGGTTGAGGCCTTGGGTCGGGCCGAATAGGTAGGGTGAGGCCTTGGGTCGGGCCAAATAGGTAGGGCGAGGCCTTGGGTCAGGCCGAATAGGTAGGGCGAGGCCTTGGGTCGGGCCAAATAGGTAGGGCGAGGCCTTGGGTCGGGCCGAATAGGTAGGTTGATGCCTTGGGTCAGGCCAAATAGGTAGGGCGAGGCCTTGGGTCGGGCCGAATAGGTAGGTTGAGGCCTTAGGTCGGGCCAAATAGGTTAGGGTGAGGCCTTGGGTCGGGCCAATTGGTAGGTTGAGGCCTTACGGGAACTATATAGTAACAGAGAATATAGCTGAGGAGTTGAGGGGTCTAGAGCGATTGAGGTGGATCACAGGGCACAGGCCAGGTGAGTATGAGAGGATTCCTCCATGCGAGAAGGCGTATTCATATGTTATAGGAGAGATTGGTAGATCAGTGGGCGGGTACCAATAGCCGCGGTACCTTTGAGGACAGAGAGGCCCGGCGAGAGGCGTCGACGATCACGATCATCTCCTGGGTCAGGATAAATTGTGAGGGTCTAAGTAAATGTTAGCAAGGTATAAGAATAAATAAGGATGCCAACCTGCATGTCAATGATAGAGAAGATGTATTTGTTTAACATCTAAATAAAACTGAATATGTATGTTGATTTGAGTTACGATAATAATAAGATTGTTTGTGTTTTGATTTTCGGTGTTTTGAAAAAGGATAAAGAGGACTGTGATTAAATAGAAATACACAAAAAATATTTATATTCACCACACAGGATAGGTTATGGTAGGGGATGGTCGAGCTAACCTTGGGAGACCCCATGTCTCCGAAGTGCTGCCTACATAGCCCATTGCACAAAGCAAGGAGGGGCCTCAGACCGATGTAGTTCTCCCTTAGGATCAGGGAGAGGTGAATTCAGGCAATTGGGTACGGTTTAGGCAATTGGTTGGTTGGTAAAAATATTAAGATTAATAAAGGTAAGGTGGATGGTGTTGGTAATGAATTGGTGATGTTGTAAAAGGTATAAGGGAAGTGAAAGTTAGCCTACCCAAGTAGAAGGGAATCATGTCCTGATTAAGATCAACACACAATCCTAGATGCGAGGCAAAGCGGAAAGAGTGCTCCGTAGATGAAGAGAGCTAAACAAACCACACCACGTAGAACGAGCTTGGAGCCCTAGGTACCGTGCATAGACGAGAAGTCAATAGGTGAAAAGAGTTGTGTGATCACAATATATCGAGCGTACATTACGTCCCTTGAGTTGAAACAAATGGTGAGGTGAGGTGGATGATATAGCTGAGGTACGGAGAACTTATTACAAAGTGAGTGTTCTGACGGAAGAGAACCTACCCTAAATAGACAAGTCCATGACTCAAAAGTTCTTTTGAATGAGGCTTTTATTTTATTGAATGTAGACTGATCGATGCGGGAAGTCTACAAGGGATATTGATTGTATTATTCTTGAGGTCTTCACGAAGCTGATCAATGCGAGAAGCTTCTGATAAAGGCTGACTGTGTATAGCTGTCCTTCGAGGGAGCAGTCTATTTATAGTAGCAGATATGATTGTAATGCATAGCTGTCCTTCGGGGGGAGCAGTCTATATATAATAGCAGCAATAGTTCGGCATATAGCTGTCCTTCGAGGGAGCAGTCTATATTTAATTTAGATGACTAGATGTTCATTTGGCGTGAAGCATCTAGTTTAGTAGGAAGTTTGACTCAAGAAAATCCCATAAGAATACGGCTTATTTTAATACTTTGAAGTCATGGACTAGACTAAAAAGGGGAAGGCATCATCAAGGGGAGGTGAGGATCAAACTATGTGAGCTTGATTGTTATTATGAGGTGTAGGAAACAGAGTGTATGTAGTGGTAAGTGAGCTCAAGGGACGAGCGACAGGTAGATAAGAAGTGATATAACACTAATTTCAACAGTAGAATGGTCGAAGATGCAAGGCATTAAGGGGTTCAGGTTCAGGTTTACCATTAAGCGAAGCTAAACGATAAGTACCAGATCCATAGGTATGAGTGATTATATAAGGCCCAATCCAATTGGGAGAAAATTTTCCACGTTTGCTCTTTTCTAGTTTGGTTACATGTTGATTCTCTTTGAGAACAAGATCACCAACCTTAAAGGTACGCTCATGAAGTCACTTATCATAAGCACGTTTAATGCGTTTTTGATAGATTTGAAGGTGATCAAGAGCTGTAAGACGACGTTCGTCAAGAAGCTCCAATTGGGCTAACCGCTCTTGGCGGAAATCATCGTTGGTGAGAATATCTTGAAGAGATATTCTAAGGGAGGGTATTTGTATTTCGAGAGGCAAAACAGCCTCGGTACCGTATACCAAAGAAAAAGGTGTGGCATTAGTAGAGGTACGAATGCTAGTACGATAAGCCCAAAGGGCAAAGGGAATGTGATCGTGCCAATTTCTTCCGGATTCATTGACAACTTTCATGAGGATTTTGGTTAGTGTTTTATTAGAGGACTCGGCTTGCCCATTGGCTTGTGGATAGTAAGGTGATGAGAAACTAAGTTTGATACCAAAGTTTTCACAAAGGTCTTGCAACAACTTGTTTTTGAAAGATTTTCCATTATCTGTTATCAGGCGATGAGGAACACCAAAACGACAGATAATGTGGTGGTTAATGAACTCGACAACTTTTTCTTTTTTGATTGAAATGAGTGGAATAGCCTCCACCCATTTTGTGTAATATTCGGTCGCTGTGATTATCCAACGGTGACGTTGTGAAGAGGTCGGGTGAATCTCACCAATAAGGTCTAAACCCCATTGTGAGAAGGGCCAAAGATCTTGAGCGATCTGGAGCGGGTGGCTAGGAGTATGTTGAAGGTTGGCATGTTGCTGACACATAACACAACGCTTAACATATTCGTAGCAGTCGTTATTGAGAGTAGGCCAATAATAACCAAGGCGAAGGATTCATTTGGCCACGGCAAGGCCGCTGAAATGTCCACCACAAATACCGTCATGGACCTGTTGGATGGTATGAGTGGCCTCCGCGCCAGTTAGACAGCGAAGGAGGATGCCATCAAATCCACGTTTATAGAGGAGTCCCCCCATGACAACATAACGCGAAACACTTTTAAGAAAAGCACGTTTGCTGTTACTAGTAAGGTCAGGTGGGAGGACAGAGATTGTAAGGTAGTCGTGAAATTGGTGGTACCAGGTATCCTGTGAATTAGTAGACACAGTATTTATCATACAAACTACCGGGGTTGAATAGGATGGGGCAAAAAGTTGTTGGACCACGATGAATAATTCAGAGTCAGTTGGCGCGGCGGGAATTTGTGAGGCTAAGCAAGCCATAGTATCCGCAAATTTGTTAGTGGAGCGGGGAACGGTTTGTATAGAATAGTGGGTAAATAAGGCTAGAAGTGAATCCACGTAGTGTTTGTATTTTTGAAGTTCCTCGTTTTTGCATTGGTAGACGCCCATAACTTGATTGACTACCAATTGAGAGTTGCCAAAAATGTTGATAGATTTGATACCTAAGTGTAACGCAACTTGGAGACCCAGAACAAGGGCCTCGTATTCTGCTGTATTATTAGTGCAAGGGAAATCGAGTCGGAATGAAAGAGGCATAGGTTCAGCGTTGAGAGGAATGAGAACAACGCCGGCTCCTCCACCGCGCTGGCATTTAGATCCATCGAAGAAGAGGGTCATTGGGTTACGACTCTTCCCGGAGTGAAAGAGTGGCAATGAGTTCGTCGGGGAAGGTAAAATTGGTAAATTGTTCCCCAGGTAAAGGAGCTTCCGCAAGTTGGTCTGCGATGGTTTGTCCTTTGATTGATTTTTGGTGGACAAACTCAAGGTCGAGGTCGGTGAGAAGCATGAGCCATCTAGGAATGCGTTGGTTCAGATGAGGTTTGCCATACATGTAATGGATGGGGTCTGTATTGGTGATGACGAAAGTCTTGTGATTTAGAAGGTAGTGTCGGAGTTTGGTGGCCACGAATGATAGGGCAAGGCACAATTTTTCTACATGTGTGTACCTAGTCTCATAGTCCACCAAAGTACGACTTATATAATAAACGGCTTGTTTGCGATTCTCAGAGTCACGATGTGCAAGCATGGCTCCTACAGCGTGGTCAGTGGCGGAAAGGTAAAGGTAGAAAGGGCGGTCGTCTTGGGGTGGGATAAGCACGGGTGGCTGCAAGAGATAGGATTTGAGAGCTTCGAAGGCTTGGTGACATTCTTCGCTCCATTGGAATGCAATATCCTTTTTAAGGAGGTGATGGAAAGGTTGACACCGATCCGAGAGTTGGGAGATGAAACGTCGGATAGATTGGAGCTTACCTTGTAAACTACGCAATTGTTTGAGATTTTTGGGTGGGGGCATTTCTAGGATAGCTTTGACTTTAGATGGATCGACCTCAATGCCACGCAAAGAGACGATAAAGCCAAGAAGTTTTCCCGAAAGAACACCAAAGACACATTTCTTCAGTTGAAGGCGGACAGAATATTGTAACAGGCGATCAAAAATAATGGTTAAAACATCGAGATGTTCACTACGATGTTTAGACTTGCCGAGAAGATCGTCGACATAGTCTTCAAGGATAGTGTGCATAATGTCATGAAAAATGTAGGTCATAGCCCGCTGATAGGTAGCACCAGCATTCTTAAGGCCAAATGGCATGACACGATAATAGAAGGTTCCCCAAGGAGTTATGAAGGTAGTTTTGTGTTGATCGGCAGGGGCAACCAAAATTTGGTTGTATCCTGAAAAGCCATCCATGAGAGAGAGCATCTCATGGCCCTGCAGTTAGATCAACAAGTTGGTCAATGCTAGGTAAGGGGGAAGTCATCCTTAGGGCAAGCGAGGTTAAGATCCCGGAAATCTGTGCATATCCGAAGTCCCCCTGTCGCTTTAGTGACAGGTACGATGTTAGAAATCCATTGAGGATAGTCAATAGGCAAGATGAAGGAAACAGAAAGGAGTCGTTGGAGCTCCTCTTTGACCAAGAGAGCAATGCGTGGATGCATTTTTCTCAATTTCTGTTTGACTGGTTTGGAATCGGGGTTTAGGGTAGATGTTATGGACGGCAATGGTAGGATCAATTCCTGGCATGTCAGCGTAAGACCATGCGAAAGCTTGGTTGCGAGCACGGAGAAAGGTAGTAAAGGCGGCTTGTTCTGATGTGTTAAGGGATTGTCCAATCTTCACAATGTGAGGATCCTCCTCCGTGTGGATGTTGATTTCTATGGTAGATTCGTTCAGCATAGTTTGGGTTTCAGATGGTAAGGCTCGTTGAATATAAGAATCATCCGCGCCAAGGTAAGTGAGGATGGAGTCGTCATCCTGGCATTCAACAACATTAATCAAAGGTGAATCCTCTTCGATCATGTCTGGATAAAGAAGGGGCAAGAGAAGATGGGTCGTCATTATCGCGTTGATAAGTGAGAGGACCTATGAAGATAGCATTTATGAAAAAAAAAAGTTAGGAGGGATGGATTCAGGGTCTATAGATTCTGTGGGTGATGATGGCAAAGTGGGTGATGATGGTTTGGTAGGGGCGACGTCTTCTTCTTCCAGGATACAGCTGATAGGAGGTGTCTCCTGTGTAGGTGTTTCGGGAAAACGAGACCACTGCGATCATTATGTTTACGGGTAGTCACGGGAATGAGTGTATGTCGGCCTTGTTCGTAAAGGCCAAAACCAAAGCCTTTCCACGCACAGCGAGTCAAGAAGGTGAGGGCGAAATGACGATTTGTCAAGTATTGAAAATCGGATTGGAAGGGAACCACACCAAGAGGAGGTTCAGGGGTAATGGAGGATGCGTCAACACCCCCATATGTTAGGTTAGTGCGGCAATGGGGTGGTCCGTAAGAGATTATCTCCCCCACGCGACGGTCGTAGGTGGGATGTGCATGTAATTGTCCGTACTCCTGCGGGGTAGGGAAAGAACTAACGTTATATAGGCGGTACTCCCCCAGCGTAAGGCGCTGAAAAACATCTACTAAGGGGTCGGAGGTTGGAATGTTAGCTGCGGGAAGGGAAGTGGTTTTTGCGATGGTGGTTTCATCAGTTGAAGGCGTAGGCGCGGTTGAGGTGGATGGTTGAGGTACATTTGAAGAGGATGGTTGGGTTGAATGTATGGGTGTCTTGATTGGTATAAGCACATCGTTAGGGCGGTATAACATATTGCAGGTTTTAAAGGGGGGAGGGTCAGCTTTTACGGTGTAAGACTTCCCCTCGTACTCAAATTTTATGCATCTATGTAATGTTGAGGGAACGCATCCCATGGCTCGGATCCAAGGACGACCCAGCAATATATTATATTGGAACTCTCCCTCAAGGACATAGAAGAGTTCGGGTAAAGTACGTGGTCCTACGCGAATGTTGAGGATCACGGTGCCTAAGGTAGAAGTAATAGCGTCATTGAATGACCTCAACATGATGGGGTTGGCACACATGCAACTAAAAGGGATGTTCATCTGTTGGAAGGCTTTTGAAGAGATGATGTTTAGGCTAGCGCCCCCGTCAATCATAACCTGACGTACTCGAATGTCCCGGACGTAAGCAGAGATGAAAAGGGCAGGGTCGGGATCTTCTGTACCAAAGTCGACAATTTCATCTTCAGAGAAACTGACTGCAGCAGCTTGTTGTACAGAGACAGAAGTGGTTGGGGCAGTGGGCTGTTCGGTGAGAGAAGCAACGTGATTGGGTGTTAGAATGGAGGTAACAGGCAGGGTTTCATTAGGCAAAACCTCTATCCCTTGAAGGATCTCAACGAGAGCTTGTCGATGAGATTCAGAAGTCTGAATGAGATCATACAGTGTCATTTTACGGGCGATTGGTGAAGCTGTTTAATCATATTTCGGTGGGCAATGCCATTAGAGACGGGATAGGTGGGTCCGCGAATGACCACTTTAGGTGGTGGTGCAATCGGGATGTTTGACGGAGAAAGAGATGCCGCAGGTGTGTTTTCTTTTGCTTTCCCATTGTTTTTCTGCCCTCGAGTAGCGACACTAATCATATTAATCTCGTAGACCTGAGATGATGAAGATGGTGGGGATAACTCATGGTCTTCAAGAGGTGGGGTTGTAATAATGATAGATCTTGGTGAGGCGGGGACAGATGGTATAGGAGAGGGAATGGAAACTAAAGGTCTCTCCCTTCGTAAGTTGTCTTTCTTAATCTTTCTATCCGGGAGAGGTGACTGGCGAAGGATGGTTTTTAGAGCTTTGCATCCCTCCACATCATGTCCTGGTGTGCGGTGATAAGCGCAGATTTTTGACTCATCGTAATCCATAGTTCGGGGCTTAGACGGGTCATAAGGTCTAAGTGGAGGTAGGGAAATGGTCGCATTCTCCCCAACATAGCAAGGATTTTGGCATAAGATCCTTTGAGTGGGTCAAAATCGGAAGAGGATGAGGGTATTGATTGTGTGGGTTTTGGTAATGTTTGGGCGTGGTTAGTTCGTATGGGTGGCGGTTTAGCCGAGGGGTGTTGATACATGGTTTTTACTAAACGTGATTTCTTTGGCACAGAGGCTATGTTGGATGATGAGGCCGCAGATGACGTGGTATCAGAAAACAACCATGGGGAAATAGGAGTAACTGAAAACAAATCTTTTGATGATGGAATTTGTTTAGGGTTGATAGGTGGACAAGATACGCAGAGTGACGGTGTTGCTATACCCTGGAATTTCTGTATAGGTGCGGAAGGCGTAGGTTGTTCTAAAGAAAACGCAGAAGGTATGATATATTGGTGTAAGGTAGAGGGATGGGGTCCCAATATGGAAGGTAGGTATGACGATGATGGTTTTGATTGTGATAGGGGCACGGATTGAGTTTGTCTCCTAGGTGGCGGAACGGATTTATTTTTGGATAGATCGAGTCGCTTAGGCGGGTGTGTTAGACTGGGCATTGGTGAGGTCCCAAGCGTAGGGGAAGATCTGGTTAAGTTGATAGAAGTGGACGGGGCATTTGGTAGAGGTGAGGGGGGTGAAGGTGAGAACAGGGGCATTTTAAGCTTCTGTAAGCACTTCGGGTATATGGTGGAGACATCAGGATCAGTCATTTGCATTTGAGTAGAAAAAGGGGTACTCAAACGTTCCCATAGGGCCTGTCTATCTTCTGTGGAATGACAGTCTCCAGGTGTGATTTGTAATTTTGGTACGGAAGAAAGGTGGGTTGTAATTCCAGTCCATTGCGGGTGTGATACAAGAGGTAGATGAGGCACTGTATCAATAGATGTTAAGAGGTCAACCGGTCGTTGAAAAGATTTAGGTGATGAGGGACTAATAGGTAGGAGGGCGTGTTCGAGGGGATCTGTCACGTTTAAAGAATGTGGTGATGTTAGTGTAAGAGATTTCTCGTCTAAGGATGTCAAAAGGAGTGGTGAGCTTTCCCCTTGTGTAGCAAGAGTGGTAGAAGGGGACGTTTGGGAAATAGATAAATTAGATAACATCCGCTCACAGTCTTGTAGGGATGTGGTGTAAGAAGACTCGTTGATGAGAAGAGAAGTCCGGGCAGTTAACTCTTCTATGGGTAAAGGAATGATTTCACTTTGGCTTGATGGTGGTGAAAGAGGTTCAAACTCCTGTGTTAGTGGAGAGGCTTTTAAGAGACCTCCTAGATAGATCGGCTTTTGGTGGATCGAATACTGCCTGGATCTCATGAATACTCTCCTCGGCTAAGATATCCTGGTTTGTGTTACTGTTGAAGGCAAATTTTTTTAGGAATGGCTTGTATGAAAAAATTTCACCTGATTATCAAGCACTGCGACAGAAGGCTGCAGACGCGCGACGGGAGATTTTGCTCCCGTCGCGCGTCTGCAGCCTCCGACCTCTGCTTTCTCATCAAAAAATCTCTATCGCGCATCAACAAACTCTTTGTCGTGTGGGGTTTCGGTGGTATGGGCGTGGTTGGTTCAACGGGTGGTGGTTTAGCCGAGGGGTGTTGATACGTGGTTTGTCACCGTGATTTCCTTTTCGCAGAAGCTATGTTCATGATAGGCCCAGATGATGTGCGTCAGAAAACAGACCTTAGTGACGCACGTCACTGAAAACCTATTGACGATGCGAATTTGTTAAGGTTTATTGGACAGGATACGCGGAGTGACGGTGTTGCTAACCCTGGAATTTCTGTATACGCGCGGAACGTAGGATGTTTTGCTGCCGCAGGAGGTCATGATAGATTGATGTAGTAGAGGGATGGCGTCCCAACTAAGGCCTATTGACGATGATGGTTTTGATTGTGATAGCACGGATTGAGTTTGTCTCCTAGGTGACAGAGCGATTTACTAGATCGAGCCTATTGACGGGCGCGTCAACTGGCCTTGGTGAGGTCGCAAGCGTCAGGGGAAGATCTGGTTAGTTGATAGAAGTCGCGCGTCATTTGGTAGAGCCTTAGGGGGGGTGAACGTGCGAACAGGGGGCATTTTAAGCTATCATGTAAACACGTCGGGTATATGGTGCAACCTCAGGCCAGTCTTCTTGCTCATGAGTAGAAAAAGGGGTACTCAAACGTTCGCATAGGTCAACAAAATCTTCTGTGGAATGACAGTCTCTAGGTGTGATTTGCAATATCTATACGGAATCTCCTTGGGTCTGTAAAACCAGTCCACTGCGGGTGCGACATCAGGAGGTAGATGACCCCCTTGTCGCAATAGTCTTAATATGAGGTCAACCGGGTCGTTCATATTTAGTTGAAAACTGTAAGTAGGAGGGCATGTTTGAGGGGATCCTCACGAATAAGAATGTGGTGATATATAGTGTAAGAGATTTCTCGTCTAAGGATGTCAAAAGGAGTAGGCGAAGCCGACCCTTGTGTAGCAAAAGCGGTAAAGTGTAATTGTTTGGCGAAATCATAAATTAATAGCATCCGCTCACAGTCTTTAGGGATGTGGTGTAAAAGATTCATCGATGAGAAAGAATATCCGGGGTAGTTAACTCCTCTATGGGTACGGATATTCGCCACTAACCTTGGCTTGATCCCTGAAGGAGGTTCAAACTGCTGTGTTAGTGGAGAGGCTTGATTTAAAAAAATTTCAATAGAGGCTTTTGGCTGAGAATCGAAGACTGCATGGATCTCATGAACACTCTCCTCGGCTAAGATATCTTGGTTCACGTTACTGTTGGACGAGTGATTCGGGAATGGCTTGTTGAAAATTTTCAGATTTCGGTTAGCAGGGGCGTTAGGATTATCGAGGGTTATATCCCCTGCGTCAACCATTTCCTGCACTATGTTTTTCAACATCTTGCAGTTTTCATGACTATGTCCTTTTACGCGGTGAAAGTTACAAAAGTCATTTTCTTTGTACCAGGAAGGTATTGCGCGGGTGGAGTCAAACCCAGAGTGAGGTTTAACAGGGGGCAAGGTGATAGCCCCAGCTTTGAGCAATTTCTCCAGGATGACGCCATAAGTTTCTCCCAAGGGAGTGTAATTGGTGGGCTCGGCTTTATACTTATAAGTGGTTTTCGGCGGAGTATTGGACGGTGTTTGAGATTTGACCATTACCGCGTGGACAGCTCCTTTTGATTTAGAAGAAGTGGACGTGTGAGGAGTGGTGGTGTTTGGCTTGTTGGTAGAATCAGGAGTTCGGAAATTGGGGTTTTTGTTACGCAACCGCAATTTCTCTTCTTCTAAGGCTCGAATTTCAAGTTTCCGAGCCATGGTAAAGGCCTCGTCGAATGTGCGGAAAGTTTGAATTTGGAGGGTAGGGGAGATGTGCTTAGTGCAGGCCCGCGTAAATAGTTTGATGAGTTCGGTTTGAGGCAAGGCATACGTAAGTTGGTTGATAAGGCCCCGCCATCGTCCAACGAAATCTGCGATAGATTCGTCTTCAAATTGTCGGATGGCATAGAGGTCAGTGATAGATACTTTCTTGGCAATGTTAATGGAGAAATGATCCAAGAAAGATTGGGCTAGTTGGTTAAAAGAGAAGATTGAGTGCTGGGTTAAAGCACTGTACCACTCCAAGGCAGGTCCTGATAAGGACATGGGAAAGGTGCGGAGTAACAAGGCATCATCATGGGCAATCAAATAACAAGCATGTCTAAATGATCGCAAGTGTTGTTGAGGATCCTCTTTACTGTTAAAACGAGTAAACTTTGGCAACTCCCATTGAGGAGGATATGAATGAAGGGGGACAGAAGGGTGAATGGGCTCCCGAAAAACTTGCTCGTATGTCAAGGCGCTACGACTTCCTGAAACGGAAGCCTCCAGGTTTTGCATTTTGTCCATCATTTGTTTGATGAAATCTGTGGTTGGATGAGGATGATGGTGCCACAGAATAGGGATGTCCCATATAAGGTGTTGAGGTTACTGGATACGTGTATGGGAATGAAAAGGTAGGCGGAGCTTGAGAAGGAAAGCTCGTGTGAATAGGTGGTAGAGAGTAAGTCATGAATGGAGTGGTCTGAAAGAGAGATGAGATAGGGGCAGTTGGTGGTAACGATACGTGGGGTCCAAGATTAACCAAAGGAAAGCTAATCGGGGTCGTATGAACCTCTGAAGCTGTCGGATTGGGAGACGGGGCTAGAGATGCAGGAAGTAAGGCAGTGTTATCAGGAGGAGTGGGAGCTAAATGAGCAGCTATACTAATAGGCATGCCAATAAGGAGCTGACCATCAGGCGTACGGTCAGGGGTATGAGACAAATAGTATTGTACAGCGCTGGGATTAGCATCCAGAAATTTGGCAAAGTCCTTGTCTCCTACAGGAATTTGGGGGATCTCACTGGTGTCCGTAGGGTTCCCTATAGAATGTGAAGGGGGTGATTCAGGCAAAGACACAGAGCAGGCATGTGAAACCATGGCGGTGGCTTGCTTCGAGTGATGACAACCATGGACAGAACACACAGGAAAGTTTCAATCTATCAAGAATAAAAACAACCTCAGAATGGTGAATTTGGCAAGTTGCTGGTTTGTCAGGGGCTGATGAAGACAGTAACCGATATCGGTTTAGTAACCGGTGTCGGTCACAGAGCAAACGACGTCGGTCCCTTAACCGATGCCGGTGTCAAAAGTCTAGGATAAGAAGATATAAAAGGCTGCTAATTTGATTTTTAGCAACGTTGAGTATATTTATCAACTTATTGATCACAGAAGACAAAGTATGACAGAGAAAACAGAATTTGAAAACAAGCAAGAGGCACACGCAAATCTAGAGACTAACCCTAGGGTTAATTTTAATTATCGTGGGCTTATGCCTTTAGACGTAAGATGATGTCAGAATCCTAAACAACAAGACCTAGGGGAAATGTCAAGTTTGTTTTGGCTTATAAGGTTACCTCAATCGGGCGGAGGAATACCGCAGAAAAGGGGGGATGTTTGAGCTGTTGTGTTAATTGTGAAGTGATTCGGTATGTGTTGTGCAGTGAAACTAAGGTTAATTTCCTGTCAATACCGTGGATATCACCCCCACGTGTACGACCTGTTACTTAATCTATGTTCACTAGAATTGAAGAACAACAAGCAGGAATGCAATGCACGTGTTTTAAACCCAAATCGAAAATTATATTCGATGAAGCAAGAGAGATGACTTTCACTAATGCGAAACTAGGAAAGCAAGACAAATTCTTTACGAAATATATAACAAAAGCAGCAACAGCAAATATGCTTCCTAAAATGAAAATAAGCAAGAGAAAGAAACCCAAAATGGGTCCCACCGGGCGTGCCAAAATGTTTCGCTCGGAATGTTTCGACTCTGGGAATAGAGTTGCTTCTATCCTTTCATTCCTTTTAGAAACAGATGAGGTTAGGGTTAGGAGGAATACCTGTTGAATGTCGAGATGGTGTGCGCGTACCGTAGAGAAAGATCAGGCTGACTGCGAAGAACTCCTTTTTGTCTTGGAAGGACTACCTGCAAATAAGAACACAAGACCACAAGATTTTGATTAAACAATAAATGAGGAAACTGCCTTGGGCCCAGGAAATATAAAACTTCCTTTCGAAGGTGGTCAGTTCCCCTGCTAATATGAATTAACACAAAAGACTGCAAAATATCAATTAAATTGTTTCGTTGAACTGGGTAGGGGAAAGGCTGGTTTTCTGGTTTTGATCAGAGGAACCGATGATAACCGATGCGGTTACTGATGACCGACGCCGGTTACTGATAACCGATACCGGTGGGTTCTAGGATCTTCTTGGTAGCTATGGTGTTTGTAATGGCTGGTTTATGGATGATATTAGGAAATGGATGATTAGGAGCAAAAGAATGACAGTTAGATGCAATGGCACGTTGGGTAGTGGATTCAGAAACGGATTTAGGAGGACTGAGATTCAAGAAGCATAAGAAATGTTATAACAGAGGACATGCAAGATGTGACTTACTGGTTTTGACCAAGATGCAAGTTGATCTCCTTGGTTGTAAACACTTCTAGTTTCTTTACTCGTCTCTGCTCTGTCAAGTGAAGATCTGGACTCTGTTCCTCGCTCGCAATGCTCTCTGTTGATCCAGAAATCCTTTGACTGATCTCTCAAAATGAAATTCCGATCCGTTTTTTTGGTTTGGGGAGCCCATTTACAGGGAACCGATGGCGGTTGCGTAACCGACGAGCGGTCGAGTAGGAACCGGCATCGGTAAGGAAAAAGTAGGCTATTTTTAGTAAAATAGCCCACCTTCCCTGCTTTTCTCCCGAGAGATCAGTTGCGGGCTTGGTCAAGTGGCTAGAAGGTCGGCTTTTGGTGCGAGTAAGGAGGCATTAGTTATGGATGTGAGTCTAGACCAAGTCATGGGTCTTAATTAGCTTAGTTTAGGGTTAGGGCTAGGTCATGATGAGGTGGCAAAGTGAGGTGGCGGGTAGGGTGATGTGGATTTATCAATTATAAGGTAATTAATAAATAATTGTGTAAGGTTTAGGTGATGAGGTTAGATTGCGAGATGAGATGCGGGTCACAAGGGGTCGTAAGACACAAATTTGGTGTCTACAATAGCATACCATACAGCATAATCTAGGGTCCACCCCTAGATCTACTATCTCTGATCATTGCACCTAAGGTTGTGGGACCACTTGTAGGAAACTGGTCTTGAAGAAAATTTCACCTCCACATTTGGTGTGATATTACAAGGAGATAAAATTGGCTCAACCCAAATTATGATGGGGTTTTCAAGGTACCCGCGGGATGTGATAGGTGTTGATTGTGTACTTTTTGGATAATGGATCAAGCTCCTTCCTGCGACTAAATCTGCAATCATAGACACTACACAAGATGGAATTAGTAAGATGGGTAGGTGGGTTTCTTGGAAAAGGCCAATTCCCATAATCCAAAGGACTTCCTTACATAGATGTCAACCCACTTTTAAAACATTCAAGTTTTTATTTATGAAAAATGGATACAATATGTGATGTATAGAAGTGTGACCAAATATCTTACACTTATTTAGTTTATTACATACATCAACTGATAATAATGATATGAAAAAGAAAAAAAATCTAGAATCCGAAGTCAAAATCTTGGTCAGTATCTAAGTTCTCAAAAAAATAGAGCCTACTGAATAGGCTAAATCATCATCCTCAGTAAATTATGAGGGAGGTTCTTCGATGTAATAATCCATGAAGAAGTCATAACACTCCTCCTCCATGTCGTAGAGACATGCAAGGTTGGAAACAAAATCCACAAGGGTGACTTCACTTTCAACTTTAAATTTAGATGAGTTGTGTGTTTCTTCAGGGATGTCTAATCCTTCTTTGTATTGGTACTCAAACTGTGAAATATTGACTTGGATGTGTTGTACTTCATAATATTCTTCCCAGAACTCTTCATTGGCTTCATGAATCTTCTAGGTTGATGCAAACATAATCTCTAGTCGATCTAATGAGGCTATGTAGATAGCACATAGATACAAGTCATGCAATAAGTTGTATTCTTCCCAGTGCAAGGGATGTTGGAAAATCAAGAGTGAATTGATGTTGGTGATGGGGTGATTAGATCCTGATATTTCCATCTGATAGATCTATTCTTGGCAAGAGCTTAATACAAAAGAACAAAGAAATTAATGAAATCTAATTATTAATTAGATAGAAAACACATGAATCATTCGTGATCAGGCTAATCACCGGGTGATTCTGAGAAATACTAACATGATGCTAAAATAAATGATTTTACTGTTTAATAAGAAGCAATGATCTATTTTAAGAGAAAAATTGAGTCTAGAGATGATTAAACATATAAGATTTAAGGTGAAAGGGTGAAATCAGAGAATAAGAAATACCTTTGAACATCGATATATGATGTAATATTACCTTTGATGGTATTTGGACAATGAATGACCTTGAACAACTCCTAAATGTCTGATGAATGAGAACGTGTTATGGGTAAATTTAAAACAACGTTGACACCACCCTGGTAAATGCTTAAAAAACGTGATGATGTTCCTGGCTCATATGGATGATCGTTAATGGTCCTGAAAAGAGGCAAGAAAACTAATATTTATAGATCATCGACGACTGAGGGAATCACCTGCGATTTCAGTGAATTTGAATTAGGGGATGACAGGGGTGATTTTCTTTCCATTTTGAACTTAGATGTGGGGGATTAAGGGGGATTACACCTTAATGATTTAGAAATATCGAGTGTGAGTTTTATATGTGGATATATGTAGTTTGGATGGATGGAGGATAATTAGAAGGTTTCCTAAGTTACACTAGTCCTAACTAGTGAGAATTGGAAATTTTTTATATGGATAAGTTAGAGGTGGTTAGGGTAATATTTTTAGAAGGTTTCTTATTAAACTAGTTATAAATAGTGAGTTTGGAGGAGTTCTCATGGTGAGGTGTGAGTGTGAGGTATAATATAGGAAATTTATTTATTTAATCAATTATTTAGACATAGGGGTGTGATGACTTAGGAAATGTGGGTGTTAGCTAATTAGTTAAATGAATTAATTAGGGAGTACTAGTGGGTGACTTAGGTCAAGGAGTGTCATGAATTGAGATAAAATAATATAGTGGTGTATTTTAATCATTTGACGATCATAAATAAGTTTACATAATTAAATGAAGACGAGGGAGTGTATATTTTTGGTGTATACATTTACCCTTTTTTGTCTGACGGTTTTGACAAATCGTTAGACAAAAATGATGAGAAGGTTTGTTTTGTATGGGTGATTCAACTACGATGCAATAAAATGAAAACTAGTGTGACTTGTTTCAAAAGTGGCCCCATTCCAAGGGGGGTACAAAATGGGATACCATGGAATCAATTGACAAGGTGACCAAAGGGTTCATTTCCTATAAAAAAAAAAATGATTTTTGCCAAGTAGACTGATGAAAGAGAAAACCAAGTGATGGGGGGGCCAAAGGGATTGTGTCCCATAGATGAAAGATGAATCCCAATATTTACTATGTTTGTTTGATCCAAGTTTCAAGGGTTAAGTTCCATTGAAAATATGACACACTTGTGCAAAAGAAAAATTATCACGGTTTAGGGAAATATGGGCATATATTCCAAAAGGGGGTAAATCACCGACGATTATGAAAATTGTCGGTGATTAACGCAATCATCAGCAATGACATCACATTAAAAGAAGGGCTACAAATAGCCCAAAAGTTATGTTGTTTTACCACATTGCGAGCATGGTAAAAAAAATTTGATAGAGTGATTATGGAGTGGAAAATGTGTTTTTAATTGGAAAATCGACAAGATGGCATCTTCAAGCAGGAAACGCAAGCCCCCAATGGCCAAGGTAGGTTTTTTAATCCAATTTTTGTGTCATTTTAGTATATTTTTGGGTATTTTTAAGGTATTCGTTACCATATTAGGGGTGAGAGGATTCTGTAGTTTTTTAGTAGCAGGAATCTCCAGAGATTCCTTCAATCACCAACAATTGAGGTGAATTGTCGGTGATTCGCATATGATAAAAATAGTTTGCATGTTAAGAATGATTTTTGATAAATGTTTTTAGGTTTTTTTATAATGTTAATGGTGGACCATTTAGTGTTTAGATGTATGTTTTTTGGATGTCGACATTGTTGATGTTGATATTATAATGTCATTTTTACGTGATTTTGCTAGTAGATTTTGGACGATAATGTTAAAGTCTTAATATTTTGACTCGATGACATTTTAATATTAATGTGATGGTACTAATGTTTGTTTGGTGTGCTTGTATTTTTTAGGTGGATGAACAATTGACTATCTGTGATCATATACCATTGATTTTTGGATGAGGTGAGGGCAGACTTATTAGAAAAGGATTGGAAGCATCTAGAGGAAGTGGGTTTTTAGTTGTATGAGGAATTATAGGTGGGTTCATAGATGCCACAATTTGATATTGGCCTTGTTAGAGAGGTGGAATCCTTTCACCAATAATTTTTGGCTTCCTACTAGAGAGATGACCATTACTCTAGAGGATGTTTATCTTATTACGAGATTACCGGTTCGCGGACATGCGATTTATTATATTATTGAGGGTGAGAAACTAGATACTATGCATAGACTATATGGAGAGCACATTTAGGATGTGAGATATTCATCTAGGGAATTTTATTTCTAGGCATTATATGAGCCTATGAGAGTTGGTTGTTCACAGATGACCATGATGATTGTGTTCAAAGAAAGGTTGCAAAAGCTATGAAATGGGGTAAGAACACTCAAGAACCCCAAATCTTTGTACAAAACTGATCAATGGACCATTAGTTAAGAAATAAACAAGGATTCATAATTTTCATGCATTATTTTAAAGCAAACAAGAAAAATTAACAAATGTAATTACCTCTATTCTTGAAAGAATAATTAAATGAGCCTAATAAGGATCTAAGCAATCAGTTTATGCTTTAAGAGAATGGGATCTCACCATTAATGGATTTAAGGATAATGGTTCTTCCCATTTACTCCATGTAATGTGGTGAAATGCGAAAGATAAAGTAAAATAGTTCAATAAGATGAAATAAAATTCCTAATCCTATCAATAATACTATATTTTATGTTAGAGGGAAGAAGTGTTCTTGAAAATGAGAGGGGAGGAGTGGGATATTTATAGTTTTCCATTTGGGAAATGGAAGGATTTTTGGTGCATGTGGGACTAAAAGGGAGTCAAAAAGTTAATTAGCAAGTAAAAGTAAGATTTGACTAGGTTTAGAAGAGGTTGATCATGATTTGGGGTAATTAATCTCGGTTAGACTAATTAATCTTGTTTAGAGAGAAATTAGGATTCTCAAAGGGTTCTGAAAGGCCTAATCAATCCAATGAAATGGATTGATAGTCCAGGAAGTGTTATCCTGTAAAATTGACAAGGGAAATTTTGTAGATAACCACACCAAAATTTCATTTTGGTCCCCTGAGAAGGTCTACTAACATTCAAAATGGTTTAAAATTCCTTTCCAAAAATCAAATTTTAAGAACTTAGCAATTTTTCAGCCTTTTTGAGTTGGGCGTAAAATTGTTGTGTCAACATCAAGAAATGTGCACCCCTTTGAAAATACTTTGGCGCCAAAAAAGACATGTCAACATGAAAAGAGTTGCACCCCTAAGGCGCTAAAAGTGGCATGTCAACGTGCTCAAATCTGCGCCAAAGAAACACGCTTAAGGCGTGAAAATTGTCATGTCGACACATCAAAATGTGTTCTCTATTTTCCCTTTGGCACTGAAAACTTTATGTTAGCATATCCAAATGTACACTTTAGGAACTGAAGCTTTAGTGTCGGCACCAACTAAGTTGCGCCAAGGCACATTTATACTCATGTCAACACTTAAAAAAGTGCGCCAAAGAAAGTTGGTGGGGAAATAAATGTGGTATTTTCCTATAAATATGTGGTTAACACCTGTCATTTTCATGAATTGAAATTGAGAAAAGTTTTTCCTCTACGCCTGTCAGCCTTTCCTGTCAGCCCCGTGTGCCTTTTGTCGTGTTTTTGGATCCCACGTCATTCCTTCATCATTATTTATCTCGGGTAAGTGGTTTTTATCACTCTTATGGTTGTTGGTGGTTTTGTTTCTTGGTTTTTATGGTTTTAGGATTGTTATAAAAGGTTAAACCTAGAAATCTAAAAATGAATAAGCTTAACAATCCATGAACTATCTAAAACACCTTATCCCTCCTTCCAGGTCTATAAATTTGAGAAGGCTCTACCTTTAAAAGAAATAAAAACCCATTTCCCCTACCTGTTGCCTTGCTAGGAATCCCGCCAAACCTCTCTTTGTCATCTTACAAAAATCAAAAGAGAGAGGAACCTGAGAAGTTGTAAAGAAAATGCAAAAAATCAGTCTTTTTCCTTTGGTGCGCTATCCTTTCATGTTGCAAACCCCACAATCATGCCAAGGTGCACTGTCCCTGCATGCAACATATTTTTAACCTGCGCCAGGTATAAACACTTAACAAATTTCCTAAAGGCACATGCACATCCCAACCAACGTCAACATTTGATGTTGTGCTCTCCAAATCTATTCCCTTTATAAAATTTTTGGTGCATTAAGCTTATGTGTAATGTATTCCAAAATTACGCCTTGGGCGCACTGAAAACCTATGCAACATCATCTTTTGCAGCGCCCACTTAAAGAAATTTTCCAAATCCACTGGCGCATGAACCTTAACACCAAAATTGCATGTTGTGTGTTACAAACCCGCGCCCCATACCTTTCTCCTTGGTGTTAAAACCTCTTGTGAAACACTCTTGAAAAGCACACCCCTCTATAACCTTTTGGTGCAGCTCTTCCCCTGTTAACACAGGCACACCTTTTTGCATGTTGACATCCCCAAAAGTGCGCCCAGCCTTTTTAAGCCTCTGCAGTATGCTATGAACTTGCGTCTTGCACCCTAAACCTTATAATCACTCATTTTTCACTCTGTAAGTTGTTATTATGGATAACATGACGGATGACATGGATCTTCTGTGTTGGACCTCTTTGATTCTCCTTGCAGAACAACAATAGCTATCCTCAAGCTCACACATGTCTTCATCGAGAAAGAAGCCAACTAAGTCTAAAGGAAAAGCTAAGTTGACAGAGCAAGAAATGAAGTATAAATATCAAAAAGTCAAGATGCCTGACTCATACACGGAGAGTGATCTCGACATCAGAGACTCCGAGCTTGGCCACATTGATATGGATGACTTCTGGGAGAGAACCGAAAAGGTTACCGGTGACCCATGGATGGACAAACTAGTAGGTAGCAGGCTACACTTTGCAGTGGGACTCCCAGTAAGTGCAATGAACAATGAGTTCATCATGTTGGTGGCCCATTGTTACAACAAAGACACAAGATGTGTCGAAGATAAGGAGGGAAAGGTGATCATTAACCTCACTACCCACCACTTCGAAATCATGTTGGGAATTCCTCACCATAGCCAGTATGTAGCAGTAAGTATTGAATAATGCTTAAAGACATGGACCGACAATGAAGACAAGTGTATGCAGATGATGAACAAAGTCTACTTGAAAAACAAGAAGGTGGTGAGCAGATGGCCCCAGACCATCCATCGTAGTGAATTCAATGAGGAGCTGAGTGATACCATCACCTTCCTCAGCAAAGTATTTGGGCTTCCTGATGCCCACTACTTTCACAAATGGATGCTCAAATATCTAGAAAATATGATAAAAAAATTTCCCAATCAATGCTTCTGTTGGGGGGAGATCATAAGTGATACTATCTCATAGCAGATCCAACAGGTTTCGAAAACTGGGAGGTTCTACATGAACTTTTATATAGTATATGCAGCCACATCAACAAGAGACTTTGCAGGCCTGGCACGAAATGGGGTATGGCCTCAGGTCAAAATATATGAATACTATCCAAGAGCTAAGGCTCAAGAACAACATCCCTTAGTTCTCAAAAATCAATGACTCCTTCTATGAGGTGATTTTCCTATTGAGGCCGAATATGAGACATGGTCTAACTAGCCCCAGTGTGGTCACTATCATGAAGAAGTGGGGGGCATTGTTCACTCAGTTTCCCACATTCACCTATCTCAGGGTGGTAAATTTTGAGGGTGAACCAACCAAACTGCCAAGGTATGTAGGACCCAAGCTAATCCTCTTGGAGTTGTCAAGGCAACTAATCACATACCATGAGAGATGCATGAAGAGAAAGAAGGGAGGAACTCCATTCCCCCTTACAATGGGTTGATACACTTGCACCACACTGGCCAAAGCATGGGAAATGTATGCCGAGCTTGAATTTCTAAATCTAAAGCATAACTTCTCGGCCAGGCCTACTTTTGATTACCGAGGTTACCTCCCAAAGGCAAAAATTGATCCTATTCATGTCCCTAAGATCGAGGACATCTACATCAACCTGACTCATGGAATAGATCTCAGGTGAAAGGATCACTCCAGGCTGGCTCTGGAAGAAATCAAGCACTATGGCGTGGCCATCATTCCAAAAGGATTCCAAGAACCTGATCAAGAAATTGATCAAGTTTATCTTGACACAGATGGGGATGATTGGCCATTTGCAGAAATTAAAAGAGCTAAGGCACCAAAGACCATCAAGGAAAGGGTCAAGCACACGTTGCAACACACCGAACATTGGTGCAAACAGAATGGTTTTATCTACCTCAGGGTAGATTTCACTACTTCTCCTTTAGGAAGAGCCCCTTCAAGGCCGGCCCAAGTGCCGAAAGGAAAAGGAAAAGATAAAGAGGAAGGATAATCAAGGAAAGAAGAAGCTCCTCAAAGCCCTCCTACTACTTCCGAGAAGCAAGTGGTCGACTTGGTCTCTCCAGGAAAAGAAGAAGAGACCACCAAAGTTTTAATAGACACATCCACTCAGGATGTGGTCACAACCAAAACAACAGAGGCACCCACCATTCCTTCTTCCACTCCTTGTCCTCCCCATATTGTTGAAACATCTGCCCCAATGGATGTTTCTTCTTCTCTCCCTTCCTCTCTTCCATCTCCCACCTCTTCCATCTTCTCCTCTCTTGTGGATCTGTAGCCTAGTGTTCCCTCCATCCCATTATAGATCCCTCCCACCTCCATGACCTTTTCTTCCCCTGTAGTAACTCCAAGCCCTACAAGCAGTAGCACATTAGACTACTTCCTAATGCTGCCACCAAGTGTCTCAACTTTCTTCCCTGCGGCCCCTTCAGTTGCTTCCCCTTTCACTCCCATTTCTTCCTCCATTCCCTCTACTTCTTTTCCCTTAAGTCCAAGCTGGATCTTCAACCATCTGGGTCAGCTCAAGAGAAAGGTTCCCATAGCACCCATGGACTTCTCTGTCATTCTGAAGAAGGGCCCAAAGAAGCAGAAAGTGATAACTCACTTTTCAAAAAGAACTTTAGGAGAAAGGGTCATGGAGATTACATATCCTGATCCCACTAAAGAGAAGAAAGATCTATCTCCTACATACTTTACAGTGACCGAAGTCAGCATGGGAACCTCATCAGAGAGCCTGCAAGGAGAAGCTTTATCTGTAGTAGATGCCCTCTGTAAGAAACTTCAAGAAGCAAAGGAGGAGAAGAGGATACTAAATGAACAAAACAAGCATCTCATCCAAGATTTGCAAATGATGGGTAACACACCTCCTATGACTTCCACCTAACCTCCTGAAGTTCTAAGTCAGGATAATATAAATGAATACACCAAGATTGGTGAATAAGGAACGACAGTGTCCTCCTGGATAGAGCGAGTCCTCAGAGATAATGAGGAAATAATCACGAAGTTCACAAAACTCTACCAAAGTATAGATTGGGCAAACAAGGAGCTGCAGGTAGTAGCAAGATCCCTCTCCAAGGAGTTAGACAATGCCAAATTGCAAGATGAAACCTTTCAGGAAATGGTTGACTTCTCAGCCGACGACCTATTAAAGGCCGATGTCATTAATCACCCGCAGGCACACAACAAAGCTCTCATCGCTTTAGATTACCAGGTTGATCAAATGGAATTTATCCTGGAGAGGATAGATAAAATCAAGGAATCCATGGATGCAAAACATCAAATGGAGCAGATGGTCACTAAGATGTCTCTAGGAATTCTTAGTAAAGCATTCACCTTGAGGGAAGTAGACGAGACAATCCAGCTCTTCAAGGATATCGCAACTCAAGGTTTGGCACCAAAGGTCACTTTTGATTGAGATTCTATCAATAACCTTTTGGCTTGCCATGATTTCATTGGATACTTAATTGAAGCATGTGACGAGTACGTCAGGCTACCAAATAAGCTCAAAAATGAAAAGGAAACTTGTGAAGTCATTGGCGACCATTTCAAGGGTCCTGATTATAATCAACTTCAGATAATGATCAACAAGTTTATGGAGTACTAAGCTCAGTATCACATCACCTCTCCCAATCAGAAGCAAAACACTCCGTTCAAGTAAAGAGATGATGAAAAATATTTTCTCTTCTTGTGTACACTTCGATATTTTTGTAAAAAATATTTAAAAGTAGGTTGGCATTTACGATGACATCATCCATGTTGCATCATGGGATGTTTCCATCCAAACTCTTGCCCAAGTCAAATTTTGACTTTTTAGATATTTTGTAAATAGTGGTTGGCTTCTTTTTGTCTTCTTCCTCCTTCTCCTTATATAAATACGGGAATACTTGTTGTATTCCGGGTGAACATTTTTGTATGAAAAGAAGTGAAGAAAGAAAGACTTTGTGCCTTCTTGGAATAGAAGAGATTTTAATATATGTGTTAAGACTTTGTGCTCAATATATGTGTTATTTACATTAGATCTTTCTTACATCAAATATGTGTTCCTATTCTGTTGGATTCATTTTTTTATTGTCATATGTTCATCAATATTGCTTTGTTTGTTTACGCAAGTTAGTTTGGCTCTGTTTACTACCAACCAAAAGCATAAACCCTCTGACCTTTCTGTCTTTGGCATTCATTTCTTTTCTTCCTTCAGATCTATCCTTCCTCCATTCCTTCCCTCTTACATTTCTATTCACAGTTGAAACTACCCCTACTGGGATGAGATCCCAAACCCCTGAAGTTAGAATATTGTAAGATTTGCACAGATTCCTGCTTAATAGAATATTAATAAACTAGTTTCATTTTGTTGTCTCAAAGAGGGGCTATGCCCTGCACACTGTTGGCCTGTTTCCCCACGATCTACCTAACAGACAGATTTTCAAACCAACAGGAAGCTAATAGAAGTGGTAAAGAAGAGGATTTTATCCAAGAAGAGGCTTTAATAGCCTATTTAATTGACTTATAAGAGGAATAAGATGAGCAGAGTGTCGTAAAAAGGGAGTTAGATATATCTAACTGACGATGTTTCATCAATTGGCGAGGAAGAGAATAGTTAGTGAAATATTAGGAATAATAGTGCTTTGATCAAAATACAGGTGTCTATATTTTCCCCTCTTTGGGGTGATGTAAGATGTGTCACTTTGAAGAAAGTATAAAAGTATAAATGATTAGGAAATTTTTTGAATGGGTAGAAGAAAAATTAATAGGATGAAGGTAGGATGAAGGATGCCCCCTCGAGTGTCGATGGGGTGATAGACGAACTCGATCGATGATCGAAAATAGAACAGAAGGAAGAGAAAGTGTAAAAAGGAGATGTGAAAAACAATAAGAAAAGGAGATATTGAGCTATCTGTAAACTAGTGCCAACAACTTTAAATTGTCATTTTACTTAGAATCCTCATCATTGTCCCTTAATAAGATGTAAACATAGGACAAAAGCATAAAATGACATGAAAAAGCCATGATACAAACAACTACCCATTTCTAAAATGACAACTCCATGCAACATACAAACATGCAATGCAATACGAGAAGTAAAAAAACTCTTCTAATAGGGAAATGAGTACAATCACATATACTCAAACCAATAACGTTTAGGATAGTTGCATAAAATATTTTGTTATCGAGATGCAGTCCCAAATGTTTTGATAAATGACAAGGGTAAAGGATGATGCCCCAAGAAATATGTATACGCAATGGAAATGATGGAGGACACTTGGGTCTGATGAAAAAGCAATGTGCACGATGAAAATAGTACTAGGAAATTGATATTGCCCCAGTGTACAAACAAAGTAAGCAGCGTAGATTTTTTAGATGATTGAAGATTCAGATGATCCATGAGTATTTGTGTCAAAACATGTGAAAACATAAGCAAGATACCATATGAGTGACATGCAAGAGACACATATTTCAGCTGCAAATGAGTTGTTTACCAATTTTTAGTCCACTTTCAAAGTATTTCGAGGTTTTTGGCTTTTTAAGTGGTTTTACAAATTTTAAATTTTTGATTGGTCGGAAGAATTTGTATAAGAGATCGAAGATCTCCAAAAACATGCACAACTGCCTAAAGGTAAAGGAAAAGGCACTAGTCAACACATACAATACCCTGGTGACAAGAATTACAAGCCAAAAATAATCATCACGACAGGTGAAAGAGAGGAAAAATAGAAGAAAAATGATAGGAAATGGCTCCTAGAATATTCATAAATCATTCCAATGTAATGAAGAAATGACTGTAGGGAGGCACTGAGTGCTCCAACGTGTGAAAAAGGAGTAAAAATAATTATTTTAATAGAAAAATAATCACCCCAACAAGTAGAAGAAGGGATAGAATGATCATGGTGGAGAAAACATGCCCCAGGGACATCGCGGCATCCTAATATACCCACCTGGGAGGGGTAAAACAATCATGACCAACTCATATATACCAGAGCTCTTGAAAAAATTTATCGTGAGCGAGAGCAATAGCCTTGGAGTGAGATGGTGAGGCTAGTGATCAGGAGGAGATGAGCTATCACATCTGATAGTTTATGCAGGACCCAACAGATGGACCCTACATGAGTGGTCTATCCTTCCTTGTGAACTACACATTTAATGTCATTTTTAGAGAAATTTTAGGCTAGATTAGAAAATTTTTGATGTATGTGAGTACGCGCAAGCGTTGGTTGGACATATATGCATATGTGCATGTGTCAATTTTTGACGGGTATGCATATGCGTATCCATCGAAAAATGGATACACACACGCATATCTACTAGAGGGAAAAGACATGGACACGCACACACGTGCGTCAAAGAGGGCGGGCATATGTCCTGGGCAGGGGGAATGAGGGTGCATTTGCACATGCATTGAAGCAGATGTGTAGGTGTCACATTGGGCGTATATGTGTCCTGTGTAGACTAGGGGAAAATGTAGATAAATAGGGGGCACATATGCGCTGAGATAAGCGCGCATGCATCGGGAAAGGCATGTATGCATTGGGAAAAAGGGAGAGAAGAACACCCTTCTGGCCAAGTGGCCAAGGAGAAAAGAAAGTAGATTAGAAGAAAGTGAAAATTTAGGAAATGAGATGGAAGAATGAAGGATTTCACCAGCAAATTAGATAGAAGTAGATAGAAATGTGCCTAATACATGTGTGTTTCTTTTTTTGCAGCATATACTACCCGTTTTGCATACGCCTGAGTGATATGGTCATCTAACGGCGATAGAGGCATAGTTTGACGAGGATGATATGATGATATTGGATAGCCTCCTATATGTCACAAGATTGGCCTATGTGGCTGATATGCCTCATATCACATTGGATCACAGACTTCTGACAGCCGTAGCAGAGAGATGGCACAGTGAGAGTCAATGTTTTCAGCTTTCGACCGGGTGCATTCTAGCATGCCTTATACTGGGACTTACATTTGATTACCTAATACCATCAAAAAATCATAGGACCAGCTAGATTACTTCAGATTTGGGCATGGGACCACATTTTTATTGGTCACCCCTAGGTGTTTTGAGAGTTTGAGCTTGAGAGGAGGCTTCTACTATGGGATGGGTTATGATCGGGGATGATGTATGGTCATATATGGGAGATGCATAACATTATTGTCATGAGCTTGATGAGTTACAAAAGGCCGATGTAGTATGGAGGCCTTATAGAAATTTCTAGTGGCCTAAGAACGGTTTAGAGATCAACACTGCTACAGTTGATCACTTCATGTTGGGCAGACACAATTATATGTGGGAGATGTACAACATAGATTGGTGCGAGAGACAATTTTGCATTACCCAGGATGATCCTAGTCCATATATATGGTACAATCATAGGGCCCGAGAGTAAATTGATATGGGTCAACATATTACATGGGATAGAGCACTAGCCAACTTCCTATAGGTGGTACCTATTATGTGGGTTCCATTGAGACAGATCAGACACCCTGGTTGCATACCTAAGTATGCTCCATGGTACCATGGTGTGATCCCATGCCATTTGACCATTTCTAGGGTGGTGTACAATGCCGGTGTGAGAGCTCCAATAGTGGTGCCTCCCAGCGGTGATGAGGGTGGAGTTGGCAGGGCCGACGATGATGATGATGATGGTGGCCCTGACGCACAACGATATGCTAGGGGTAGGGGATAGGGTCCTCCATTACAGAAACCTCCTAGATAGGGACCTAGGCTTAGGTATAGACAGACACCCACGACACTAGACATAGAGTTGCCTCCAGTAGGCATTCCAGTGGGGATATACACCCCGCTTCAGTAGGTATTTCTAGAGAAAGTTCCACCACCTCATGCTCTGGGGGGTGGTGGCGATGGTGGGTAGTTGGATTCTCTTCAGCAGCAATTGTAGGCATTTATTGGTGTTCAGTTATAGGTGGCTAGAGAGAGATGTAGTCTAGGCATAGATACATGCCCTTACATCATATCATAATTAGGTGAGCACTTAGGCATATATTTTTACAATAGAGAGGGATCAGGGCAGAGCACAGGCCACTCGGGGTAGGGATAGTACTTCATGGCAAAGCTAGATTAGTGAGATGGCTGCATAGGGGGCTCATATATTGAGCCTTTTACATCATTTCCAGACTCAGGTGTAGATGGTTTTAGCTTAAAGGGACCATGCCCAAGCACAATCACATGGTTATATCATCTAGAGGGATCAGGCACAAGCCCAGGTGCATATTATTAATGTAGATAGAGACCGAGAAGCTACTGCTACTAGGTAGGCCCATGATGATAGGGGTAGATTGATAGGTGAGCAAGATGTCACCGTTTAGGAAGCTACTACTTTTGGAGATGCATATTTGATTCAGGATGTTATGAGGGCCGGCGGCGAGGCCTTATATTATAGGACTTCCTATTTCAAAGTAGTACTAGTAGAGCAATGGGTAGCACCTTTTGAGTAGTTAGGTATGAGTATGATAGGTTCCAGGTCACGACAGTCAGGCCACTTAGTTAGATCAGTCCAACAACCAGTTGTAGAGCAGTCGGTTGGACAATAGCCAACCAGAAAATAGGGTGATACCTTCGGTGCCGGTCCATCAGAACCACCACTCTTTCGTCCCACATGACATGGACCCAAGAGCCTTAGCAAGGGCACGATCTATGGTTGAGTTCCTCATTTTTACTTTTGTATAGATGTATTGTATACATGCCTCTTATGAAGGCTGATTTTGATCGATGTATAGATTCATGTACCATTATTTTGATGACGCCTCTTGATGAAGGCTCGTTTTTTGATGCATTCCCCTTTTAGATGGCATATTGTATTGATGATGTATACTTGAGTTTTGAGATAGACATTTATACATGTATCATATGGACATTTAATGATGATTTTTTCATGTTATACTATGATTTGTGGTTATTACTCTGCAACTATTGTATCATGATGTATTATTTCACTTTCCTCTATGTATGTGACATACTTTATATTTAGAGATGTTTATGTTCCGTGTTTGCATATTGATGATATATCTGCAGATATTATCACATGTTTTGTATTTATGGAATGCTTCTGATTTCTATTGTATCACTTGGGATGATACTAGATGATATTGGTGCAGGGGGGATAGATTTGTGATTATGCGCAACCCCTCTTGCCCCGATTGATGATATGATATGTGATGATTAGCTTAGCATACATGTATGATGTAATACTTAGCATTTTTTATATATGATGTAGTAGATGACGTTTATATGTGATGAATGGTAGGTGATAGATGTGATAACAAACAACTGTGCACGAGACAAACACACAAGTAAAAGTTAACAAAGCTAAACAACTGTACCTATACAACACAACATAACTTATGATGCAAAACATATGAATTTATTAAACATACAAATGAGATAAAATTGACATTCAATCTAAGTAAGTAAAATGAACCTTAATGGATGCATACAAGCTACGAATGAACCTAACACCATATGTAATTAAACAAGATCTAACCCATGAAAAACAAATGAATCACCACATCACATGATAAATTACTCTCAATCAAAACTATACAAACCTACAACTAAAAGCAATTAAATTATTACCTTGTTTTTGCGGGACAACATTAATATATTTTCTAATGTTTTTGGGTTATCTCAAAAGATAAATTTTCAAGGCTATCATTCACGTTGTTTTGAGGCTTCTCTAAGACAATGTTATGCAGTTGGTGTAGCTTCATCCCTAAAAGGAATATTTTCTTAATGTTTAGATTTTGTGTATCCTTTTCTGAGTGTTTTTGTGTTTTCTAAGGTCATGTTCTAAATGCAATGTATAGGGACAAAGAAGCATGGATTCCCCCAACATGATGTGGGAATATACAAAAGGCATAATGCCATGTGTGTATGTAGGAGAAATTAGAAATTGAAGGTGCCCCCAGTGTTAGATGGGAATATACAAAGGCAACATCCTTTACATAGATATAAGAGAAAATAAGCCAGATCACGAGTCGACAAAGATGAATTCGGTAGGGCTTCTAGACCTAGAAAAGGAAGTTATATCTATAAAGAAGTGAGGGTTATTCATCTTGCTGCAAGAGTGACTTGTGACTGGCGAATCTTCTTTGAGCATCGGAGACCAGTTTTCAATCAAAGACCTGCCCACTATGCCACAATTATGTGGTTTTCACATGTGGACAACTTGCGTTTTCTTTACTATTTTCTCAATTTTCCATTTTTTTGCTTGTTTTTTCCTTGTTTTTCTATTTTTTAGTTCTTATCTGATATTCTTGTCATGCTTAAGTGTAGAACCACTTGAGGTGCATGGATTTCATAGGATCTGGAAGCTCTTCACCATCTGAGTATGCAAGTTTATAAGCTCTTGATCCATACTTGGCAACCACCACATAAGGGCCTAGCTAGCTAGCTTCAAAATTACCTTTAGTTTCTCTATCTTTGATGGTGTTCTTCTAATTTTGTTTTAGAACTAGATCTCCTACATCAAATTCCTAATGAATGATGCATTTGTTTTATCCCATGGATACTCTTTTTTGATATACCTTCAGGTAATTGAGTGCTTTGATACACTTTTCATATAATACTTCCAACTCTATCAGTCGAGCAACTCTGTAGTCGTCATCTTTATCAAGATAGTCCCTGAGAGATATTCTCAAGGAAGGAAGCTCCACTTCCAGAGGTATGATGGCTTCAGTACCATAAAGAAGTGAATATGGGGTTGTTCCAGTACGAGTGCAGATGGAGGTTTGATAGGCCTAGAGGGTGGGATGTATCTATAAGTGCCAATTACGGCTAGTCTTACTGACCATTTTCTCCATGATCCATAAAAGGGTTTTATTAATAGCCTCTGCTTGTACATTACCTTGGGGGTAGTAGGGGGTAGACCACTTAAGTTGAATATGGAAACGTTGACACAACGTCTTAACCATTTTATTTTTGAAGAATTTACCATTATTAGTGACAATGGCAGAGGGGATACCATAACGACATATGAGATGGTTCATAATGAATTTAGAAATTTACGCACTGGTGACGTAAGTAAGAGGCACAACCTATACCCATTTGTTAAAATACTCGGTAGCAGTGATAATGTGGGTGTGGCCATCTAAAGAAGAAGGATGGAGCTTCCCTATGAGATCTAGACCCCATTTAGAAAATGGCCAAGGCATTGTGATAGGCCGTAAAGCCTAGGATAGCGCATGTATTAAGTTTCCATACTTCTGGTATAGCTCACATTTATTTATGAAATTGCAGCAGTCTAATTCCATGGTAGGCCAATAATAGCCCACTCTTAATAGTTTTTTAGCTAAGACCATGCCGCTGGTGTGTGCTCTACAAATACCACCGTGTACTTCCTTAGTAGTTTGGACTGAATCAGTAACATCCAAAAAATGAATAAGATTCCCATTGTATCCACGATAATAAAGGGAACCTCCAAAGAGGTTATAACAGGCTATATGGTGGATAAGGGATTTATTTTTGGAATGGGTAATGTTTGGTGGAAAATTTCCATCTTGTAGGTATCGAAAGATAGGGTCATACCAAGGGGATAATGGAATAACAACTTCACATGCCCAACATGACTCTGACATATCATATGTGGGCACTTGTAAATGCTCTACAAATAAAGGAATTTTACTTTCCTGAGGTGGAATGCATAACAGAGACCCAATTGTAGCCATAACGTCTTCAGATCTATTGTGCGACCTTGGATTTTTCTCAAATATGATCTATGTAAACCACTCCTTCAAGGTTTTGACCATTTTCTTATATGGAATGAGCTTCCCATCTTTAAATCTATACTCATCATTAACTTGTTTAATGATAAGCTGGGATTCTCCAATGACTCATAGTTTCCTAATATTCCAAGTAATAACTAGCTTGAGGCCAGCGATGAGTGCCTCATGCTCTGTAATGTTATTAGTGCACGGAAATCACAACTGGAATGCTCTTGGTATGACCTCCCTTGTGGGAGTGAAGAGCACCACTGCTACTCCGGATCCATGGAAGGTGAAACATCCATCAAAATGTTTGAATGTGGTCCTCCATGCGAGCATGCTCTCCCAAGCCTAAGCTTTCCACTTTTCACCATGATGTGCTTCTAGAAGTTTCTACCACAGGCATGCTCCTTCCTGGGCCAACTTGTCACCAGGATAGCACCTTATCCACACAGCATGCACAGTTGGGTCATTCTTTTCATGTGTTCTGTCTTGAACACCCAACTTGGTTAAGTCCTGGACCCTTGGTTCTATCCACGCATGCCACATGCGCCACGAGCTTCCTTAAACCCTTACCTTAAACCCTGCCTTGCGTGCTTTTTCATTGCGCGCCTCTCTTCAACTAGGACTTGTGTGCATACGCACTTTTTGTAATTAACCAATAGTCTAGGGGCCCAACATCACCCCACACTACACCTGTTCTCCATCTGTGGGAACACTTCTCAAGTGAAAGAAAGAATACAGCAGACTTAGGCCTTGTGTTAGAGTAGGTATTTACCTTAGCTCATGTTCACCTAGGTACTTTATTTACCTTTATTATATTTATCCTCACCCACTTATGTGTGTGGATATTTCTTTTATCTTATTTAGATATTACGAGATATTATCTAGTTATTAGGTATAGTTCTTTCCTTGATTTATGGTATTGACTAGTTCTTTCCTTGATCTATGGTATTGACTATATCCTTGATGTCTAGTTCTCTCCTAAATCTATGGTCTTGACTAGTTATTTCCTTGATTTATGGATTGATCTACGACCTTGACTGGTTCTTAGATTGTTATTCCTTGCCTATTTAAGCAAGGTCCATTCTCAATGTATTGCATTGAGTTCCATAATAATATGTGATATTTTTTCTCAATTTATTTGCAAAGGTTTTATGTAAAGTTATTCTTGTTGAATTGTTTTCATCTTATTGATCATGGTGTTTGATTAGCATTTGTGTTCTTTTCTTGGTACGATCTGTTATCGTTCCTTTCACCTTAGAACAAGAATAAGAGGATGAAAGAATGGGGGAAGAAGAAAGAATGGGAGAGTGAAGGGAATCACTACAACAAGCTAGGAAAATCATTTTGCAAGTCGGCCTCCAACTTTTTCCAAGCATCGACTTCTTCCTGTGCTCTCTGACAGAGGTCACCAACCAGGATGCTCACCTCCCTAAAATTTTATTCCATCTCCTTGCATGCTCATGGTATCAGTGATTTTATCCAACTCCTTGCCCTATATCCTTCTAGCACATCCATTCTTCATGTAATACGTGGATAATAGTTCCTTCAACCGGTTTTTGATTGAACCTCTTAAGGTTTCAATGGCTTCAGATTTCCTTTTCGACCTCGGAAAGGATTTTATCACTTTCCACCCTATTTCCCTTGTTCTTCTCTTAGAAACTCCTTGAGTTATACTTCATGAGTGGTGACCAAGGTGATTGCCACTTTGTCTCTATCTGCACATAATTTTCATAACACAGCCTCAGCAGTCTGAGAAGTAGCCCTTACATCAGCAAGAACCTTGTTGTATTCCGTGACAAGCACCATACGATCTTCAACTTATCCTCTTTTTCTAGGTGAGCGGAAACTTCTTCTGTAGACTCCAAGGCTAGCGGTTGTCTTTCCATGGTGAGGATCCTCGTTAAATCCTCCAGGCATCCCAAGGCTGATCCATACTTCTGCGCGGGTGATGCTAGGTCTGGATGCTTCAATACGATAGCCTCATTGATGGATTCCACCTTCTTGTACACAATGCATACCTTAGCCTTTTCATCCTTCAATTCACACTGCCACTGGGTGCTGATCAACCTCTCCTAGCTTAGCTCCTTTGTCAAAGAAGTGATCTCTTCCTCTTTCTTCTTTAGCTCCCCTTCCAGGTCTCTGACCCTATCATTCCACCCGAAGATTCTAGCCTCAATCTCAACGGAGACTTTGTTGAGCACGTTGCATAGTTACTCATCTGAGAGTTGTTGGGTATCCACCACTGGGTTGTCTTCTCTTGGTCCTGGCAATGTTATTATTTCCTTGTGGCTTACCTCAAACTCTAGCTCATCAAGGTGGGACTCTATAGCCCATGAGAGCATCTTCCTTGTCCATGGATATGTAGACCTCCTTGTCAAAGATGACATTGCTACAAGCTCCTCTACTAGAATGGTACTTTGGAACACACGTGCGGAACACTTTCTTGGGGTCATCAATATAACCCATCTGCTAGCCTCTCCCCCTCTGCATGTACCTTCCTCCCGTGTGCATGTACCCTTAGGTATACTTATAGTCAAAATGGGGCCTCTAGTGCTATCGTGTTCCTCTTCCGTGCACTCTCCTTCTCTTTGTTCAACACTGGCTCAACACTGTGTTCCAATTTATTCTCCACCATGGTCTCAATGTTCTTGGTCTTTTCTCCTTCTGCTACCTTGGTTGTCTGTCTATGCGCAGAACTTGGAGACTCTTTCTTCTGCGCGCTAGCTTCCTCATCTTTTCCCATATCCTGGGTGCCATCTCCTACCTGGCTATCCTTCCACCGTACGAACTGGAACCCTTGTTCTTCTTCTTCACATTCCTCCTTATGAATCATGTATATTGAAGACGGGTGGTTCCTGATCCTTCCCGGATTCCTCTTCCCCACTTACTTCTTCTCCACTCTCATCCTCTTCCCTCTCATCTTTTTCTCTTGTGTACTTGTCCAAACTCTCAGTCTCTTCTGAGACAGTCTCTTCTTCTATCCTTTTCTTCTTCTCAACCAGAGATTCTAGTGTAGGTGATTCCGTTTCTTCCTCTCCTGATGAATCCTTGTCTGATGTCTTTTCTGGCTCTGGAGTCTTCTCTTTTACTATGGGATTTTTCTGTGCACGCATACATACTAGTTCTGGCACTTTTCCCAAGGAAACCTATTGCCTATGTCTCCACCACACTTGGTATTTTCTTCTTCTGGCTCTTTATCCTCCCATTTGGGTGTGGTTCTCTTCCTACAAGTTAGATCCTAAGATATGGATACCTCATTTTCCATATATGTGCCCTTCTCAAACTTGGGTCTTATGCGGATATATACGCACACCGCAGATCCATCTATAATGGGCAGAGTCATGGGCCTTGTCATCTAAACTTCATGCAATACATACCACTCCAAGTACGCATGCTTACCGGGGTACACCAACCCTTTATGCATTTCCATATGGTCCTAGTCCATATTACCAAGGTCTAACTTAAACTTTATGGACTCCCTGAACCTATTTACTCCCGCTTGGAAGTATTGAGCTGTGAAGGCAAAGGGGAGCTTGCACCATGGGCTCCATGTCCCATCTGATAGTTTGAATCTGCCCAAATAGAAATTTTGGCACACAGAAAATTCCACTTCTCCCCTAGTGGTTGTTGGCAGCTGTTCGAGAATTCTCCATTCTACCCCGAACTCATTCTTTAAGTGTGTATACCACTTTTCCAAGCGCACCTTGTGTACTGTTGTCATAGTGTCACAAGCATATTTCTCAAACCTTTTGGCGGGTGAGGGGTCTTCATCAGGGTACTCCCATATGAACTTATCTGATGCATCTGGTACCCCAATCTCTGAGAAAATGATGGTTAGTAGCACATTTCCAAAGAGGATCATATCAACTTCCATCATGTAGTTAATAATTTCATCCGTAATGAATGCAAAAAAAGTGTAGATGGTGCCCTCTAAAATCTTTCTGCAGACATTCAACCATGGCTTATTGACTTGGGTCCATCTCTCCTGGACATTTAGCTTTGACACTAGGTGCATGACCATCTTCATCACTGGATCCTTAATGTCTATGACATCATAATACCTTAACCCCTTCTTACATGCGAAAGTGACGATATTTTCCTTAACCACTTATTTTTTAGTCAAATCATCCTCTAAACTGTCTCCTTCATAGATGAGGCTTGTGAAATTTGAAATGAGCTGAGGATTTATGCACACCTTGCTGCCCTGTGAAGTGGAAATAGTCATCATGTACACGTGACATCAGCCACTGATATAAGCACTCAGGTTTCCCAAAGTAGGGCAACTCAAAGAGTTGTAATAACCCTGCCTTCTCCAATTTGACCTTCACGTCATCATTATATATGGAAAAACCCTCTAGTGTCCTTTTTTTCATTGGGCACACTAAATCCAGTGCCATTTCCTTCTCAATTGTGTTTTTCTGATGATTATAATCATTTACAGACATGTTCCTAAGATGGGACTCCCACTCCTTCCCCAACAACACTCCATCTGGGTACTGCATTTCTACATACCACTCCTCATTTGTGTGTGCTTCAATTTCTTGTTGCTTGCCCTTGCCCTTTCCCTTCTTAGGTGTACTAGTTGGTTTCTTGGGTGCCATTATCTAGGTCTTCTTCCCACTTCAATCACTCTGTGTTACTCTATTCTTCTGGTCTCTCCAACCTTAGATCTTCAACTTGTGAAGAAAATTACTTAAACATCATGTCCTAGTTCTTCAAACCCTAACTGGGATACTCCCTTCACAAGATGGCACCTTATCACAACTTCTCCTATGCCCATGAAATCCCTTCCTCCTGGTTCGTAAACCCAAACTGGTTATCCACGCTTCAATCTCTCCAAATTTTTCTTCGCACGGATCAATTTTTTGGAAGCCCTAGTTTGTAAAGGTGCAAAAAGTGCTTTGTTCTTCTTATACATAAAGTGAAAGATGAAGTGCCTCAACCCCTTAATTTATATTTTTTCCCTTTTTAAGCATTAAGTGCTACTTCACCTACCACTATAACTTTTTACATTTAATGCAGATCTTTTTCAAAAAAATCCCATCTTTAGCACTTTCACTCACGCACCCCAACATGCGTGGAAAAACCTCCAATCTTCTGGTGCACAACCAATCCAACCTGACAGGAAACTCTTATGTGTGCGTACCCAGTGTTGAAACTTCTTCTATCCTAATTTTTTCTCTCGCCTACCTCATGTTGCTTGATGGGATTTCTCCTCCTTTGTACGTGGGATCTAAAAGTAGCTTTATCTTGACACCAACCATCCTTTTTCCATCTTTTCTTTTCAAGCACCTCTTTTAACAGGGCCATTCAACCAGGATTTTTAACACAACTTCCTTAGCACTTTAACCATGCACTCCTTCACATTACTCCACCCCACACTAAAACGATGTGTGGTCCTCTGTGCACTCACAAATTCTCAAAAAGTAGCAATAAGGTTACCAGCGCCCAAGGCGCAAAACAAAACAACAACACGAAAGGGAAACACAAGAAAAGAAATGCATAAAGGAAAATTCTAAACTAACTGGAAAAACTACCTTATTTAAAAACACCGAGAAGACTTATTTATAGTGGGGCTTCAACCTACTCCCATTGAAGTGTCCAAGAAACTTAATCCCATCCAATTCTTGTAACTGCCACGCGCCCGAATCAAGGATGTACGAGATTGTGTAGGGACCCAACCAATGGAATTTCAACTTCCCAAGATGGCGCAAGAATTTAGAATTATAAATTAAGAGCATTTGCCCAACCTCAAACTTATTGTTTCTTATGTGGAGATCATGCCAAGCCTTCTACTTTTCTTTCTCTGTTGTTTAGCTCCACTTGGCAAGTGATCGTCTCTCATCTAGCTTCATTAACTTATCAATTCTCTCTTCCAACGCTTGCTCATCAGCTAACCCTCCTACGCGTGCTATTCGCAAAGAAGGTAACATGAATTCAACTAGCAGAAGGGCTTCCACGCTCAAACACCAACTAAAATGGTGTGCCTTTGTTCAGCCTTTTATAAGTTGTCCTATAAGCCCATAATACTACTGATACCTTGTCATCCCAATCTTGTCTTCCGACATCACAAATTTTGGTCAAGGTATGACTCAGTATTTTGTTGAATGCTTCTATGGTTCCATTTTCCTGTGGGTGATAGGGTGTAGTCTTGTGATGAGCCACCATGAATTCTGCTAATATGATCCTCACGGTCTCATTCAAGAAATGTGTACCCCTATCACTGGTTAAACTCAAAGGACATCCATACCTCGTGATAATTTTCTCCCACAAGAATCTTTCCGATTGTGGTTGTTGTGCAGTCTTTGGTTGGGGTTGCCTCTGCCCACCTTGTCACATAATCCGTGCAAGTGATGAAATAGCATGACCCAGTCCTACACGTCATTGATGTAATAGGGCCTAAAAATTCTATTTCTCACTTCTCAAAAGGTTTTATGCTAGGTATAGGGCACAAAGGCATTTCATCTCTCTTTCCTGGCTTGCCAATGCGCTGACAATGGTCACATGCTTTACAATAGTCTTTAAAATCCTTGTACAGGTTTTCCCACCACAAATCTGCCATTAATATCTTACGCAGTGGTGGCATCACCTACATAATTTCCACCCACACTTCCTTCGTGTGCTTCCTCCATGATGGCGAGGCACTCATGCTCTAATACACACCTGCGCAACACCTCAACATGTCCCAACTTGTATAAGTCTCCACTGATCAACATGTAGGGTGCGGCGCATATGGCTAATTGCTTCTTCTCTAATGCCTTCATTCCTTCTAGCACCACACCTTCCTTTCAAAAACACCGCAATTTCCTCCAAATCCGAGGGCACGTGCACCGTAACCTAAATAGTTTACACGTCTAGCATTGTCTCCTCAATACTCTGTGCATCCTCCCCTGAATCAATTATTGACAGATGATTAGGTCCACAATTTCTCTTCCCAGGCTTCACTACTACGATGAACTCAAACTCTTGAAATAAAAATATCCACCAACATATGCACCCTTGTAGAATGGACTTGTTCACCAAATACTTTAATGCCATGTGGTCAGTGTAAAATAGAAAGGGTGTTGCCAGCAGATACTGCCTAAATTTCAAAAGCACGTAGATCATTGACAACACTTCATGCTTAGTCGTTGTGTAATTATGCTCTGCTAGTGTCAACTTCCTGCTTGCAAAACATAAAGGGTGATCAACAATACCTTCACCTGGTTGTGTAAGCACTACTCCAATAGCAGTTCCTGAGGCATCTACATGGACATGGAAGGGCTTGTCCCAAGAGGGAAAACGTAATATAGGTGTGGTGACAAGCCTATCCTTTAATGTATCAAACACCCTCTGATGCACCTCTCCCCAATGGAAGGAAATTTTATGTCTGAGCAGCTCCTCTAAAGGTGTGGCAATCTTGGCATACCCCTTGATGAATTTCCTGTAATAACCCGTATGCCCAAGGAATCCTACACACTGTGCTCTAGCTAGTAGGCTCCCCTAACCCCACAATAACTACAACTTTAGCGAGATCTACCAGCAAGCCCTCCTTACATATGATATGCCCCAATAACGTGCCAAAGGGTGTAGCAAATACGCATTTCTTAATATTGAGGGATATCCTCAACTGCCTACACCTCTCAAACATTAACCTCAAATTGTCACAATGGTCTTTTACTAGACCATACATTGTCTAATCATCCAAATAGACCTAAAGAAACTTATGGATGAAGTCCTAGAATGCTTGCACCACTATGCGAAAAAAATAGTAGGCGCATTCTTCAACCCAAAGGGCATGACCGTATATGCAAAAACTTCCCCACTCGGTGGTGAAAGTTGTCTTCTCCTGGTCTTCCTTTGCAATCCGGACTTGGTGGTACCCCAAAAATCCATCCGTAAAGGAATAGATTTCACGCCCAGCAACTCCTTCCAAAATTTCTTAAGTGAAGGGGGTTGGAAAAGGATCAATGACACAAACGTGCACTCAACTCCCTATAATCCACATAGATCCTAATCCACCCATCCTTCTTGATGTTGATTACCATTGGACTTATCCATTCTGATTCCTCCACTACTTCAATGATCCCAGAAGCTATCATTTTTTATATCTCCTCCTTAACCTTTACGTGCAAATTGGGATTCATTTGGTAGGGTCTCTTCCTGACTGGGCGTGCACCATCCTTCAGCTTTATCTTCATCTCCCCCAAGGAATGGTGAATGCCTTTGAGCTCATGGTACCCGTGTAGGAATAAATCCTCAAATTCACACAACAAATCAATGATCTTAGAGACTTCCTTCTCCAACCAGTAATCTCCAATAATAGCTTCCTTAGGTTCTTCTCCTGAACTGATGTTAACCTTCTTTGTCTTTAAGGGCTCATGGTAGGTGCGTGCATGTGAGTATCAACACTATCCACCACATCATGCATCCCTATAGAATGGCTAACATCCAAGCTTTCTACTTCCTCTCCATCAATCACATACACCAACTTCCCTTTCTCCTTTTCCAAACACGCACGCTCAAGTTGTAACTCTTATGTTTCCTCTACTTCTTCTTCAAAGTGCACCTCCAAACCTAGTCCACCTAGTAACTCCAACAGCCTATCCTCCACCATGGCACTATCCCCCATGGTAAGGTGCTTGATACCCTGCAAGGCCTTATCAACTGATGGCTTGGTACTCTGATACTCAAAGACTTGAATGAGGTCAGTGCCATGAGCTCTTGCCAATTCCCTATCTGTTGGTGTGTCTATGAATGAATGTACCATGCATGTGCGTAACCCTGTAGTGTAGAATACAACTTGTGCACCTAGAGGGATGGTGGAAAAGCTTCACACCTTCTCTCTAGATCCTTTCACACTCTTGGATATGGAAAGAGGCAAGGATCCTTCCCATGGTAGTCCTTGATGGCAGTGGGCATGTTACTCCTAGAAAATCTGACAGAGAGAGAAATTCTTACCTCACGCCATTCCAAAAGGCCCTCCTGATGTGTAGCCCACCACCATGCCATTGTACCAAGTAGGACATAGCTTAACATCCCCCTCTATTCCTTCTCATTCTTCCACTGAGCTTCCATCTCCCATAGAAATATCTCAGGGAAGGATCCTCCTGAATACTTAGGCAGCTCCTTTCCTCCTAGGCATCAGACTATGTGTGCGCTTTTGTCACCTTTGTCATCGACCCTCTCAACTACCATCCCATCAATTCATAAGTTCCATGCACCCAATTGTCACATGCTAGACTAGTGGTATCACTTTCTGACTGAGCATCTTCAAACTGGATAACTCCGTTGGTAGGATGTATTATCTCTGGGTCCCTGATTGAGTGCACATATATCCTGTCTAGAAATTCTTCTCCCAAGGGTTTAGTATAGGGCATCGACTTCCCATCAGCTAGGGGTATAATGACCCTCCTCCTTATTTTCAAAGCTGATGTACCCTTTGTTGAACTAAAGGTCCGCATTGTTCTTGTAACACCATGGGCGCCCAAGGAGTGCTTGAAAATTGTCTACCTCAGCAAGCGCCAAGACTTCAAAGTCTCAGTAAACTTAGCTCCCTGGATAGTGATAGTTGCATCCTTTAGGACACCGATGGGCATTGCCTTAGTCTTTTTTACCATATACAACACATTTGAAGATGGTTGTAATGTGGGTCTTCCCATCTGATGCCATGCATCCAGAGTTAGAACATTGACCTCTGTGCCTATGTCAATGAGGATATTACTAAGGAGCCATCCATCTACAACTGCATTCAATGTGATCTCCTTGTCATAGTCAAGGTTGTGAGGGGGAAGGTTTACATGCAAGACCTACCTCTCATGCTCTCCTCTGGCGTGTGGTACCTTCTCTCTCAACCATGATCCTAGCAAGGGAATGATATTCTCTTGCCTTAGCATTTTACACACCTCCTTGACCTCATCTAGGTCATCCTTTGGTGCCTCGACTCTCCTTCCTTGTTCCTCCCTCCTGGACTACTCCTTTAGACACTAGATTTCCCCTTGTAAACTTTGAATAACATCCATGGTGTCTTGATATACCTCCTTTTGATGCATGCAGGGTCTGGGTACTTTCCATGAACTACTTCCTCCCTCAAAACCAGGTTCTTCTGCCTTGGTATCTCTTGTGCGCGCATGGCTTCTGCTCTTTTTGTTACCAAAACTGGTTCCAAACCTACATCTCGTGTTACCCATGGCATCCACTGCGTGTCTACCTTTTTAATGCTGACCATTGCAGCATGCCTTTGTCTTTCTGGTGCTGCTGACTCATGTGCTCAAACAACTTTGGGCACTCCTCATACTTGTGCTTCTTTCCACACCATGAGCACTGCAACAGGTCTGGGCATTCTCGTTTGTAATGCTCTGTAGACCCACAATTGAAACAGGTTCCTCGCGGGAACTCAGTCCTTCCTCCCCCGCATGGTTACCATGACCATGGAATCCTCCTCAAAAACCCCTTCTACGCGTGCCTCCATCTACGCACTCCTCATAACGGTGATCATCACCCTTGGAACTACTGGCAATACTAGTTTGGCACACCCCATGATCAATGGCCTCATGGATTTGATCAATGAGCCTACATCCTTAGTATCATGGGTTGTAGAGGTGTAGATCTTATAGTAGCAAGACACATTCTTTTGGATTGTGTGCTGTAATAAGGGGCATCTACTTGCATCATGATCCCCATGACAAATTTCACATCTATACCACGACGCATACTATCCTCTAGGGGAAATTATCCTTAACATGCCCCTCTACTTCACAATCTGTGCACCATAAACCACTGAGTCTCATGGGCTGAGTTCATAGAGTAATTTTTCCCCTTGGCCATCAGCAATCTGAGCCTCTATGAATGTGCTAATCAGTATCAACATCAATGAGCCTACATGCCTCGCGCCTTAAAGTATCATGTCCTTCTAAAGGGTTGATCAATCCTCCAAAAAACCACTAGATGGTGAAGGGTGAAATCTATACAGTAACAAGACACATTCTTACACAAGATTGCGCATTGTAATAAGGGGCATCTACTTGCATCATGATCCCGATGAAAAATTTCACAGTCTACAGCCACGGAATGCACGTACTGTCCTCTGGGGGAAATTATCCTTAACATGACCCTCTACTTCACTGTGCACCATAAACCACTGCGAGTCTCATGGGCTGAGTTCGCAGACAAATTTTCTAGCTACTTGGCCATAGCAACAATCTGAGCCTCCAAGAATGGGCTAATGCCAGTATCAACACTACCAACAACCTTGGCATGTGCAGAGCAGCTTCCAATGCCTTGTGTGGGTCTGTAAAATTTTTATGAGATAAGGCCCTTCTAAAGGGTGTGATCAACCCTCCAACAAACCACTAAGCATGTTGTGAAGGGTGAATATCATATGACAACTTAGACAAGAGAGTTTTAAAGTACACATCATACTCCCGCACACTCTCTGCCATTCCTTGTTGAATCTCCTTCAAAGCATTGATGCTCTTTTATTCAAATTTAGGGATGTGGAATTCTACCAAGAATGTGTTCTTTAAAGCAGTATAGTCCACCACTGTTTGATGAGGGTCATATTTCCTATACCAGTTATGTGCGCTGCCCTTACAATGTGGTTGCAAACTGACTAGCCTTCCATTCTGGGGTTGTGATACCCTTTGCGTGCCATAGAATTTCACACTTGTGAACATGTTCCATAGCATCCTCAATACCTCTATAATTTGGTAAGTGTAATGACATCTCAAGAAAAACTTGAGGGGGTGGCTGGGGCCCTTTTCCTCCTGAGCCAGAGCCTTGGTTTCCTCTGGTGTTTCCTCCACCACCAGATCCACTAGGTCCTGTGCCTCCTGAGCCACCAGATCCACCAGAACCACTAGGTCCACCCGAGTCTTATACCCCCTGACCCACCAGGTCCTGTAGTAGTTGTGCCAAGAGTCCCCACGGTTCCACTGAACTATGTGCCGACGGTCTGTGATAGTGCCCCACTACCACTATTGTACCCCATGCCACTCCTAGATGCGTGAGACCGAGGGCTTGTATACTAGCTCCTTATCCAAATACTCCTCTGAATACTAGAATATGTGTAGCCATAGAAGTGGGAACCAAAAAATTGTACCTCCTAGGCGCAGGTATGTCACTTCCACTGATATCAACTAGGTCAATGATACTCCTTCCTGGTTCTGGAAAACCAAGTGCCAGGGTTTGGTCACTGGGTGGGATCAGATACGTGCCAATGACTCTTCTTTCTCTGCACGACGAACTCTCACCAGAAGCCAAAGGGGTCTCTCTTACGTGCTTGCCAAGATGGGGTAGCACATACTGCTCAGGTTCCACATCCTCTTCATGAACCTCGACTCCTTCCCATAACGTCTACCTCCATAGATCCATCACACTTACAGCCTCGCATCGTCTAGCAATCTCCCTTTCATGTGCTTCACTATACTTGAGCTGTCTCTCCTCCCTTTCCTTCTCTGTCGTAATATCTACCATCTTCCTCTACCCTAGCTTCCTCACCCATCGCTCAGAATGGTTTAGCCAGCCATTAGAATGCCTCTAAACTCATGGTAACCATCAAGATCTTCATAGCCAGAGGGACAAGCACGTAGAAATGATCCTTTGGGCTCCCACAAAAACTCAAACTCAAAAACCTCCATACAAGAATATGTGGAAATGGCATATTCCAGAGTGTAGCTAGCCAGTACTCCTTTCCACCAATGATCCACAGCATGGGTCCATGTCAGATCTGCATCCTGCAGCCTTTAGTATTCTTCTTGGGTCCACACACGTGCAATCCATAATGCCAACTTGATCTAGATGCATAGGCTAAGAGCCATTCATACAGTTCCACTGGGAAGCAGCAGAAAAAAGTTTCATACAGATCATGGTAGAGGTTCTCTTCTACCCATCTACGTGCATCAAACTCAGGTCCAGTGCTGAATCTCTGAGAAAATTCATCCTCCGTGCTCTTGAACCATGATTCAACACTTTCCAATGTTAACCACTCTGTCATTACTCACTACACAGATCATGATGTATGTTATTTCCCACTACAACTTTGAAAAGAGGTCCCGAAAACGGAACCAAGATGTAGTCATTTTTACCCTTATCACAAAAGAAAGGTACCCCATGCGTGTCGGCCTATCACCCAGTGGATGTTGGGCACTCACCCAAGGCACGCATGGGTGATGAGTCTCTCTTTTATGTGAGTTAAGTGGGAAACATCATCTATGATTTGTGTCTAAGAGATTTAAAGAGGATTTATGACATACAAGAACCATAGATCTCAGAACGTCCTCTAGATCCTTGCAGCCATTCCAGACAGATAGTACTTAACAGACTATATGACTTGTATCATAACAGAAAGAAGTATACAAACATCCATACCTAGCATAAACATAAATGAAAGAGAACCTATGAAAAATATGTATGTATCAGAACCATTGATATTCATATATATAAACTGGTAACCTCATTACATCCATGGAGCCATTACAGAATGTCACAGAGAAGCAGACCGCAGTCATGCATTACAACTGGACTAATGTAGCTAGGCTAACAAAAAGAAAAATTACAATCCCCATACCTAATACATCCTTTCCCAAGTGTAATTACCCACTAACAGAGTTCTTGCAGTATTTCTACAGAGCTCTGCCCATTCTCTAGTTCTCTCTTGTTTACTCTATAGGTGCTAGTATTTATAGCCTCTCTGGGCTGCCAACTCATCCTCCAGCGCCCTCAAATACGATGCCAAGTGTCTGAATGTGGTCCTCCATGTGAGCATGCTCTCCCAGGCCTAAGCTTTCCACTTTTCACCATGATGTGCTTCTAGAAGTTTCTACCGCAGGCATGCTCCTTCCTAGGCCAACCTGTCACCAGGCTGGCACCTTATCCACACAGCATGTGCAGTCGGGTCATGTTTTTCATGTGTTCTATCCCAAACACCCAATTTGGCTAAGTCCTGGACCCTTGGTTCTGTCTGTGCATGTCACACATGCCACTAGCTTCCTTAAACCCTTTTCTTAAACCATGCTTTTTCCTTGTGCGCAATAGGACCTGCATGCATACACGCTTTTTGTAATTAGCCAACATTCTAGGGGTCCAACACTCTCCTGCCACCGTGCCCATCCCTCTCCTTCTCCCCCATGTTAGTATGGGTGACATAGGGATTATGTCCTAATGGCATGAACCCACAGGCACGTGGGCACCAATTTGGACTTTGCTTCCCTTTGGCGAGATTTTCCCTTTTATTGCGATCACCCCGTCTACATGGCCTGGACTATTTTCCCCAGCGACGACTGTAGAGGCCATCACCAACAACATGTCCCTGTTTTTATTGACCCGCATTTTAGTTTGTAGAAGGATTTGGCTTAACCTTGCACCCGCATAGGACAACAGACTTGCAGAATACCACCTTTGCGATGACGCCAACCTCGATTTGACAGGGTTTCTCTTCAACCTCTTCGAAGTTTGAGCCGTAGTTCATCCCTAAATGGAAGGAAATTTATGGATCCCTAAGTTAGGAACAAATATGCTCACTAGTCCATTTATCTGGTAGTTCTACAACGGATTTAGGAGGACTTGCTTTACCCTCGCCATCATTGTAGAAAGCCTGAGAAAGTTTCCTATCCAATAGGAATGGTTTCTTTGAAATTTTGTAGAGTGCTAAGTGTGAGATAATTTTCCAAGTTGATAGGACTCTGATGCCTGTTAGAGAGTGGGTATGGTGTTAATTTAGGCCACATTGAACCTAATAGATCCCTTGGGTATGTTATAAAACTATTCTAATCCCATGTGACCTCTAGTAGTTGTTAATCGAATGAAAAGTATGTATTCTAGTAATTTTATCTCTATGTTTCAGAACCTGATAGTGTCAACTGATGTCTTTACAACCTGGTTATTTTCCTCCTTTGCATCTCAAGTGTTGACATATGATTTTCCTTTTTAGGATATGTTCTTTTCACTTTGGGAAATCATGCTTGATGGGATAAGTCTTTTCTACTCTTAAGATCTTTTGACTGAACTGGAATAGTTTTCTGGAATTCATTTTTCACTTCTTGTAGGTGAGATTGCAATTTTGTTTTAAGATTTGTAAACTTATCTATTTACTCGAATCATCCTTGGATCAATTTCAGTGATCTAAGGAATGTTTTAAATCTGTTTAGAGTGAACAACTTAATGAATTGGAAATTCCATGAATTGAGAAACACATGGAATGAACTTAGTAGATGCAAGTTGATTTAATTCTTTTTTATGTGAAAATATTTCCATTCAGTGGTATGTTTCATGTTGGGGTCTCTGGAGATCGACCATGGTAGGTCATTACTGACGTAATTTGGATTTCAGCCTGTTCATAGGCATAGGAGAACTAGAATCCTATGAAAGAGAATAAGCTATAGAATCCTAAGCTAGGTAAAATTATTTCCTACCTAAGCTATGTAACTTGATATAATTCTGATTCTAACCTAAACTTGGTGCTAAGGGAATTGGAAAAAAATGTTACTAGGTATTAAAACTAAACATTGAACCTATTACTATAAGGCTATATGGTGATCTAACCTAGTGCTTTATACTATGACATTTTGAATTATTTACCTATGTGGAATTATCTAAACCTAATTGACTAAGGCCTATGGTGGGGGTTAGTTGTTAGTGATATATCCAAAGTATATAAAATTTAATCTACCTAAGATCTAAGCTAAGCAAGTAACTCAAATTCCTAAACTATTGGGCATGAATGGGGACTTATGTAGTCGCTATGCATATTGCTCTAGATGGTTCCTAAGGCATTTATGATGTTGATAAGGTTTTTTATTATTACTTGGTACTACCAGCTTTGGTAGGGACTAGTTGGCTTGGTAGATGCTTAGGTGACAACTTATCACTAAAATGGAAATACACATTAATTTAGACTTGGCATTCACCAGACTTAGCAGGCGGTGGTAAGGAAGATTAGGCGGGAGATTTGGAATTAATAGAATTAATTGCTTTTGGTTTACGAGCCCAAACCATCTTGGTAGGCATGCCAGCATATTTTTCTTGGGTTGTTTCACTTTGCATGTTTTCTAATTTTCACTCTGCATGCACTTTGGTTTTTCAAACCAACAAATTGAACTACACTTCATGGCTATTTTTGTGGTTTCGAATCTATTTTCGTTTCATGGAATTTATAAGAGACATTATGGAAGAGGTATCTAGTTGTTCGATCTTTCTTGAAAAAGAGGGAGGAGTGAGCTTGGCTAGAGGTCTTCTTTGATTTCTTAGAGACACTATCAGGCATGATAGGCTCTAACTGTTAATATCTCTTGCTTTCCTCTAAGTGTTTTCATTAAAACAACTCTGCTCCCTATGAGTTTTATGCATTGCATGATGTATTTGGTTGTTTGGTTACTGAGTTTATTAATTCTTGAATTCTTGGTTCAAATCCTTTGTAAAAGCGGTCTGGTTTAAGATATAGTATGTGATTGTATAAGCACATGAAAAACACATGAAAAAATGATTCTGTTACTCTGATTGGCTTAACTAGATTTGGTAATTAATGGTGAGGTTTTGTTGATTTTTGAACGATTGTATTCTCATTAAAGCTCTTTTGATAATCTTGTGTTCCCCCTGTATCTATTGAAGCTAATATTTTGTTATCCTATGTTGGTAAAAATCTCATGTTTATTAGGAAAACTTGTATGTAATTAGATCAAGTTCTATCTGGAAACTTGTGGGTATTCGAGAACTGCTGCCGGGTTCTTGATGCTTTTATGCTTGTGTTTCATTTCATAAATACATGGAGCTATGAATAGAGTAGTAGTTGGTTTGGTTCTTGTTTTTTTAACCTACAAACATTTGCTAGTGCTGGAACCCTATCTTGGTGTGATAATTGTGTAGTATTATCATGTTATTATGGACTATTACTAGTCCGCATCTAGTTGGTGTTTGTGTATTACTGTGACCTTGTGTATTGTATTGAGAGTTCATTTTGAATACGGCCTCAACACTTATATGGTGATAGTTTGAACTCTGTAAGTGATCTTCCAAACTACTTCAGCTATTGAACAAGGTTTGATACGACAGTTATTCAAACATGACGCTTGATTTTTAATTTTAACTGTTTAAATGTTGTTCATTTCATTTATCTAACATTAGAATGCGAAAGTTATAGTAACTCAATAAGAAGTATTGTGATGCAAAATGAGTCAAGGGAATTATTTCTTATTATTGGAATTAGAAATTGAAGCAAGGTGTCGGTCCAGTTGGGAGTCTTTATGGTTTTCTTTGTTAAAAGATACAAATCGAAAGGGAACATAAGTTGCACGAACTTCTTTAAAATTAGTGAATGATTTTGATCTTGGTAAGAACTTATGTTCCACATGGCACTTAGATTGGGATTTCAAATCTTGGGCAGAAGGTATCTGGTAATTATGTTGTAAGATCCTGTTGTATTTATTGAGTTTATTATTGTAGGAAACTATTTTAAAACTCTAAATTCCTAGAAGGAAATAGATGCATGTGCATGGAGAAAACTGGAAATATGGTTTTATGAGTTGGTTGGTAAACTCTATTAGATTTTGACTGGAACCATCTTTGTGGTCTACAATTCTTATTGGGAATTTGTTCTTTATTTTTATTCTTGAAACAATATGTTGAAAAGTATGGTAAATAATATTGTTTGATTTAACTCTTGGGTAATTTCAGGCGCTAGCATCTACTCAGATTTCTCTTCTGTTAGGTTCCCATAAAGAAATGAAGAACCCAGAAAGGAATTAGTTATGGTTCTTTTGTATATATGGACTGTGTATGACCTTCACTTCTCTAATGTTCCTAATTGAATAGATCCCTTGCTTACTATAGGAAGTTTTTCAGGGAAAAGTTCCATTAGATACCTTTTCACTTTAAGGTGTTCTTGTTCTTCCTTTGGAATCCTTATATGAACTCAAACTGTATATATATTTGAAGAAGGGACCTTGTTAATTAAGTTGAAGGAAATGACTATGGTTTAAGATCATTTCTGTTAAGCTTCTTTTCTAATACAATTGGGAATAAGTTCATTGTTTGGAATCTTTTGTTGATTATTCTATAGGAAAAGTTAATCGTTAACTTGGCAACCTTCTCTTACTTATCATTAATGAAAATGAAATAGAAGGAGAGTGATGTTTGGGTTGTTAAAAAAAAGAGAATGTATCATGCTATTTGGTTGATGTTTCATCCTTCCATCTGGGATATTTATTTATTCATATTCTGATGAATATCTTAAATGTTTGATTTGAAATAGTTAATCTTAAGATGAAACAACTTAGGTTATCATGTGAACCTGTTTCGGCCTTGTGGATATTATGTACTTTTGCATAATGAAAATGGTTTCTCTTCTTCTTACTAGAAAGTTAGACGAAACATCCTATTATGAACCTTCTGAAAACACTTCTTGTATCTTATAGTTAAGATAAGTGTTGTATTCTGAGTTGGTAGAAGGGAAACAATAAGATGTTATGTTCTGTTTATTAAGATGAATGATAGGACTAGCCATACCTTAATTTGTAAGATAGATATTATAGATTATAATCTGCTCTTCTTTAGAAGTGAACTCTAGTTCATTAATGCTCTTCTTTTTTTGGTTGTTATTACTTATGATTACAGTATGAAATACTAATTGTTCATTAAAGCAGGGTTGTTTTTATTCGAAAAAATAGTGGAATTCACTTCATTTTAAGGATTAGTGCTTATCATGCTCAGTTCATTGAACTGACCCGTGCTAGCATTTTTTGCAGATGGAATTCGTAAGTGATAAAAGATGGCAAAATCTTATATGATGCATTGGCTGATCTAAGTTTGATTATAGTGAAGAATTTTGGTTCGTTCTTGAGATGTATTGAAAAAGAAAAGTATTATTCCTTTTTGAATGAAGATAGTTTTCATACAGTAAGCCTAAAATGTATAAGTTGTATATGCATAAGTTGTAAAGATATAAGTTGAAAATGAAATTGAAGGATAAGAACTTACTTACATGAGTTGTGTAAATTATCTTGTACCTTTGTAAAAGAAATGGTATCTTATCTTGTTGATATTCTTCATATTATTTATATGATTAAATGAGGATTCTTGAATTAGTAGGATAAAAAGGGAGTTAGAGTAATCTCCCTAATTAAGATGCAACTAGATAAGTTACAGAATTCAATGTTCTTATATAAACAATTTAATATAGAAAGGTGATGTGTAATGAGCACACAATGAAAAATATAGATTACGTAAAGAAAAAAAAGGGTGTGTTAAACCCTAGAACTTAACCATGAAGAGGAAGACTCTTCCTCACTCATGTAAAAGTAAACAAGAAGGTAAAGAAGATACGATTTATACTCATTAGACCTCATTTAATAAGTCTAATCAATTACGATCTAGGTGGTTGTTACACTTCCTTGAATGGTCATGTCACATTAAACAGAACTTATGAGGTTGTTGTCCTCTATTTTTGGTAACTACTTTTTAAGCAAAAATTAACGAACATCGAAAGCAATCGTGAGTTAAGGAATTTCTCCAAGGATTAATGGAATATAATTTGGAAGGTAACTTAGGAAGATTTGGATTAGGGTTTAGACAAGGTTGCTGAAATATGCTATTAAATATCCAAATTTATTAAATATTATGTTAGGAAATAAGGGATAAAATAAGCAGAATAATCCCTCACAGAATCGCAACAATAGAAACTAATATGCAGAAATTATTACAGATCTGAAATAAAATTGCAGAATAAAATAACACAACACAAGGAGACAATATTTAACGTGGTTCACCCAATTTGGGCCACGTCCACCAAGAATCACTTGCTCAGATTTTATTACAAGCCACTGCTCTCTCAATATAATACCCAGATCTGTTTGGAGTTATGCTCAACAAACTCTACAGAATTCACACCCGAATTCAAAACACATCTGCAATACATTTTCTTGTGCATCTATCATATGCATAAGACAATATAAATAGACAACTTCTTAAGCAGTTTGATACAAAATCGTGGGTATCAAAACAATGGGCAAAAGACCAAAAAAAACCAAGGGCCCAAAAACAACCCATAACGGTTACCCATTACCCATGGGTTAATAAACCACCCATGAAAATTTGCAAATAGGCTCCACAAACATAACATATTAATAATCTCCTAGGGGTATGTACATCTCGACAAGGTTGTTCTGTAGGATGTTGGCACACACCAACTGCAGAGCTGTACCTTTGAGAAGATTAGGATCTTCTCGAGGATATAACATTGTAGTTGACATGTGGCAACACCCTTATGCATTGATCATATAGATCTACACGCTTATGGAATTGAACTTAGTTTTTCTCTAGGACTGGGTAGTAACATAGTTATGATATGAAGTAACCCTCTAGGACTCCAGGTACCTTAGCACACGGGGTTAACCTAGGTTGACCTAGTATGCCAATATATCCAAAGTCTTTGTGAGTCTCTCCCTATCATAACCTATGTTGTTAACCTGAACTAGGGATAAACCATGGGCAAGTGGACTAATGGAAGTCAGTAAAGGAAATTTTAGATAACAATTGAGTGAGGTGAAGGATGTATTCTGAATTGACGAGTATGCTGTCAAGGAATGCGTAATACAAATAGTATGTTAGAAAACTTTGGCCAAAGTATTGCAAGCTACTGATTGCGTTGTCCTATGTCACCTAGTCTAAGGATCGAGATGCAGATGAATATTAGTAGCAAATATTTAGATAGGTTCCCAGATAGATCACTCAATACCCCAAACATGGTAAGAGAACCAAGTATACTTAATATACAGAAAGTATCCATTACTTACTGTTAAACATGAATAGATCAATAGTTCGCTGAGTCATGAAATGAATAGATCGGTGGCACACCGAGTCATTACAGCAGCATATGGTTATTTGATATAAGAATGGATGTTATGGAATGTGTGTTCTAAATTATGTATTTAGAATAGAGAACGTTACTTAAAATAAAATAAAAAATTCCCTTGTTTCTAAAGTATTAAAATGGGAATGTTACACTTGGCAAGCCATGTAAAAGTATTTTATATGATCACGAGGATCACTCTTGCACTTATACTTATCAAATTTGGGAATGGTAAAGTGTTTTGGGAAATTTTTCCATAACATGTCCTTATCGAATGGGTAAGGGCATAGTTCTTCATACAAATATTTCCTAGTGTGGCCTACGTTTCCCTCCTATAGCGTAGTAAGCGTATCTTTCATTGATTGTAACTCTTTTTGAATGAGTTGTTCTTTAGTAGGTGACATTTTTCTTTGTGTTTGAGTCAACTTAAAGGTAGTGCCAGTGTATGGATCAAAGTGGAACTTGCCATATTTCACTTTTTCTTTGTCTTTTTATATGTTTCTTCTTGAAAAGCCTAGGTTTGCTAATTTCTAGCTCAATTTCAAGATCTGTTTTTGAAAGATATCCTCTTCAACTAGGGGGTCCTCTTCTTCATCAAATTTGGGAGGAGGTGAAGCCTTACGCTCAATCTTAACTTTACGTGAAGCTTTGTAGTGAGGCCATCGTGATGGGTCTCCTTCAATAGTGGCATGGTGTTTCCCAGAAGTAGAAGTGTACCCTGTCTCAAAGGGGTTATCTATATCTAAGAATGACAATCATTCTCTTGTTTTGTGATTAATGACCTTGGTTTCTACTTCACATTCGTGTATAATCTTAGCTCCTAATTCTCATACTCTTTTGAGTACTTGATCTCTATTATAATATAGGATTTTATCAAATCTGCCTAGGTCTAATATTTTTTGCTCTCCAGAAGAGTCTGACTCTTCTTCACTATGGTCACTTAATGGCTCTGCATCCTTGACTTGAGAAAATAGATGCACTAAATTTTTGTCACTAAATGGGAAGGTTTCAGAAGGTTTTTCTCCTAAGTCATCTTCATTTGATTTGGTTGCCATCTTCATGATTTTAGGGATTACTAGATGACGTTTGTATGGAGCTAGCTTGGATCCTAAGTGTATGATTTTGTAAGTCATTTGAGGTGATGTTTGAAATATGCCACATTGTTTCCTAGATGTAATGTTATATAGTTATTTTTTTATCAAAGAGCACTAATATGCACACCTAAATGTAATGATCAATTGATTTTGTCGTTACCAAGCCTATACCCTAAAACAAATAGTGACAATATCATATCAATACGAAGGTCAAGTTAGAATTCTAACAAGGCCTAAATATCAAAGTGGTATTGACGCAGTCTCTCAATGAGGTATACTTAAAATTATTTTGAATGGTGATGAAAGCTAAGTCTTCAGAAAAATTGAAGTCGTGACTAAATATAGTGTAACAACGCTATCTTGATACATTAACTGAGAAAGCATGATGTTCGTATCAAGACAACACCATTGTGATATATATATATATATATATATGGTGATATCGACATTTTTTAAAAGACTCAGATGGTGTTGAAACTAAAACCAAGTAATAAGCATGAAAAGGAGTTTTTAATTGTGCAAGCAGCATAATCGTGAAATAAAGGGACTTATATCACGTTCTCACCAAAAATGAAAACACGATATAAGTACCAATATTGTGCGACTAGAATGCAAGCAAAACTATCAACTCAAGAAGATACAAATGATGAAACGAACTCACAATAGTGAAGATGATTTTGAAATCAAGATCGAAGGACTATCAAAGATATGAAAATCTACCTGCGCACTTTAGACGCTTAATAACCTAGCCACAAACATTGATGGGTGTAAATGGACAAAAAAGTGGCGAGTACTGTCTTTGATAAGACACATGAGGTATGCTCCCTTCTCACCCTAGAAACAAGAAGTGAGAATGCTCTCGTTTAAGTGAGACGTTGTCTAATTTTCGTGATGAAAGAAACTTAGCTCAAATTTACGTGGGTACTTTGCCTTGTTCGAGGAATAAGGTTCAAACTCCAAAAGATTCATCACTTCGTGATGGCTTGACGTGACAATGAACTAGAAAAGTGGGCTATAAGACAAAATGGCCTCCTTAATAAGTTCTCTCAACTAGGTGTTAGAAGATTGTCTAATGTGAGCATGATTTTCCCAAAGAGTCGTAATGATTAATTTGGGAGTATCTTGGTTTTATTGTACCCCCTTCTGATACAATGAGCAACTAATGTGTTTAGTTGTACCATCACTGGAACCACAATATGGACAATATTTGACTATAACTCACAAAGCGTACTAGTCAAGTGGGTAAGAAAAGTGCTTCCTATTTCATCCATGAGGTTACTCAGCGGTGGATTACTTTAGGGTTCCTGGAACCACCTCCATTGTTGTAGCTTAAAGAGTTATGCCAAAGGGTTTATGTTCTAGTTGAGTGGATAGGGACATACCCTTTTTTGAAACCTAAAATACAGTGTGAAGGGGAATGGTGTGTTTTTTTAATTTTTTAAGCTTAAATGTGGTTTTAAGTAGCACACCATTTGGTAATCTACATGTAAACACGTGTATTAAAAGTCTTGTGTTTTGTTTTGACGCCTTTCTTTAACAAGCATTAGAACCTGTAGACAACGAGTTTAGTAATTTTCCATTTCACAAATTGATATCAAGAAAGAGAATTGACACTTTTATTTTGATTCCTAAGATCACCAAATGGCATGAAGGAAGAGCATACGCAATGTGAAAATTCCACTATATGGAAATTATCTTACTCTTTAGAATCATAGAACAAGTGTTTTTTAAAGTGTGACATAAAGTTGTACAAGTGCTTTTGATCTCCAAGATCACCTAGAAGGCGCGAGGAGAGAGCATACACACTTTACAATCTTTTTTCAAGCCAAGAAATAAAAACACTTAAGCTATGCAAGATGAAATAATAAAACAAAACCTTGCATCTACCTTCTTAGTCTTAAGAAAAACCTCACAAAAGTTTAGCAAAATGATTTTACAGCTTGGAGAAAAACTTTCAAAGTTTAACATAGACGCATGTGTGCCCAAAATGACATCAGCTCACCCCATCCAACGGATACACGCCCTAACTGATGCAGACGCATGGTAGGAAAAACTAACAGAGGGGTATAACACCTACGTGGGCCTGTCTAACAGGTACGCTAGCATTTTGACGCATGTTCTATTTGTTCAATTCATACGCCTGCAGGAAAAAATGTTAGAAAATATAGTATGACAGTAGACACCAATGCATCCAGAGACATGGAGACACTCAATGGTCAATGGAGACATCGATGGTTCAACAAAGATGAATCATGGGTCAAAAAGACAAAGTTTACATAGTAAGCCAATATATGTCAATGCGTCTAGAGTGATAGGTATGCTCCCAGCTGACAGATATGCCCACCTCTCAATGGAGATGCAACCTGTTCTAAATGAGTTGTCAATTGTATAGTATTCTCTAATGAGTGCAAGGCCAACTCAACGCCAGTGCGTACCCCCTGAAAAACCTACAAAATTCACAGATTTTGAAATTTTCAAAAGCAAATAGGTTATTTTTTAGTCAAAGAATCTTATTTCTATTTCAAACCCCCAAAATATATGTAAAAAAGGTTGATTTAACTAGTTTTAGAAATGGAAATAAGAAAATAACAAGTTGTTTCCTCTAAAAAACTTGTAAGTGAACTTTGAAAAACTGAAAATACCTCCATTAATGGAGGATGGACATAAGTGTTTGGTCGGGTGTGCCAAATGTGTTCAAAGAAATGTTACAAAATCTATGAAATGGGGTAAGAACACTCAAACCCCAAAGCTTTGTGCAAAGTCGAGCAATGGACCATCAGTTAAGAAATAAACAAGGATTCATACTTTGCATGCATTATTTTAAAGCAAACAAGCAAACTTAACAAATGTAATTAACCTCTATTCTTGAAAGCTTAATTAAAGGAGCCTAATACGGATCTAAGCAATTAGTTTATGCTTTAAGAGAATGGGATCTCACCATTAATGGATTCAAGTCCAATGGTTCTTCCCATTTACTCCATGTTGTGTGGTGAATTGCAAAAGATAAAGAAAAATAGCTCAATAAGATGAAATAAAATTCCTAATCCTAGAAATAATGCTATAGTTTATGTTAGAGGGAAGAAGTGTTCTTGAAAATGAGAAGGGGGGAGTGGGCTATTTATAGTTTTCCATTTGGGAAATGGAAGGATTTTTGGTGCATGTGGGACTAAAAGGGAGTCAACAAGTTAATTAGCAAGTCAAAGTAAGATTTGACTAGGTTTAGACGAGGTTGATCATGATTTGGGGTAATAAACCTAGGTTAGACTAATTAATCTTGTTTAGAGAGAAATTAGGGTTTTGGGAGGGTTATGAAAGGCCTAATCAATCCAATGAAATGGATTGATAGTCCAGGAAGCTAATAGAAGTGGTAAAGAAGAGGATTTTATCCAAAAAGATGCTATAATAGCCTATTTAATTGAATTATAAGAGGAATAAGACCAGAAGAGTGTCGTAAAAGGGGAGTTAGATAGATCTAACTGATGATGTGTCATCAATTGGCAAGGAAGAGAATAGTTAGTGCAATATTAGGAATAATAGTGCTTTGATCAAACTATAGGTGTGTATAATGATGATAGTTATTTCATGTTTTTATTTTCTAGATTCAAGAGGTGGTCATTTTCCTTAGATGATGACCCATGTTGTCACAGAGATGATGGGGAGGCATACAAATTTTGAGTCAGCACCTACTTTGTTGGCACAGACATTGAAAGAGTTGTGGGCCTGGACGACTCACAAGCGTTATGGTATTGACATTGGATTCTTGTTATAGTATTGGGCACATGAGAACATTTCCATTGCTCATCCATTTGGCCTACCTTGTGGTATTGAGGTGAGACATCCTAGATTTGTGAGATGGAGCTAGGATCTAGGTCATGCGAGGAAGGCCAAGAAACTAGTTATTAGAGAGACTTGGTGTTAGGATTACAAGTGCGTGATGTCGTGTCGAGGCCATAACTAGACTTCTATGAATGGTTTGAGTTTCCTTAGGACTTGTTAGGCTTACATTGGTACATTTGTATATAGGGTCACAAGGCTAGAGAGGACGAGCTTCTACATTTCAGTCATGTTAGGAGGCAGTTTGGAATGACACAGGGTATACCTAAGGATCTAGTGTAGTACCAATGGGATGAAAGGGATACACATACCTCGAGGACCATTTTTTGTGAGGCTTATGATTATTGATGAGTAGTAGGGGCCTATGGGTCCTACTGATAAAGGCCAAATTGTTCTAATTGATGATATGAGGGTAACTTTGAATTTTAATGCATGGTGGGCTCGATCACTAAGGAATTTTGATCAAAGTCAGGAATCAAAGAGGGCATCATAGACAGTTAGATGAGTATGTGCTCGGGTGGAGGGATAAGTATAAGTGTCAGAGGATGAGGAGGGTGAGGGAGACAATTCCGTAGTGGAGGGAGAGAGGGATGGATCTTGGAGAGAGCGCGATAATTTGATTGGTGTTCAGGGTACCTTGATTGGAGAGAGGGATGGATTGATTATAGAGCAAGATAGTCTCTAGGAATAGCTTGTACATGTATCTCTTGATAGAGACAAGTATAAGGGGAACAAGGATTCATTGAGGAATCCCTTGGGGATAACATGGCATTCTATATCTGGTGCAAAGCTGTCACTAATGTCTCATTCTGGTAGGAAGAGGGGAGCATCTACGGTACTTCCTCCATCTGGTATGATTTCAGTGGCTCACTATGATGTTTTGTGGGTAGAGAGGGACTACTATGTGGATTTTATCATCAAGAAATATTTGAATGTGAAATTGTATGTTGATTATGTAGCTAAAAAATGGGTAGTTACCTTAACAAAAAGACCTAGTGCTAGTGCGGCAAACGTGGGAAGCCACCTCAGCAGCCCAAGAGAGTGGAGGTTACAGATGGAGGATTTGATGGTGAGTTCATAGTCACGAGTGTTCCAAGAGGGGGTAGAGACACATGTGTCATTAGAGGAACACCTGATCCTAGAGGAGAGGGCAGTGCTAGTACTATTATTGAAAATGTGGATTTTACTACTTGATTGTATATAATGGCATAGGCTCATATAAGCCCTAATTTGATATTGATTTTTTGGACATTAATTACGATGTATACCAGACTTTGATAAATATAATTATATATGATTTTGATGATGGATTATGACTTATATTGTACTTTAATTTTCATTTGGTATATGTTATATGCTTCCATTTGAAATGAGTTAATGTTTTAGATGGATTTTGATGGATGTTAAGAAGCAAGATATGTTAAAACGTTTAGTTTAATATGTTTTAGATGAGGTCAAATTTTTGATTGATTTAAATGACTTTAAAACATGTAACTTAATTAGAATGAGGTAAAAATGGAATGATTGCCCCACCATGAATTTTATATATACATAACAAGTTTTAAAAGGTGTGAAAATAATCGCACTTGTGGCCTTATCAAATGTTAAATAAGATCATCACTGGGTGGTTACACAAATCACAATAATGATGTGAATTTGAATGAATGCATTTTTCTAGGATGACAAAAGGGGTTTCGTATATGTAGGTTGATGTGGGAGAAAGGGATCTTCTTTTCAAAGGTTTCAAAAGGATAATGCCCTAGATTTTTACATTACTTTTAAAACAAATTGATTTTGGTGGGAAGCTTGCTATGATGGGAGAGTTCATCAATGTAGGAATATCTCTTGGATGCTTTAATATTGATGTATTTTTTAATGTTGATAAATGTGAGAAGCCTTTACACATGAGTAGACATTCTTTGAGGGTATGGTCTACATTTTTATTTTTGACAAGATGGACCTCCTTCGAGGGATCAGTCCATAATTTTGACTAGTAGTCATCATTATAGGGAGCAGTCTAATTTTATATTTTTGATAATGATTTAGAGTTTTTGAATAGATTTCCTTCAAGGGATCAATCTATTATATATAATAAGAGGTACATCCAATTCATATATTTTTAAGTTGGGGGGAAAAACCATAGTAAACCATTTTGAGGAGGGGATAAAATGTGCATCCTGACCTACACACACATGTCTCATGTCATGTTTTGATTGGTTTGGGAATGGATGAATGTAATGATTTCAAGGGGTTCCTATAAGAGAATAACCTTTAAGGTGTGTTTAGGATGTTGAGGGATAACCATATTATAAAATGACAGAGTGATATGATCTAGATGTAATTAATATCATGATGATTAATTATTTAATAGTAGAAAGGCCACAAGTGTAAAGCATTCAGAGGTTCCATTTCAGGTTCCCCATTAAGAGAAATGAGATGATACACTCCTGTCCCATATTTGTGAGTAATAACGTATGGACCAGTCCAACATGGGGCAAAACTTCCACGTTTAATTTTCTCTAATGTAGTGACATTTTGATTTTCTTTGAGTACAAGATCACCAATTTTAAAGTCACATTATTTAACATGTTTATTGTATGCTCTAATAATGTGTTCCTAATAGACTTGATGATGTTTGATGGTTATTATGTGTTTTTCATCTAAAAATTCAAGTTGTGTTAAATGGTCTTGGCTATATTATTTTACAGGGATGAAATCTTTGAGAGATACATAGAGTGAAAAAAAATTGATTTCTCTAGGTAGGACGACTTTCAAGCCATAGACAAGTGAAAATGGCATAACACCTATAGGTGTGTGAATGCTAGTTTGATAAGCCCAGAGAGCAAATGGGATTTGGAGATGCCAATTCATGGTTGCATCGTCTACTATTTTCATAAGGATTTTATTAAGCATTTTATTAGAGGCCTCATCCTGCCTATTTGCTTGAGGATAATATGGTGATGAAAAATTGAGTTTGATGTTAAATACGTCATAGAGCTTTTTAAATTCTTTATTTTTGAAGGATTTTTCATTATCTGTGATGATTTTATACGGGATACCAAAATAGCATATGATATTTTGATATATGAAATTGATGATAGGTCTTGATTTTTCAAAGTTAAAGGAATGGCTTTGACCCATTTAGTGAAATATATGGTCATCATGATAATGGAATGATGCTTCTAGGATGACTTAGGATTGATTGCACCAATGAAGTCTAACCCCCATTGAGAGAAAGGACATAAGTCTTGAGCGAGTTGTAGTGATTTAATAGGGAGGTGAATGAGATATGAGTAGAGTTGAAATTTAACGCATTACTTTATGTATGCAAAAAAATCATTGGTGATGGTAGGCCAGTAATACCCTAGCCGTATGACACATTTAGTAATGGAATTTCTATTGAAGTGACCTCTAAAAGTTTCATCATAGACCTCTTCAATTTCTTTGGTTGATTCATATGATTTGAGACATTGTAATACTATACTGTCAAAACTACGCTTATAAAGGATACCTCCTACAATGAAAAAGTGAGTGACGCACTAAAGAAATGATTTTTTAGGACACTGTGATAAGTCTAAAGGTAGTTTGCATTCAACAAGATAATCATATATATGTGTGTACCATAGATTAGGTGAATGTTTTTCAATAATGTTAATAGAAGGCAACTCATTTTGATGTGAAGGATGATTTAAGAATTAAACAACTATGGACATTTTGGTTAGATTTCTCTATTTCAAAAGGGATGAGGAATCCAAGGGATGTCATAGTGTCCACAAACATGTTAGAAGATCTTGTAATAGCTTGAATGGTATAATGGTTGAATACACTAAGGATAAAGTCAACAATGACTTTATATTTTTGAAGGATTTCATTTTTACATTGGTATTCACCTTTGACTTGACTGAAAACAAGTTGTGAATCTCCATATATTTCTAAGATGTGAGAACCTAAGATAATGGAATTATTTAGACCCATGATGAATGCTTCATATTCTGCCATGTTTTTAGTACATTAGAAGTTAATTTTTAATGATAACGGAAGTGGAATGTTCCAGGGAGGTATGATAATGACTCTGTATCCTCCCCCCTCCTAACATTTAACACCATATAAGAAGAGAAACATTTTAACGGGGATGAAATTATATTCATCAATGTTGTTGATGGATTCATTAGGAAAGTATTCGTGAGGTGGTTGATTATCTGAAAGGGGTGCATCAATGAGCTGATCTACAATGTCCTGACCTTTAATAGATTTTTGAGATATAATTTTGAGGTCAAATTTAGTCATGAGCATAAGCCATTGAGTTATATGATCATTGTGATAAGGTTTAACGTGCATGGTTTTAAGTGGATTAAATCTGGTGATGACATATGTCTTGTGATTGAGGAGATAATGTCAAAGTTTAGAGGTGGCAAAGTATAACATACAACACAATTTTTTAGATTCAGTGTAGTGTGTTTCATACTCATGGAGTGTACGACTTATGTAATATACAACCTTTTCACGACCTTGATTATCATTATGGGTGAGCATAGATCCTAGAGCATGCTCTGAAGTGGATATGTATAGATAAAATGGCTCCCCTTCATGAGGTGGAGTACCCACAGGAGGTGATGATAAATACTGTTTGATTTCATCGAAGGAATTTTGGCAACCAGAATCCTAATGAAAATTTGTCTTTGCGGAGAAGAAGATGAAACAGTTGACAATGGTCAGAAAGATACGATATGAAACATTGAGTAGACTATAATTTACCTTAGAGGCTACATATTTGTTTAATATTAGATGGTGGAGTCATTTTTATAATTTCTCTAACCTTTGTTGGGTCAACTTCAATGCCTTAGATGGATATGATGAATCCTAAAAAATTTTAGGTGAGAACACCGAAAACATGCTTTACATGATTAAGATGAAGAAAAAATTGGATGAGATGAGTGAATATTGATTCAAGTATGTCCATATGGTCTTTTTTGAGATTTGGATTTTCATAATAGTCTTCAAAAAATTTGTGGATGAGGTCATGAAAAATGTATGTCATAGCACGTTGGTAAGTATCCCCTATATTTTTAAGACCAAATGGCATGACATGGTAGGAGAAAGTTCCCCAAAGAGTGATGAAATATTTTTTGTGTTTATCGTTAGAAACAATGAGCATTTGGTTATAACCAAAAAGACCATCCATGAGGGAAAGCATTTCATGACCGACTGTTAGGTTGAAAAGTTAATCTATGTTTGGAAGAGGGAAATATTCCTTTGGAAAGGTGAGGTTGTGATCCCTAAATTCTGTGCAAATACATATTTTTCCAGAATATTTAGTTACGGGTATGACATTAAAGACCCATTGTGGATAATCAATGAAATTGGAAGATAAAAGGTGTTACAGCTCTTCCTTAATAAGGAGAGCTATACAGAGATAAATTTTATGGAGTTTTTGTTTAACTGGCTTGGCATCGGGATACGTGATTATGTTGTGTACAATAATTTTAGGATCAATTTTGGGCATATCATTGTATGACCAGGTGAAGGCTTAATGATATTATGTTTATGAAAAAGTGAAATCATTTAGTTCTTGGGGATTTAGAGATTTACCAACCTTAACTATACGAGGATCCTGAGGGGTACCTAAGTTAACATCGAGGGTGGATTCATTAAGGATATTTGGTGTGTCGGATGGTAGGGATTTCTGAAGAAAACAGGATTTTTCTCCCATATAGGAAAGGACATCCTGGTTGTCCTGACACTGGAGGATATCAACGGTAGGTGAATCCTCATCAAGCATTTCTAGCCAAACAAGAGGTAATGATTTATTGGAGTGATTAGATTGATAAGTGAGTGGTTCTAAAGATATAACATTGATTAAAAAAAGTTAAGTGGGATGGGTATGGTGTCATCCATGTCCATAGGATATTCAGGGTTTGTTGGAGATGATGATTCTAGTTCAGAAATAAATATGGATGCAGTAGGTTTAGATGTAGTGGATTTGCACATCCAGAGGTGATTTTTTTATAACCTATACCACTTTTTTCATAATATTTAAGATAACCCAAGATGGGTTGATCATGGGTTCCTTGTTCTTAACACTCGACACCAAAACCTCTCCATGCATAGTGATCAAGATACATACGGGTGAATTTTGGATTTTCAAGGATTTGAAATTTGATATGAATGACATATCATGGTGTGGGTTGTTAATATGGGATAGAGGATTATTGAATCCCCCATAGATTAGATTCATCTTAAGATAAGCAGGACCATAGGAGATAACATCTCCTAGGTTTGGATCATACATGGGTTGTTTATTAGGGAGACCATATGTCTTGGGTGAAGGAATGGATTTGAGCATGAGGAGACGGTATTCCCTAAGAGTAAGACGTTTCATGGCCTCACTAAGAGAGGAATCATCTGGTAACTTAAAAGAAGGGACATAAGTGCTAGTAGATGTGTAACATCCTCATTTTTATACATTAGAACAAGTAAATTTTTTTTTTTTGATAAATGCTTCCTGGTTCTAAATACATAATTTAGAACTCACAAATCAAAACAACCATTCTCATAACAGATAACCATATGCAGCTGTAATGACTCGGAGTACCTCCGATCTATTCATTCCATGACTCGGTAATCTACCGATCTATTCATGAGTATTAAGAGTTGGCGTTTTTATTTAACACATCACTCTTGCGGTTCTCTTCCCTAATCTGGGATTCAGAATGCTCTGTCCAAGGAACCTATCTGAATAATTGTTACCATTATTCATCGGCATCTCATCCCTTAGACTAGGTGACTTAGGACAATGCAATCAGCAGCTTGCGATACTTTGGCCAAAGATTTGAAACATACTGCTTATGTCTCATATTCCTTGACGGCATACTCGTCAATCTGGAATACGTCCTTCACCCCATTCCTATGTTATGTAGAATGTCTTATACTGACTTCTGTCAGACTCTCCTGTCCCAAGTTATTCACTCAGGAACGGATTAGTAAGATGACAACGTTATAGGGATGCTCCCGAGGACTAGGGATACGCTGACATACTGGGTCAACCCTAGTTAATCCAGTGTGTCAAGATACCCTGAGTCTCCTAGGGCAGCCTTATAACGTGACCACATTCCTAATCAGTCCCAGAGTAACTTGTTCGAGTTTAAGGTGTAAATCTTAACGATCAATGCAAAGGGTGTCGTCATAAGTCACCTGCATTGTTGTATCTTCGAGAAGATCCTAATCTTCTCGAAGGTACAACCCTGCAGTTGACTTGTGCCGTCAACCTTTAAATCCGCCTCGAAAAGATCTACTTATTAATAAGTGTTACATACGTTGAGTTAAAATTATACTATAAGACGCTCCCTTAAGGGTAGTCTTTCCCAATCCCTGGGTTCCTCACCTTAGAATTACCTTTCTTAGTAAAACCCATTACACAAGAGAAGTTATTAAGACTAGAGGTCCCATCAAGGAGTTCATAGAATATACATAATTCTAAATCAACGAAGCTGGACACTAACCCTCAATCTTCACATGAGATTGCTAACCAAACCCCATTTTTTTTGGTTTATATCAGTTCTCATAACTGAATTTATATCTTACTTGTTAGTATCGAGATATAGTGATTAAGAATCCAATTAAATGTTGTATTGACTTAGATCAAGACTTAGGAAGTAATGATTTATTCAGCTCGTTTAGCTCCTGCTCAGATTTATTTTAACCTTAGCTTTCCAAAAGACAGTGATCTAGAATTCCAATTTAGCTTTAGATAGAACATAATAGAACTACTAAACAATCATTAGTATTCAGTCACATAACCTTGCAAGCTTACTTAGATAATCACAAAAGTCTCCAAGTTATACAATAATAACAATGCTCTTAAGATCATTCGAACCGAAGAAGATCAAACCATCAAGATACGAATGCAAACACATAAGTAACAAATACCTCTTTTCATTCCTTTCAAAGCTAATCAAATACATTTTATGCATTCAGCATATTTGATACAATACTCAACAGAAAAAGAACATCTTTCTTCAAGTAGTACATTTAGAGAATCAAGCTATAATTCATCATAAAACCAAATTAAACAATCTGAACATCCTATCAGATCTGCGTGCCTTTACCACTTACGGCAATCATCTGCAAAAATTGTCAACATGGGTCAGTTCGGTGAACTGAGCATGATAAGCACTAATTCTTAAAACAATTGCAATCCACCAATTGTTTTCATTAAACAACCTGTTTAAATGAAATCATTTCACCAAACATGTAAACATATTTCAGACTATGCTCTTTTGTAATACAAACATGACTATAAACGCGTAACTCATATTATAGTTACTAAATAGTCCTAGATACTTTTCAGATATTTCTTCATAAATATTAGTGACCAAGAAGAACAAATGTATCCAAAACAACTATCCATCTGAATCCCAAGGACAGCAAACATCCGACAGACCATTACATTCAACAAAAATGAATATCCTAACAATTCATGAATCCATCAGTATGTATTAACAATTCCAACAATTAAATATAAATATATCAACATATACTTTACAGCAGAAGAGAAAGAAACTGAGACATTCAGATGTCCCTTCCAATCATGCTCATGACTGTACCGTCCACTCAAGAGTAATGCATTCACATTATACGCCTGCGACTAAGCCAGTCGAGACCACAGGAAGAAATACAGTCCGTCAAAATACAAATATAAAAATTGCCTGTAACTTACTGAACAACACAGTAGCTCTCGTGACAAGGCAGTGATGAATAATCCATCAAATAGACTCCACATAACCTTCCATATATTCAACAAATGAGAAAATATCCAACGCCATCGCTTGTCAAGGTACAGTTAATAGCTCTTTACTTCAGTCAAGCACACGACTAGATATTCACGATAACAGAAGATGTAATCATGCTCAAACACAAGAACAATCCCACTGAGTCGAAACACTCATCAACATACAACTCAATCTAATCCCTACTAAAACACAGCAAGGACTTAAATCAAAAGCCGAAATCAAATGAATAACCTCTTTATCACAGTCAAACAAGAGTCTAGATAGCATTAAAACAAATGACGTTTCCATATGCATACCTAGTGACATTCACACTGAATCTAACACAAACCTACATAGCTTCATTCAACTGAAACAAATCCCTACGTTATACAACATGGGTGTAAATTAGAAGTCACTTTCAGGAAATAATAACCTCAACAAGATCTTCATAAGGTCATCATCAAATCATTATTTTCAACAAAGTTTCATCCAAGCCGAGATAGTGCGAATATAGCAAGGACTCATACAGAGTCGAGTTTAAAAAGAAAACACAGTGTGGACAAGATCAGTAGCCGAATTCCTACGAAAACATTCAAGGTTTTCAACTAATTCAACACCAGCAGTCTTCACAACTAAATTTCTACAGAAGTCTAAATACAATATACATATTAAGGACTCCAACAGAGCCAATATCAATAGGTATTCACAACAAGCTTATACAGAAGTCAAAAACACCGGTTACATATCCAGATCTCCAACTGAGTCAATAAGCACAGTATTCACAACTGAGCTTAATACCGAAGGGAAAATCCTAATATACGATTCAAGGATTCAAAAGGAGTCGAACACATGCAGTATTCACAAATAAACTTCTACAGAAGTAGAAAGATACAAGATAAATATTAAATTCAAGAATTCCAACTATACCAATAACATACAGTATTCACGACTGAACTCCTACAGAAGTAGAAACGTATGTTACCTTTCCAGGACTCAAAAAGGAATCGAACCCATATAGTATTCTCGATTAAACTTCTACAACAGTTAAAAATACTATCTATTCAAGGATTCCCACAATATCCAATAACATACAGTATTCACGACAAAGCTTCTACAGAAGCCAAAACATACTATCATTTCAAGAAGTATAAACAGCAAGGCTTCTACAGAAGTCGATATCTACAAGAAAACTTTTCATGGACTCCAACAGTGTCTGTTTCAAACATTACCCTTGCAAGCATTTCTACAAAATCTAACCGAAATGCAAAACACAGCAAGATAGTACAACCGTTCGAAACACAATGCACACCCATCAAGGGTTCACTTGAAAAATCGAGCCAGTAAGAAGATACAACAAACTAATTCATACAAAGCTACCATAAAAACCAACTGAACCCAAAAATCATCTGAACAGAGTTGTTCTAATGAAATCATTTGAAGGAAAGCAAGATTTTTAAAAGTTAGGGCCTAACATGCCTGGTAATGTTGCTTAAAAATCCGAAGAAGACCACTGAAAGAGCTCGAGCCTTCTCCTCTTTTTCCACGTTAGATTCAACAACAATAATTTGTTATTTCCATGCCTTATAAACTTTCCTCGACAGAGAAAAGAGCTAGTTATTCTCATAGTTGCCATGCAACACCAAGTAGACTGGTTCGAAGAACCAGTGATCAAACAGAGAGAAAACCGGAGCGCATGAAAAACCAAACAAACTACCAGTTTTCCATTTTGCATGTCTTCCCGAGAAATCCGAGCTCGGAGACCGAGTTCATTAATTGCATTAACTCCAAAATTCCCGCTCAATCTCCATTGCCACCGACCGCCATAGTTGGCGATGGATAAAAACAAATCAAAGACCATTTCTAGATTTGGCGACTCTGCCACGTCGGATTTCACTAGCCGTTTGAAACTTCCACCAAATCCCTCATCCTTCATACTTATCCATCCCATTTAATGCCATAGAAACTACCGCCCATGGCTCGCACCCCTTCATAGGTCCCTTTCCTCCATGTTCATTAGTTAGGTTAGAAACATAGGTTAGAATTTAAGGTGATACTTAGTCTAACCTCCTTAGCGCTAGGTCACTAACCTTAGAACATTTAGTTTATAGTTTAGGCCTAGGTTAGATTAGCACTAATCTAACCCATAGGTTATAGTTTAGGTTTAGGTTATTAACCTTAATAAATCCAGCTTAGGTCTTAACAATTAAAATCGTTCAGTATAAGAACCAACAAATATACATTCACGAAAAGGATTCATTCCAGCACTGCTAATAAGCTAGTTGTATAAATGTATCTGAATTTATTACCTGGCTCAAGATCAAGACCTTCTTGATTTTACGATATCGGGAACCAATTCATTTAACAAGATCAGCCTGAGTTAACTCCGGAATTGCTTATTCCACACATTCGGACCTTGCAACCTTGTAAGGTCTATAATTTTTGTTAATCCAGAATAAACTTAAAACATCTCTTGGATCAATGCCACTGATCCAAGGCTGAGTCATATAGACGGGTAAATCCACAATTTATTCCGAAATCAGATTAAACTCAGGTGCAAAAATGAAAGAAATAAAAGAGTCCAAGCATATCCTGGCTCAGTCAAAGATCTTCAATTGCAAAGAAGATACAATCCATATCAAGCATGACTTCACAATCAAAGGAACACATCCCTTTTTACAGAAGAAATCATATATCAACACTTGAATGCTCAGGAGGAAGTAACAAGAGTTCAGAGTAATGTCATCAATTTGAGAGCTAATGAAAAGTGGAAAATCGTGGTCCTCTGGTCTAAGAGAGGGAATTTTAGATGCTTCAAATGATATAGCATTGGATGCTTTAAGGTCACTTACAAATTTTTTGAAAGGGACTAGATCATTGGTTGGTATGGTGTTGGACTGAAGGGATTCTATCATAGCCTATTTATGGAATGGTGATGTTTGAACCAATTCATAAAGCGACATCCTAACGGGGGATTGGTGTAGCTACTTAATAATAACCTTTTAAACTGTAGTGAAAGGGGGTTATTACTGCTTGTATCGATATTTTGGCTTTGGATGATGGTGTTTGATTAGATTCATCATGAGCTAAGGAAATACATACCTAAGGTTTATTAGATGAAGTTGATAATTCAGGAGGTGGTGGTATAGTAATGAATTTTTTATTTTTCTTAGACTTAAATGACTCTTTTTCATAATTTTGTGAACAAGTAGTGATGTGTACAACGTAAACTTGAGGAGTAGGCATTTCAGGGATGTATTTTCCAGGATTTGATGATGATGTTGATGTTATTTTCATGTTTGATTGAGAAGGAAGGAAGAGTGAACTACCAAGTTCCTACACTTTTAAGTGAAAGGACCTATGGTCCTCTAAAGAATGGCCTCGTGTTCTGTGGTAATCACATAAATTTTTTAATTCGTGCTAGGTAGTTTTCTATCTGTGGTGATCTGACAGCTTAGGAGGTGGTAATGTGATAAGTGACAATTGAAGGAGATCATCTAAGAGGGTGGCATGATTCCCCATGGATGTTAACATGGATGGTAGGAAATTTTTATTCGTACTTTTCTCAGGAGGAAGTAAAACTTTGGCTACATGTTGTTTATTCATAGGTCGTGGAGGCTTTTTAGGCATTGCAATGGATGAAGGACAAAGACCTTGTATGGGTGACCATTGGTGAGGATAGTTTGACTACACGATGGTTGAGGGACAAGGACCCAGTGTGGATGCTTGTTGTGGAATGATAGATGTAGGATAGTCAGACTGTGTGAATGGTGCATAATAGGAACTTAGTGTAGCAGTTTGGTAAGGGGATTTCAATCCTAAAATAATAGGGTAATTAAAATTTATAAGGCAGTGAGGTCCACACAAAGGGATTTGATTTGGAAAATCATATTGAGGGATTTTAAAAACCTGATCAACAACATGCTTATGAGGTCCTTTTTTGGTTTTGGTTAGACTAGGTGTGGTTGTCAAGGATGCAAGGGAGTTAGTGTTCCCTGAGGTAGAAGGTAATTTGGTTTGTTTATTAGATTTGGCTTTGGGTGTAATCTTGGAATACGTAGAGGTTGTGGGTGTGGATTCAGTAATGGCATGTGACAAGAGGGTGAGTATATTTTTAGTGATATTCTTAGCAGATGGAGCCTTACAAGCTTTAGGCTTGTTAGATTCTGGTTTTGAATCTATGGGTTTTTATTCGGTAAGCAACATGGTGGGTTCAGGGATTGGATCTATCTTGGTTATTATGTTGATGGTGTGAGAAAATTTTATTTTTTGTTTTATCTGAAGATGAGGGGTGTTTTGGAAAAGGTTTCTTAAATATGTCAATATTTTGATTTGGGGTGCATTTTTATTATCTAAGTGAAGTTCACCCTTATCGATCAAGTCTTGAAGTATATTCCAGAATGTGTGTCACCTTTTGATGTCATGTCAATTAACCCTATGGTATTTGTAATAGTAATTATCTTGATACCGAATGGGTTTAGATACTGATGTGTCAATTGGTCAAATAGGTGGGAGATTTATCATATTGGTGGTAATTAGTTTGTCAAAAACTACACTATAGGTCTCTCCTATAGGTGTATAGTTACGTTGTTGACAGGAGCGTTCAACAGTGGGATTTTCTTTGGGAGCATATTTAATTACAATGATGTTGGTAGATGTTTTAGACTTATCGAGAATGGATGTTGACATAGATGGAAACTCAACTTTTGGTTTCTTAGGATGGAGTTTAACCTAACCATCTTTTAAGGCTTATAATTCTAATTTACGGGCCATGGTGAAATCCTCATCGAAAGTTTGAAATGATTAGATTTGTAATGTGGATGAAATATGTTTAGTGCATGCATGGTAGAAGGCTTCGATTTTTTGTTTTGTTTTTGCTAACAAAAAAGATAATTTATTGACTACACCTCTACAACGAGCGACTAAATCAGCAACAAGATCATCTTCAAATTGTTTGATGGCATATAGGTCATTGATAGTGATTTTGCGGGCTATGTTTATGGAAAAGTGTTCTAAGTAGAGATGAGAAATTTTTACAAAGGAAATAGGGAATGTTACCGAATTTTATTGTACCAATCCAAGGCAAGACCAGAAAGATACATTGGGAATGTTCTCAACATGAGTTCTTGGTCCTGAGCTATTAGATAACATGTGTGACAGAAGGAATAGATTTGTTGTTGGGGATATTTCTTGTTGTAAAACTTAATGAAATTTGGAAGTTCCCTATGAGGTGGATAGTATTTTTATGGTACTGAAGGGTGAATGAGCTCATTATAAATTTAGTCATAGGAGAGCACATTCTTGGATGAAAATGAAGCATCTTTGAGACTAGATATGTGATTCAGAAAGGTTTGGAGAGGATTGGGTTGATCTTGTTTCTGCAAGGATGAGCCAGGTTGGAATAAGGAGTGGCTAGGTTATGAGTATGCCTGATACTACTAAGGAATGCCTTGCTGGTAGGTAATGTTTTGTTGATAAGGAATATTTTTTTTGGGAATGTTTTATTGACGAACATTCTATTGGTAAGGGACATTCCATTGCAGGATGTTTTTTGAGGCACATATTTTTGGGCTATATGGTATTATGGAATGTTTTTTTGTGGTACATGTTGTTGATGAGGTATGTTTTGTTGTGGGATATTTTGATAAGATGGAAATCTTTGTTGGTAAGCTAAAGGCTGCAAGGGTTGTATGTAATGATATTACATGGCATAGTTGTATAAGTAAGTGGTTTTGAATATGTAAGTGATTTTTGGAAGGATATACCAGAGGCAACAGAGGATGGTGCTTGGTTTGAAATGTTTTATTGTGGTATATTGTGTTGTGGAATTTTTTTAAGAGGTGTGGATTGTGGCATGGAAATGAGTGGTTGGGATGGTTATGGTGTGTATTATGAAACATGGTGAGTGTTAGCAATAGCACTAGTATTAACTAGTGGTGTAGTTGTAGGAATAGACATGGTTATGTTTTGAATGGGGCTAGTAACCGGCCATGAAGTCACAACAACAGAAAATTCCATGGTACCCAATGAAGGTGTTTATACTTGTGAACAGACTGGGGGAGTAGTGGAAGTTATGGTATTGCTTAGGGGAGGTGTAGAACCAACATAAGAGCTTGGTGAAGATGTATATTGTTAGGCAGGTGTGTTTTGTGATGGAATCATGTGAAGGTCATAAATAGGGATTAAAGAGGCCTAAAATGTCTCAGGTTGACTAGTAGATGATTGAACATTCGATGCATTAGATTGGTCAATAGGAACTGGGATGTAAACATTTGATGTTTGGGTTTGGTTTGTTGGAGTATATGAATACAACTATTGAATGACTGGTTATTGATTTTGATCAATGAGATGTGTAATGGTAGATGACAAAATGTATGTGTATGGGATGGGTTGGGGTGTAAATGGTTACATTTGAACATTTCTAAATGCTAGGTAAGATCTCCAATTGAGAGAAATAAGGTTTGAGTATATAATTTCTTCAAAGATAAGATCTCCCCTTTTATACAAAGGAGGTTTGGGAACTCCTGATTGAGAACTAGGAGAAAATGGGTGTTTCGTTTCTTCTAGTCTAGATGTGTGAAGAATTTGATTATGATATTGATGTGGGTAATGAAAGAGTTGTTCTCCCATTTCTTTATTATAGTTTCCCCCTTATTCATGCCAAATATGTTGGGTGTTGGAAAGGGGAGTGGATGTAATTATTTGATAAAATGTAGTCTGTTATAGGAAGCGATGTAGTATAAAATGGAACATGTTGTTGAAATGTAGGTGGTGTAGTTGACATATTTTCAAAAGCTTGGTTACAAGTTTGTTGTCTAATAATTACCATTGAAAACAAATACACAAACACTTAAAAATGAAAATGACTAATTGGGTTGATTTACAAACAGGAAGAAAAAGCAAGCAAAATGTAGTTTTTGTATTTATCTTGATTAATTATGAAAAAATGAAATGTGTAAGATGGTTAATGAGGGTCCTAGGAAATGGTAGTCTATGGGGGGGGGGCTATGTAGACACCTAAAATTAGCACTGCTAATTCTAGTGTCGGCGTCTGTCACGCCCCCCCAATTTTCACATTACACCTCTCATATTCTTATCAATATCAACATCATCGCCTTACGTCACATAAATCCACATACATCATTAAATGACATATTAATTCCATACTCTTCATCTTAGGTTATATGCTTATACCCTCTATTTAATTAATTTAGTTAATCTTGTCATCGCACTATTTTAACAATGCCCTTAGACCTAAGTCATTGATCACATACACATTTAATTAATTAATAATCTTACATTCCCTAAAGTTACATTACCCATATCTAATTTAATTAAATAATTAAATAATTAAATAAATCCACTCAAACTAACATCATCATGCCAACTTATCTTAGTTCACTATTTATAACTAATTAAATTAGTAACCTTCTAAAAATATGACTATAACTACCTCTAGTTTAATCCTCATAACCACCTTATCCCTAACTCACTAGTTATAACTAGTTAAAGTAACCACCTAATAATTTATCCTAATTTATCCTAACTACCCCCATCCACCTCTAAACCTCCCACTGAACCTCTTTAACTTATCTAGATATGATTCCCCTAAATATTCCATATGTTAAATCAAAATATATCATATCCTAACCAAACTTGAGATAAATCTTACCTACCTAATCATTCTCCAACTATTTTAAATACCTTCTATCCACCTCTAGACCCTCAGACTCAACATATCTAACTTATCAATTTGTGATCCTTCCAATCTGCCACAACTAAGATCAAAATAATAAGAAAATCATCCTTGTCGTCCACTAACTCGAACTGGCTACAATCGCTGGCATTTCCCCCTAGTCGTCGGTGATTCTCTCCTACTAACTCTATAAATACAAGCTTCAAGCCTCCATTTGAGGGGAGATGGCAGGAGGATGTGACTCTAGGGTTTCATATTAGTTTATTCTTACATCATAGACCTCTAATAAAAGCTAGAGATTGTCCAACAACATCCAAAGATTCTTTGAACGTCATTCACATGTCTAGAATCACGTCAGCAGTCTTCTTACGTTAACAATCTTTCTCTCTCCAGTAACATCACCTTTTATTCCTATTTTTCTCAAATTATGCAAGGTAAGTGGTTTCCCTTGCTTCATTACATCATTATGAATCATTTATAAGCTTAAATCAGCCTTTCTAACATTTCTTTCAAGTCCCGTATTTTTCCATTTTCAGCGTGTACAATTTTCACAGCAATCGCTGGCGATTGCCAAAATAGCCAATATTTTCTCAATCACTAGTGATTCAAGAAAATCACTAGAAATTCTCTACATATCTAGAAAGATATTGAATTCAAATTTCTGATGCATATTTCAGTTTGTAAAACAAATCTACGGTTCTCAAGTTATCATCAAAACATCAGAGGTTGGTTTTTCATCAGATCTAGAGCCTCACCGTCAACCAAACCATCATCCACAAGTTTCTAATATCTAGTAATATAATATTTTTTAGTATTATTAGTCATTTGGAATCAATTAAGTAACTTTCCTTTACCATAATCCAGACTGATACTTTTCCTTTGTAAGTATCCATTTAGTCCCATCAAGCTCCATTGAGCCATCTGCAGTGTTTTACCATTTATCCAAGTTAAGCACATTATCCCGCTTGCCTTTATGAGTACATATCCATCCACATATTTTCTCCTTTGAAGCATATTGTGATTCCTCGACTCCCTTTGGATTAGGAACTACCGTCAGACCCGCATATAGACCTGGACCATGTCAGTCCCTTTTCCTTTGCATTATTGGTTACATCGTCTACTTATATTTTACTATCAATTAATCAATTTATCATATCATTATTCAATTAATTTATCAAAATCAGATTGAAACCCTTGCAAGGAATTCCATTGACTTTTGGGGATTGTCCTTTTATAGGAAATCCACCATGAATATGTTTAATCCCATCTTGTGTAGTGTTTGTGACTGCAGGTTTCTTAGCAGGAAAAGACTTTGATCTATTCTTCCATGGAGCATAACACCAAAAATTGTCCATCCACATCCACAGGCATCATGGAAACCCTATCATATCGAGGTTTTGGAAGGTCTTACCAGCTTGCTTGCAAACACAGGTTGAATACTGGTGAGATTTATCCTGAACATTCTGGCACACCTAGTGGGACCCTTGTTCCTTCTTTTCTTATTTTACTTCATTAATAATTTAACCACTATTATTCAATGTTTGTCAATCTCCCACGATTAATATAATCACCTAAAATTTTCCCAATCATCCAAAATTCCCCTCTGTAGTTCTTCCTTTCATTTCATAACAATTTTATTGTTTCCTGTTTTCTATTTTTCTGTCTTTTGCTAATATTATTGCACCGCTATTTTTTTGGATTTACTAAACATGCGCTTTGGAAAAAAATGCTAAAATTTGAAATTGTGTGTGTGTGTGTGTGTGTGTGTGTGTGTGTGTGTGTGTGTGTGTGTGTGTGTGTGTGTGTGTGTGTGTGTAATAGGATCGTTCTCATGGGAAGTCCTAAAACCTTCCATTTGCTTTCATGTTTTACATTCTTGTTTGTTTCTTCTTCATTAAAGGAAACATATCTTTTTGGGTCTTAAAACGAACCACTTCATACTTCTTGATCACATAGTCTAATTAGGAAAGAAATTTGTTGCATCCACTCATTTCTTCCCCCACACACACAACCAAATCACTTCAAAATCAAAAATGCATTCAAAAAATTCCTACCCATGTGAAACTAATTGGGATGTCATCACCAAATAGGGAAATTGACTTGGTGTTCTAGATGAGTATAATCTCCTGTCTATCAGTATATTTTGGCTCGACACCCGACCTCCTTATTGCAGCATGACCATGAAGTGATGGGATAGGCCCCAATACCACACGCGTACCAATAGCAGTACAGAGTTGGGCCTCATGTACCTTTAGGTATATTGAGGACTCCATCCAAAAAATTCTTGAAACCATCCATAGAGGGCCATTTCCTAGGACCTTCATTATCCATCTTGAACATTTCACCTTTTCTTAATTAATTTAAGATAATTATAACATTCTTCTTCTTGGATTGTCTGTTAAATTTACAGATCTCTTAGGGATTTTCTTTTTTTATTCTTAGATCATTGCCATAGATCAAAATCACTCACTATCATATCCTTATAGTATTAATACATCATATTTACAATAGGCCTCACATCCTTCAACATCCTTTTATCCTAATAATTTTCAAAATATTCCTAATCTAGGATCTAGTTCTTATCAAACTTATCAACTTATCACACCTAACTCAACCTCATTTAGCTCTAGCATATCCCCATAACTATCTACAACATCTTCTACCCCTTATGAACCATCTACATGTCAACCAGTTCAAAATATATATAACACCACCATTCAACAACCCTATGGATATCCTTCACATCCTTCTTTCCTCAAAACTATTTCTTATCATCCCATGTCAAGTTCACTACATCAGGAAGTATCTTCCACATCCTTTCCTTCATCACATTCTTATGAAAATTTTAATATTTCCTAGCCTTCATCTAATCAATTCATCTCTTCTTCAATCTTGTTTTCAGTACTTCAGACATCCCAAATCCATACACATATCCCTACTCAGGCCCAATCAACTCCTCTCATCCAACAACAACAACATACTCAACATTTTTCTACATCTCCCAACATTCCTTTATCACAACCCACTTCATAAACAATATCCTCTTAAGATACCCCTCATCAATATATACATCAAGCCCATCTATTAAAAAACTATACTAATTCACATTTTCATCAGTCAAATCAATCACGTCCTCTTGTCAATTCCTTCACATTTAATCTTACAAATGATTTCATATAAGATCTGTCAAACAGATTAGAAAATTTAGAAACCACTACCAAAGGATCCAAACAAGTCCTCACTTATGATCATGTTTGTAATGAACCCATACATCCCTCTCCTCTGCATTAGAAATTTCCTTAATTTGCATTATTCCATGGCCAGGAGGATCCTCAGCAGTACATACTATCCTTTAGACATTCTTGTTATCTCATCATGTGTGATCAAGATCTCCTTCTTAGAACCTTCCTTATGTTAATGTTATCCAATTTTTCCCTTAAGGAAAAAATTGGACAACGGAGGCCTATCGTGCTTTCGGACTAAAAATGGGGGCTCAATTAACCATTCTAGAACATTAGCAGTAAATTTCATCTTGGAGTTCATAAGGTTTCTTCAGAGAAAGAAAATTTATTTTGGGGCACACTTTTAGTGAATATCATTAAAAATGGTCAATTTCATGTTTTAGGGGTCTTGTTTTGTTTACATTACTTATAAGATTGAGAGGAAGTCCTATAAAATCCAAAGTTTAATGGGGAAGGTTTAAATTTACATAGGATGGTAAAGGGTTAAAAACAACTTGCCCAGCTACTTGGCAAGTTGATTGTCAAGTTGAACAACACATCCCTGATAACTCGGTATTAGACTCGTTAGAAGCATAAATGACATTAAAACCAAATATTATCATGGACCATACATTTTAGGAGTTTGCAACTCAGTGCGAAGTAAATTTAGTGAGATAGAGAGCGTTTCTCAAGCATGATGGGTTTGAGCAGATTACATCATTATGAAAACAACTCGGAATACCAAGTTGGGAAAATGAGCACATCGATCTATAAGAATGAAATGTGAAGGTAAAGAGAAATAAATCCGCATGGATGAGTTAATATTCAAATAAGATCATTTTTTTAAGGAACTCAAGGTGATGCATTTGGTGGGGCTATGAGTCGCAAAGTGACATCACTAGAAGAGCTTGGAAGTGGAAAAGAGCTCGGCTAGATAGAGGGACCAATGTTGGGGTATGTATGTAGAGGGCTTGGGCTTTTGAGCTAAAATAGATGGTGAACTTGTGAGTAAATATCCTAGCATCGTTTATACAGAGGTGTTCTGAGATAATTTTAGGCGTAGTACATAAAGCATTCCACGTGAGGTTTGTGTTGGAATTAAATGTAAAGGTGATCATGAGATCAAGAAGATCACCTAGCCATACTGTGAATGGATGCATAACACAAAACCAAATAAAAGATATGGAGGTTGGCTCAATATATGCCCTTTTCTTGGACAAAGGAAAGTCAAGATTGATCTCCTGAGCTCATAGAAATGTTGCAGATAACAAAAATATAGAATAGAAGGTGACATTGAGTGGATGAGGAAGGTGAGGATTCAAGACAAGTGAGTTTCTTGTTGGGAAGTTGTTGACAAGAACCAAGGGGCTCACTCAATGTTGCAATGCCGAGTCGATCTCATTAAGGTGAGATACAGCTCGCTGCGATGGAGTTTTTTGGATGAGATCATGAGTTTGGAAAATATTTGTATCATTTGATAGAAGCACAAGGTGAGTACATTTTGGTGTGAGAGTTGAGTTGGCTTGCCAACATAATGAGTTATTGTCAGTAGATCTTTGAAGAGCCAAAATTAGTGATGGGCAAGTGATTTTTTTTAGGCCGAGTGCTTAAACGGTGTGGCTAAGATCATTTCATAAGAGAGTTGCATTGGTCTAGGTCCAAGTCAAGGAATGATAGCATTTATCTCAGCCTGATGGAGTTGCATAGAGCTACTCGGTGGAATGCCACCGAGTCATGTGTAAAGGAGAAATGTTTGAGTCACTCAACCAAGCTAGTTGTCAGGATCACCGAGCTCAAGGTCTTTTTGTAAGTGAGTCAAGAAAAATTGCGGGAGAAGTATAAAGGGAAGCCATAGTGTGGGGATTTTGATGGAAAGTCAACACAAGAGTTTCACCTAGGGGAGTTTCAAGCCTTTGTGACCATGGTGGAGATAACACCTTTGCAAGACAATCTAGAAATTACGCATGGGAAAATTTCATCTTGATCTCCAAGTGGGAATGTTAGGATGGAAAACTAACATAAGACTTCTACACAAGTGGATCGCAAGGAGGATCAGAGCACATTGGTGAAATTGGAGGAGGTGGTTGATGAGTGAGTCATGGTGAGTGAATCGTTGTGTAAACAGGTGAATAAGGAATGACGTCACAGGTGGAGGACTGAGTTAAATGTCAAGCGATGTGGAAATGGTTGGGAAAATAGGTGAACCAACATGGTGGAGTTAGACCACTGTGTAAAGTATGAATCTTGTGCTATGATGATCATCAAAAAAAGAGATCAGATTCTAAATGTGAATGGGCCTAATGATGAATGGCTAGGAAACAAAGGGAGGCATCTCATTTAGTGATACGTCAACAAAATTTGGAGGTAGCTCGTGAAGAGGAGCTCAATCAGAAGTAATATGGAGTGACTCGTGGATGAATGCCAAGTTGAGACCACTCAGAGATCTAAGATATGTTCCTACCGAGTTAAACCATTCACTGATCAAGTTTACATATGGGACGAGCTTGCATGGTGGATCAAGTTGGTGAAGGCTCGCTGAAGAGAGTTCCCTAGCTAAACAAATATGAGAGGGGGCTTGACGAATGAGCTAAGGTAAACCAAATTACATGGGGTGAGTTCATGGGTCAATGTGTTGGAGACAGAGTTGACATTGGATTGATGCATGGATAGCTCAATGTATGTGAGAAGAACTTGATTGAGATATAAACTCATGTCATTCATTACAAGATCTCATCCATAGGTGTACAAAAAATCTTATGTGGCTCAAAATTGCAAGGGATGATGAGAAAATCATTTAATGAAGAGATCGTGTCATGGGAGCTCATGGAGACATAGCTCAATCAGCCAATTCATGGCTTAGAAGTGTGGTCATAGTGGGAGCTTAGTGTTAGAGGATGCATTAGACTCATAACTTGGGATGAGCCAAGTTAGAAAGAATGGGGATAAAAAAACATGGAAGTGTAGATGATCTTGAGCTTTTCATTTGTGATGCAGGGAGTCTTTGAAGCTAAGTTTGAGGAGAGTTGTAGTAATTCGTAGGAGCATTTCATGATTTGATATGATGAGCTCAGAGGTGAGCCCGTGTAAAGGATAGGAGCTTGACACTAACTCAGTGAGTTGGCTCGGAGAGCCAACCACCGAGTTGGTCTTTTTTTACCATTTCTCATGGACTCCCCCCTTTTTCTCAATGAAAACTAGTCTTCAAGGGGGCCCACCATAATTTATTTAAATTAATATTTTTATTTAAATATTTTAATAATAATATTTATTATTATTATTATTATAGTTTATTTAAATATTCCTTTAATCAATTGAGAAGATTAAGTCAATGAGCCATTAATGACACATGATGGAAGCTTCTCAAGTGGTTTTAAGCAACTTTGTAGTAAATGAACCACCATGTACCTTCAATTTAGGAAGGAGTTTATTACTTCTCCTCTCTTCTCTCACAGCTTCTTCTATAAATGTAAGTTGGATTTTCATTCCAAAGGGGGATAGAATAGAGATTGCTATGTATTGGTCAGACATTCGACATATCTTTTGAAGATTCCTCATTCTTTTGTAAGTTGTTCTTGTATGTTGAGGGAAATTTCAAGCCTTCCTTAAAGATTGTAATGGGAACCTTTGACTTTTCAAAAATGTAATTAAGCATTGTGCATGTTATTGAAGTAATAAATTGTGTGTTTTATGACTAATCTTATTCCTTCTATAATTTTATATTTCTTTGTGTCTTTCTCATACATATAGGTGTATTAAGCAAGTCCAGAGCTTACATTTCAGGTCCTTGAAGTTTTGTGCTTATCAAGTGGTGGAGTTCTTACATGTTCTTGAGTTGTGGTGTTCATTCACCCTTCTCAATTTCATTCTTCTTTACCGGAAGATTGGAAGATTATTTGTGGAAACCAAGGTTAGAAAAGGTAGTCACTTACCCTTTCTAGGTTGCAATAGGTGAGCTTTCCTATGCTGAATAACATCCTCTCCAAACCATCCCTTTCTTAGTTTATCCACACCCTTTATTTTGTGTATCACCATTCCTAGTATAGTTTTATTCATTGCAAATCTCTTTCCGTAAAACCCATGAACTGTTAGCTTAGCTCTAGATAACCATTTTATTTCACTAGAATTAGTACAACACTTAGTTTAGGAAGATGAATTCATCCTTCTCTAGAGGTTCACCTTGATCCCAAGTCCCATAGTTTGAGAGGTGATCCCATGTTACCCAGTCATACCAAACATTTTGTTCATATTATGACCATTTAGAGGGTACAGTGATTTGGCGATAACAATCACTAGTAGTACTTTCTTTGAATTGGCACAATTCCCTCCCTCAACACTCCTTTCTCTCTTTCACTCAGCTAGCTATGTTATTCCTCAATCATTTCGTTATAAATGTCACTCTCAAAATCACCACTTCTGACCTTGCTACCTGTTATCCATATTTCACCCCTCTAGCCAAAAATCATATCATCTATGACCCTGCATAGAAAGAACATAAGAAAAATCATTCAAATTTGTAAATAGGTCACAGAGATACTCAATAGTGGAATAGCAGGGTCAAAAAAGAAGGGGTAGTGCCATAGAGGAACTGAGTAAGAAAGGGGAAGAAACGGTGAAGATCCGAAGTCCTGGGGTTCAAAACAGTTCAAGAAAGGTCAGAAATTGACTAAGTATGGAGGAGGTAGTGGAAGGAACCACATGTCCTACCATGGTATTTTTCCAAATATGAATCCCAAAGAGGGAAGCCCAAACGAGTGTCTAGGTTGCTGCGTGGCCCTGGTAGGTGAAATGGATGAAACGTCTTCAAGCTTTGAATGCAAGATCTTCTTGCCTCAATGATCAGATCAGATTTGACCTGTTCCACCGTTTCCTCTTCCTTCAATGTGCACCAAACAAAGGATTGATGTAGTAAAGATGGATTTGGGGGCAGATTTTATTTGAAGCATTAACAGCAGTGGTTGAACTTCAACCTGATTTTTCCCACTTCTCTCTCTCTTCCTCCTGTCTGATCAAATCTATAAATATGGGGGCATGATTCATTGTAAAGGGTTGGACATTCTTTATTTTGTAGTCTCCATTCTCCTCTTAACAAAGGGATTTTTGGGGTTCAAGCCTTTGATCAAAAATTGCATTACGTTTCTACCTCTTGGCTAATTTATAATGGACTGTATCAATCTACAAAGTAATAAAACATGTCTGTGATTGATTTTAGATCCTCTCTTGTCTCTTTTGCTTTCATCTAGTCTCCCATTATATATCTAACTATCTGTGCTTGTTTATTGTATGCATTTTTTTGGTTTGTGTCTATTAGTAAAATAAGTGTTCATCATTAGTTTGGTGCATCACCTCGTAGTTTAGATTTGTTTTAATTTTTGTATTCCTTTTATCCCTGTCTCCTTGGTAAATTTTAGATTAGGATTAAGAACAAGACCCTCTACAAGTTTCTACGTATGTACCTAAATAAAGGAATAAGGAACCAACCTTCAATCTAGAGATCTTTCCCATTTTGCAAGGTCTCACACCTTGGGGAAAGTTGCAATGTTATGGAATCAAACTAAATAAGTCTGCCTTAGAAAAGAAGATCTTTTAGAGCTCATTTGGGGCTGCTATGAGTTTCTCACTAATAGTTTTGGAACGCCTCGTGAGACAGGTCAGAAGCACCTTACCACTTCACTTCATCAGGTTTGATGTCCTCTTGGTGAAGATTTCAGCCTTTGGAGGCACTTTCAAGCACATCCGGCAACTCCATCTGGTCAACAACCCATCCTCTGATGTTGCAGACCTTCTTTCCATCCATTTCCACCCATTATTTCTTCCATCTCCTTCATATTCTTCAATCCCATGAATTTTTGCAATCATGACTTCTTTCCCACCATGGAATTCTCATTTGCAGCAATAGAAATATTTCCCTCCATCTCCACAGTTTCAAAATCCTCCTCCAAATCAGTTTTATAAGCCCCATTATCCCAAAAATGCATACAACCCCCTTTTTTTCTAACCAAAATTTTTATGAAGAACAGGTTTATGTAGATGATGGTGGAAACTCCTTGGCCAAAGCTGATTTTGAGAGGTAGATGCAAAAGATTGAGATGGACATGATGCAGCTCAGATTCAAGTGCTCCATAATTACAGCTGAAGTTGTCTACAAGGCCCCTTGTCCATGGTTTGGCCTTGTACCAGGCTGGTTGAGCACCCAACACAAGTTACACCTCATCACTAAGATGTTGCCCCAGATTACAGAGTGGGCAGAAGGAATGGAGGCTTAAAAAACTAGCGTGCCTTCCATCCCTTCTGCGTCCATCCTCCCATTTTCTTCCAAGTCCCCTCTGCCTAGTTGTACCATAAATGAACAACCCCCTACCAACGTGCCTTCCCCAGCCAACGTCATCATGTTCGACAACTGCAGGATAGTTGAAGAATGACGTAATTCATACGAATTTTATTGGGAAGAGGAAATCATACGGGTGCCTATTCTAGATGAAAATCAGTTAGCTCCAGAGGGCACAGTTCTGGAGGAGAACCATACGGTTTCAGAGGCAACAAGTGTAAAGAAAGCCACAGAAGAACCTTCAGTTCTTCCTCCCACTTCATCCCCTTCAATCTCTAATGTCGAAGAAGAGTTTGAGATTTCAAACTTCATGTTTGAAGATGAGGGGAACCATGGTGAGAAAATTACAGATTCGAAGGACACCATGGAGGAGGTTGAACACATGCAACAAGACAATGAGGAGGAATATTATCTGTCTGACTTGGAGGATTATCTTGATGGAGGGGAGCCCGAGGATATCACATCATTTAATCCTCCATCATCCGCCTTCCAATAACATGAGTCTTCTGCCACTGAGGATAACATCCAAGGACAACAACCTGCATCTCACAACGGCCCTCAAGAACCAAGGTTGGAGGATCTTAATCTTCTATGTTCTTCTCAAGAGGAGGAAGGAAACAACAAATACCTCATCTCTCCCACACCATCCACTCAAGAAGGTCTTCAGGAAGACTCCATTCTTAGAGTTGAAATTCATATTAATAGGCACATCCATTAGATCATACTGTGCCCAATCAGGTACTTTTCTTCACTAGAGCCAAGGGAGAAGCCAAAACCAGTCATGCCCACTCCAGGGCGTGAGGATGAGCATTGAAGTACCAAGGATCAGCTACAATACCTCTAGGAACCAATTGAGCAGCTGATTGAAAAGGTATTTATTTTATTTCCAGTCGATACCTTGATGGAGGGAGTGGAGAAACAATTTTTAGTTAGCCTTCCACTCCTAATAACAGCCATGTTCAACTCCAAATCATTTGCATGGCTGCCAATTTTGAGAAAAGGAAGCTATTTTACACAACCTGTTGTAGGGTTTATTTAGCTCACCTTTGCTCCTAGCTAACATAAAGTAGGTAGGTTTTCTTTCAGCAGAATAATTTATTTACACACTCTGCATGTTCTACTTGGAGCATGTATGATTTCCATTTTTTTACATAGTGTTGTTGTGGAGTTTTGTTGCTCTCATGCAGTGTTTGAACTTGGCATTTGGTCAAGATCAGTTTCAGTTCTAATGGGTTTCCAAGTGGCCCAGGGGTCAGTTTTCAAAGTTTGGATTAGTAGCAGGCTATCACTCATGACTCCATGCCCAACGAATATGACAAGGCAATTGGTCTTTTTATCTAGCAGGCAGATACCCCTAGTGAGTCGCCAAATTGTTATCCATATTTCACCCCCCAGGCCAAATATCGGATCAGCTACGACCCCGCATAGAAAGAACCTGAGAAAACTCATTTAAATCTATAAATAGGTCACAGAGGGACTCAACAGTGGAATAGAAGGGTCAAAAAAGAAGGGGCAGTGCCGCAGAGGAACCAGGAGCAAGAAACGGGAAGAAACGGTGAAGATCTGAAGTCCTCGGGTTCAAAAAGTTCAGGAAAGGTCTGAAATTGACTAAGTATGGAGGAGGAAGCAAAAGGAACCACATGTCCTAATGGTGTTTCTCTAAAGATGAATCCAAAAAGGGAAGCCCAAACGAGCGCCAGGCTGCCGCGTGGCCCTGGTAGGTGAAATGGAGGAAACGTCTTCAGGATTTCAATGCAGGATCTTCTTGCCTCAACGACTAGATTGGATTTGATTTGTTCCATTGTTTCCTCTTCCTTCAAGGCGCTAAACCAAGGATTGATGCAGTAAAGATGGATTTGGGGGTAGTATTTTATCTGAAGCATTAACAGTAGTGGTTGAACTTCAACCTGATTTTCCCACTTCTCTCTTTTCCTTCCTGATTGAATCTTCTCTCTCTCTTCCTTCAAAGGGATTTGTGGGGTTCAGGCCTTCCTCAAAAATCATTACATTTATGCCTCTTGGCTACTTTGTAAATACGGGGGCATGATTCATTGTTTATTGTATGCAGGGTTAGAAATTATTTGTTTTGCAGTAGCACCCCCTGGATGTTGATCCCTTCTCCATTGAATCTTTCCCTAGAAAAGGGATTTGTCAGGGTTTGCATAGGCCTTCCTAAATCAAAGGAGATAGAGATAAAATTAAAACATTAGTTTCTACAGATTAACACGGTCTTGCAACTACTTTAATTGTAATGGATCATGTATCAATCTACAAAGAGCAATAAAACACTTGCATTATCTGCAAAATGATCTTAGAAAAGGTCTGATATTCCACCAAAATCACTTCCAATTTTAGATCCTGTTCTTGTCTCTTTTTCTTTCATAGGAAAACATGGAAGGGTCTCCCATTCAAAATATGGGCATCCTTACAGACCCATCCCCTAACATTTTTAGCCATGTGCGAGCCATTGTTTATTGTATGCATTTTGTTCAGAGGTTTTTGATTTTCTCTCTCTATTATATAAAAATAAGTGTTCATCATTCCTTTGGTGCATCACCTGGTATCTTTAGTCTTTCAGGGGAAATTTTTTCCAAAAAAACTTCGTTAATTTACGTGGAGTTACCTTTCCTTTCTAGCTGAGAAAGAGCCCTATCTCCTTGGTAAAATAAGTTTAGAGTTAGCCAAAAAATGAGCAGGGGGCACATTTTGGATATTCCTTTAGATTTTTTAGCTTTGTTTTAATTTATGTATTCCCTCTGTCTCCTTGGTAAATTTTATATTAGGATTAAGAAAGATCATCTGCAAGTTTCTATGCTATGCACCTAAACAGAGGAATAAGGAGCTAGCCTTCAATCTAGAGAGCTTTCACATTTTGCAAGGTCCCACACCTTGGGGAAAGTTCAATTTTACGCAATCACACAAAATGAGTCTACCTTAGAAAAGCATATTTTTTAGAGCTCATTTGGGGGTGCTGTGATTTCGCATTAACACTACCAGAAAACAATCCAAAAATTAATCCCTTGGAAACTTTGTCACTATATGGTAGAACACTATCAATCAATTGTCTTTTCCACTTCAGTAGTCAGAATTAATCGAGTTATTTACCTGATCATGTTCCTATCACATATCATCCACCCTTCAAATCCATACATTCCACACCTTTGAATAATCTTTTTCCATGACTAGGAAGTTAAAAATTCAAGCCCTTGAAGAAGGCCATCTCAATCCTCAATCTACACATGATCCATTTGATTCCCCTAGGTATTCCTATGATTCAAATGATACTACACATGTTTTATCTTATTCCCCTAGGTCTTTATATGATTCAAATGAAAATACCACACATGATGACATTACCTCCCTTCCTGACCCAATACCTTCGATAGATTTAATCCCTATAAATGTTGTGCATCATTTTTGTCACATCATCAAGAATATTACATGTGATTTTACCCATAAGAAGACATGTTCATCACCAATGCTTTCTCCTAAAAACTTAGAATCATTGGATCCTCTTTTCAATGATTCTTACACATCGATTTCACCCATGTCCATTATCCAGTCATCTATTACATCCATACAACCCTGAGATTCCACTTTGGAATTTGTTACTAAAGAATCCTTTGTAATAGAAGATATCGATATTCAATCACTTATTGAAGTAATCAACAAACTAGAAAACTCATGTGATCCACCTCAATAATGTCTAGAAATAATGTAACATTCCCATTTTAAGACTTTAGAAAAAAGGGAAAAAAAATTGAAACATAATGTTCTCTGTTCTAAATAAAACATCCTTTTGAACACACATTCATGCCAATCAATCTCATAACAGATACCCATATGTAGTTGTAATGACTTAGTTACCAACCAATCTCTCATGTTTACTTAAATTATAGAATACTTTATGTATACTATGTATACTTGGTTCACCTACCCTATTTCAGGTACTGAGTGATTTGTTTAAAGAACCTATCTAAATATTTGTTACCAATATTCATCTGACATCACGTTGCTTTAAACTAAGTGACATAGGACAACGTAACCAGCACCTTGTGATACTTTGGCCAAATATTTTCAACATACTGTTCATGTTACTATTCCTAGATGACATACTCATCATTTTGTAATATGTCCTTCACCTCACTCTTTTGTTATCTAGAATGTTCTTTACTGACTACCCTCAGTCCACTTGCCCAAAGTTTAACCCTAGCCCCGGTTAGCAACATAATTTGTTATAGGAAGATGCTCACGATGGCTTAGGGTATATGGGCATACTCAGCTGACCTAAGTCATCTGAATGTGCCAAGGTACCCTAAGTCATAAAAAGCTACTACCTATCCTGAACATGCTACTAACTTGACCTAGAGAGAAACTAAGTTTAAGTCTAGATGTGCGTAGATCTAGATGAACAAATACGGAAGGGTATTGCCACATGTCAACTACAACACTATATCCTTGAGAAGTCTAGGGACTCCTCAAGTGTACAATCCTACAGTTGGTGTGTGCCAACATCCGTTAGAACTGAATCATCAAGATGTACATACCCCCTTAGTGGTTATTAATCATAATTAAATTGGATTAAGATTCATATTACATCAACCACACCTAACCCTAATTCCAATATTCCTTAAGTTTTTTATCCAACACTATCCTGATTAGATATAGAGAACTTCATTAATTCATGTTTGCATTTGTTATTAGTTATCATGGCATAACAAGCAGTTATTTTAAAAACAGGACAACAAACATCAAACATTTAATCCTTAACTCAACCTAGCTGTCCAAATCAAGTGTGTCATTCACTTAGATTCAACTAGTGTTTACTTTAAAAATGAAGTATAACGCTTAAAGATCATACCACTATTCCTTTTACCTTTCATTCCATGAGAGAGGAAGATTCTTCCTCTTCATGGTTAGGTGTTAAGTTTAACATAACCTTTTTATCATTCATTACTTATATAGTTTAATTGTATGTTTGAAGAATATTTCATTATTAAAATATAGTTGTGTAATTAGAGAACGAAATCCTTACAATTTAACAAGTTCATTAATATAAGGGAGATTATACTATCTCCTTAATCCAACTCATTATCTTATATCAGCAATAGTATAAACAGATATAAAGAATACCACAAAGATATCACTATTATCTCCATCATACAAGTACAAAAGTATTCACATCACAAATTGTAGTCCAACACAAAACCTTTCAATTCATGATTTTAAATATACATTTACAAGACTATGCAATTCAGACATTCTACATGTCAATCATAATTAAGATCTTAAAAGAACATCATTTTTTTTTCATTACAACTCAAGAATGATTCGAAACTCTTTACATAAGATCTAGAATTAAATAAGCCAATACATCATGAAAGTTCTTGCCTTCTTTTATCACTTATAATGTCCATCTTCAAAAATTGCTAGCACGGGTCAGTTCAATGAACTGAGCATGATAAGCACTAAGTATTAAAGAGAAGTACATTCCACTAATTGTTCCATTAAAATAGCTTTACTTTAATGTAACAATTAATATATCATAAAAATAATCATAAGTAATAACATCCAGAAAAGAAGTACAATTAAAGATTCTGAATTCACTTTTAAGAAAAGAGCATAATATAATCTGCAACACCTGCATTTATATCATATGGTTTAATTGATCCTATCAATTACTTTAAAATAATCAACAAGTCTTGTCATCCAATTGTTTCATAATTCCATAAGAATAGAAATACACATTTATCTTTTCTAAGTAGAAAAAGAATTTAATTTCAGCCTAGCTCATATTAGGATGATTCATCCTATAACTTAAGCAAAGAAGAAGAATCAATACATACTACTTCTTACACACTTCATCATCTGAAAGATAGAAATAGGTTTAGAACTCACCTAATTGCTTCAATTCAAGGATATCTATGTAAGGATTCTATAAATAAGATACAACATCTAAACAAGAATCCTGAATCCATCCAAAAAGGGTTCATGATAAAAAAAAGAGTGCAAAAAGAGACAACCCTCCAATATCAATCCAAATGGAGTGTGACTCAATCAAGCAAAATAGTCAGTCTATGTATGTTATTATTTTCTTTCTAACATACCGATTCAATTAATTTCTTTCCACTTCATAACAACCAATGACTTATACAAAATAGACCAAACAATCCACAAGAAGTTTCCATCTCAGAAGAGAATAAAATTCAAAGAAGCTCAGTCAATGAACTTATCCAAACAACATAAATAAGATCTCAAATATAAAAGGACCCAGTCCATAATTCATTTCATTTATACTATGAAATGAATTCTCATTTCTATTTCAAAATTATAATTCCTTAACTGGTTTCCAAAAGAGAACATAGAACCAAACACACAGTTAAAGAAAGCACACTTCAAACTTTCCATTACAAATCTTACAAATTTTTTTACCTATTCCATTCATCAAACACAAGTTCAATTTTAGTTCACAAAATGAATTACATAGTACAGTCCCTAAAACAATATAATGTCCCCAAGAGATCATGTTGATTTCTCTTTTCAAAACCCAGAGATTCGTTCAATGAACCCAACAAGGAATAGAAATCCGTAAATAGTGTAATATATACAGGGTTCAATACAACTTACGACACAAAGGCTGAAATCCCATTACAAGGCTTCAATAGCATAATGCAATAGATTAAGTAGTTTGCAATCCCAAATAAGGACATTAATTCAAAGCATTCTAAACAGTGAAATTGTATCCTTCCATACAAAATGCAATATAATAGGTTTTAAATTCAACTTCTAATAAAACCCAATAATCAAATAATAGATCAGAAGAGATTAAGAAACCCCAACGACGTTTAAGTCAAGATATGTTCCATTCTTACTTCCAAATTGACTGAAACAGAATCACAACCGGGACTCTCAAGTTCTAGCTAAAAGATTAAGATAGGGGGAAAGTATTTTTTTCAACATCTAAAACAAGAAGGAGAGTAAATGTTGCATTTCCAGAAGTCTCTAAAACAATTACGAACTATTCCAAACGAACTACAAAAATCAATCAAACCCACAACAAGACATTGTTACAAACCACTAATCATATGAACAAATATTCAAACTTCATCATGACATGGGTTTCACTTAGGGCAGCGAAGAATAGGATACACTTCGTATCCACATGCCCTATCACGTTCAAAGAAGGCGGTACAGTCTAAAGACAGAAGTACCACAATCGGTCCATCAAAAATCTACAAGAAGGAGATCTCAAAAGAGATTACCAAGTCTACTTCAAAATAAACAAATCTCTTAAGACCCCTTTCGAGCAGACAGTCCATAATGAATTTAAATATTTTCAAATCCTTAATAACTAAAAAACTCCAGCTCAAAATACAAGTATAGAATCAAACATGTCAATTCCAACACCACAAGTTCAAACATCCACGAATGGAAAACTAGTAAATTATTGAACACGAGATTTGAACTAGAGTTTAGAACTTTGTAAGACTATAATACTGGTTCAAACAAACATGAATTTCAAATGCAATTTCAATCAGTTTCAAATCCTTAAAAAAAGAATAACCTTCTAGTTTAGAGTATATGTATAGAACAAAACTCATTGGTTCAACTTCAAGTTCAAATCACGCTAGTAATGAACATGAGTATAGCATCAATCACAGAGCTTCAACAAAATTTCAAAACAATACAAGCTCCAACTCAACTCAGAATAACACAAAGTTTAATTACAAGATCTTGGCAAAACTCAAATGCTCCAATACAAGCTCAACAAAAAATAAGACTACATTAGAGATTCAGAACCATACAAGCAACAAATTCTAGTCTAGAGCAACAAAGAAGCTCCACTCCAAATTCAAACAAAACACAAGCTCTAAAAATAGTTAAGAACAAAGCATAAGGCAACGAATGCTAGTTCAGTCAACACCATCCTCACATACAAATTTTAGAATGTAATATTGAGCTCCCAAAATAAGTTTCGCATGCATGCCACCATTAAACTAACACAGAGAAAGTTACCTAAAAACTATCATTGTCAGCAATGGATTTGCATTCCAAAAACCATAGATATTTCCTAAAATATTCAAGTAAATAACAAGACAAATCCAATAAACAATTATCTCATGAGAGCAAAGTTGTTTTTAATGATTCATTTAGAAGAAAGCAAGAGATCTTAATGGGTAGATCCTATCATGCCTGATAGTGCCTCTGCCAATTCGAAGGAGACTTCTAGCTGAGCTTTCAACGCTTTTTCTTCTCCACAATAGATCAACAACCAGACAATTTTTCTTCCAATGCCTCTTATACATTCCCTTGATCAAAAATATACTAGAGAAACCAAAAATAGCCAAGAAGAAGAATAAGTCGAACTGCTGGTTCAAATAACTAGATAGCTCCATGCATAGAAAAATTCGCGAGGCATGCAAAACCAAAAAACCTCCCAAAAAATCTACCTCCCTTGCTTCCAAGATGGTTTTGCACACAAAAATTGAGATCCATTAATTGCATAACTCCCAATTCTCCCACTTCTCTCTCCTTTCCACCACCTCCCAAAACTGATGAATACCAATTCCAAATCAACATGCAATTCCATACTTAGTGAAGCCTCCACGTAAGCCCCACTAAAGTTAACCAGCCCTTTCCAAAACTGGTGGTACCACCTTACATTAATACCTAATCAAATCAAATCAAATCCATTGGAACTATAGTCGTAGTGTCATGAGACCATAGGCCCCTCTTTAATTAGTTTAGGCTAGATGTCCCCAAAACTTAGGTTAGTCAAAAATCATTTCCTAAATAATTTCCTTATGTATAAAAATATTGCCATAGGTAATACCACCTTAGGTTAGATTAAATTCACAACCATTAGTATTAGGCATTAGGTTAACATAGTCTAGTATTACAATAGTAATCTCCCCTTATTCATTTAGCACTAGAGCTTAGGTTAGATTATAAATTCTAATTAAGTAGACGTAGCTAGTAAGTAGGTGTTCTTACCTATTTTAGGATACCATTAGGATAGTCCTTTTATTTTAGGATTTTGATCCCCTTCGTAATCATGAGGCAGACTATTTTTATTTACACCAATAATTTCCTGTCAAAGACCCTAGCACAACATACAATCGAATGAAGACATGATCACTCAAGCCCAAATAACTTGTAACATACAAGGTTCAATCTGCTATGTCCCTTCACCAATGAATGTCAATTTACCATTCAGTTCGTTAAAAAGATTTAAAACATTCCTTGGATCACTGAAATTGATCCAAGGATGAGTCAATACATGAGATAAGTTTGTAACTCTTAAAACCAAATTGAAGCTTATCAATAAGAAGTGAAAGTGGATTCTTGCAAGTCATAACATTTCAGTCCAATGAATCCAAGACCAAAAATTATTTACCCATAACAAGCATGATTTTCAAAAATCAAGGAAACACACCTCATGAAAATCACATGCCAACGCTTGTAATGCAAAATATAATTATAAAAGTTTGTCCAAGGTGTTATAAATAACATCTCCCTCATCTGAATTAGACCTAATCATATCCCTAGATACTCACTTACCTTCCATCCTAAAACATTTCCCTGAATCAAACACTACACAATTAAATATCATCAACTCATGGCCTCTCCCTTTTCATTTGACACGATTCCAACTTCTATATATAATGCAAACATTACAAAATCAAAACCAATCACATTCATTTCCTCATCCTCATCATTCATTATAAAACACCATCCTTTACTTAAAATCATTACTACAAAATCTAAGCACACATCATCTAAGAACTCAACTTTACCATCCATTTTGGGACCTCATCATTTATCAAAATTTAAGCCCATCAAATCTATGAGTCCACCCTTACCATCAATTTTGGTACCGCATCCTTTAGTTCAATATCATGACACACAATCAAAACCTATCTCATCCATCAACCATCCCTCATCCTCTATTTTGGGACTTCATCCATCATCCAATCTTATCAATCACACATGATATCCTTTTATTGGTTTATATTCCCCCTCTTATAAACCTCACAACGTCCCTATGATGTCCCAACACAATACGACATCCATGAATCCACCCCCATCCAAAAATAAGACATATCCTCCTAAGCACTCTTGTAAGGCAAGATCAAAATCTGTTAATACAAATCCCCTAAAAGGAACTTACATTGGTATCCTCGATAGACTCATGCAGGATTCTCTTATCACATTACCACCAATCAAAACACCCCATCTACATGCTCAGAAACTTACCTTGTATGATCAAGAAAAATCATGTGCCTACCATAGATTCTCATGGCATAACATGGAAAGTTATAAAACACTTAAAGCCATAATCCAATGACTCTTCCTTATCGATGATCTTCCCCCAAAAGATTACTATCCTAAGCCATCATTGATATCATAACCTTCATTAATGTCTACACTAACATCTGTAGGACAAGGAAGACATCCTTATTATATCATCAACAATCCTTCGTCATACACCTTGTTAGCACCTTCCTTTGAAATTTCATCAATCTCTTCAACACCTTCCTTTATAGGACCATTATCCTCATTAGCACCCCTTTCTGAAGGTCCATCAATCTCACCAGCACCTTCCTTTGAAGGACCATTATCCTCTTTAGAACCCTCCCTGAAATATCCTTTAATCTCATCAGTACCTTCTATTGAAGCTCTCTCAACCTCATTAATGTCCACACCTTTGTTTGAAGGTCTATCAACCTCATCAACATCTATTCCCAATCCAATGAAGATGTCTTCACCTAAATTTACAAAACCAAGGGGTCATCCTCAACCCAAATATCAAAAAACCTTCCTCATGCATTTTCCCATCAAGTTCTATAAAAGGTCCCTTATCTCAAACTAGTATAATTCACCCACCTATACAAACACAAAATCAACATACACAAAGAAAAGGAAAAACCAAATCTTTGTCATCTACTCCTCTTTATCAATTGTCCTCTCATGACCCATCCAAATTTCCCATAGCTCCTTTATCAAGGGCTCCTTTATTTAGCATACGCTTGCTAAATCAAAACCAAAACTTCTATAATCATCAAGACATCATTCCTTTTAACACATGTCATTTCTATCCACAATATTATGTTGGGAAGGCTCCTATCTACTGAGACTACAAAAGCCTTACTTTACACACCACCCCCTTATTATATCTTCACCAAACCTATCATGTCAATCTAATCAAAATGTCATTACTTCATAATAAATGTGAGGAAGCTCTCCCTCAGTTGGATCAGTACCATATAGCATGGGGAAGCCTTTGAAAGCCTTGCACTTACAACCTTTCTACTATTAACACATCGACTGTCATGATAGTAGTCACATAAAAGAACTTATCCCATGCTTAACCAACCATTTTATCATTGTAATGATTTGAAAGCATGTGGTTTTCCATTAGTATCCTAAAGTACCTTAAATATGAGCACCAAATATTTGTTCAATGCATGTTTCACATGGACAAGTTCCTCTTTAGTAGGAACCCTGCAATCATTACATCCATCCACCTTGTCTACCAACAAAAGGACATGTCTTGGGGTGAGACATGTATAGTTTGTGTACACATATTTTTCCCTCCTTAAAATGGCTTATTTGGGTCTTTCCCTCAACTCAAAATAAAATCAAAAATATCTATGGATGTTTTCCTAATCAAATTCAAAAGTAATAGATTGATCCCTCAAAGGACGGATATTCAGACATCATATTTTCAAAACTAAAAGTAGACCGATCCCACAAAGGATAGATACTAGTCAAAATTATAGGCTGGTCCCTTGAAGGACAACCATCTCTGTAGAAATTAAAATTGAAAAATAAAAAAATGTAGACTATATCCTCGAAGGATGGATACTCATGTAAAAGGCTTCTTGCATCAACCAGTCTTCAAAAATCAAAAATTCAAAGCATGTTGGGAAATATTCTTGCATTGATCGACTTCCCCATTATAACAAACTTCTCTCATCAATCTATTTACATCGAAATCAAAAATGTAAAGATAGGGAATTTCCCTATGAAATCATTCAAAGGAGGAACCCTCTTTTCCCACATAACCTACATATGTCAGCCCTACCCACATCCTAGGAAGGTACATCTTTTCACTTCATCTATGTTAGGTTAATTATTATTTACCTAATATTATTAATTATGCATTATATAATTAATTATTGTCTTATTTTGTAATATGGTTTTATCAACCATATTTGGCTTATTATTTTCACGGGTATATATTGTTATGTAGTTATAACAATTATGTGCTTCCTGGATGTAATATTGGAAGCTATTGTATTGGTTGTTGCATTGTTGCAACTCCTATTTTGTTTGTATTTAGTTATACAATGCCTATAAGTATTGCAGCTCATTCTATTGTGCCTTGTTGATTGAGTATAATAAAGATAACCAGGCTTCCACCTCTGTTGCTCAATTTACATTTGGTACCGTAGAGAATTGAAGCTCCTAACAAGGTTGGAGAAGGTTACAGAGGAAGGAGAATTCGTGGAGAAGAATCTGCTTCACCGGAGAGCTAGTGTTGCCTCCTGCAGCTTCCTAGACCTCCCTACAATCTCACAACCTCATGTGCATTCTCCAGGTAAACGGAAAGCAAAAAAATTCCTTGGTGATCTTTGCACCAAGAAAATTTACTTCTGGAGCATTTTCTGGTTTAAAGAAATCAATTTAAAATTTTAAATATATATATATATATATATATATATATATATATATATATATATTATTTTTTTCCCCATTAAGGGGTTTTTTCATTAAATCTTGTGTAAGTATTAGCTTCAGCTAAATACTACAATATGTTATGCTTGGAGGATTATTTGTTATATTTAAAGGTCAAGTTATATTGTTTTTAAGGACTAGCTCTTGGCGAGTCAAGCCCACACAATCTCTACTCCCACGAGTTCCTGCATTATACCGAGCTCTCATATCATTAGTAAGGTATTGAATCTGAGTTTGGTTTATTTGATTTTTAAGTTGAATCTGTGGTGAGTTTTTTGGTTGAAGTCTATTGAGCCTCCCACGAGCCTACACACAACATAGTGAGCTCCTCCAAGCTCCATAGCTCATTGTCTTCCTCAGTGACTCCAAAGACCCTGCAGAAACAAACAAAAGCTGTGTAAACTTCATCAAGTTGGTCCCCCTACAAACTACATCCAAATACAAAATGGATGATTTAAAATAAATCTCCTAGTCATTCAAATCTCACATTGTCGATTACAAATGGAGGTAAAAATTTAAAAATAATAATTCAGGCTCCAACAACCCCTGCACAAGAAGCAACATGACAAACAAATAAATAATCACACGCCACCAACGAGATCTACCTCCTGAGAAGTGACCTCCATGTCTAAGCTGACCTGCAATAAAAAAATGAAGCACATTCAAACAATAAAAATGTTGAGAAATTAAAAAAAGTGGCGTTTAATCCAATACAAGGTGATTCAAACAACAGAGAAGGAAAAACAATAAAAAGGAATGCAGATCCATTTTTAAAGCAAGAAGTGGAACCCTAAAAATGCCTTGTAATTCACGCATCCATGTGGTCTCTTCTCTAGCCACGCAAGCCTCGTTGAATTCTATAAGGTGAGTTAACTTTCATTCTTTGTTAAATTCAATTTTCTTCAATCTTCTATCAAATAGCACAAGCGACTGGGTTGGCTAGTGAGAATGCTTTGGGGGAGAATGGTGCAAAGTTCAAACCCCCAAACAATGCACCTTTTTACACTATTTTGAAATTTAGTGAAATTTTTCCAAACTCGCCAAATTTAGAGGATATTTTAGCAGGAAAAACCACCTCTAAAATAGTTAGTTACAACTAAACATGCCTCTATTTTTTTAGCAAGAAAATCACTAATTTAGGGTAAAAAAACTTTCTCCATTAAGCCTATTTTTTTATTTTGGAAACATTTGCCAAAGGAAGACAATCCAAAAACTTCATCTTGGGCATCTTTTTAATAGTTTCCGGCATTTTGGGTCATACTGGGCTCCAGAGGCCACCAAGGCCCGCAAAACAAAAAAAACACTTTTCCTGCCATTCAATTTTTTATAATTTTTTTGAATCTTATTACATGCTACAATATATTGTACTAATTTGTAGGTTGCCATAGTCAACCGCAAATAGTGTAACTGCTCATAAACTGGGCAGAAAGTTGTAATAAAAAACAGTAAAAAAATTCAGTTCTGAAACACTCACAAGATCCTAGATCTCATTCGCAGCGTTCGGTATATACGGTGCCTGTAGGAAGTGCTTATGGGTAAATTCATTGTGACTACTACTGCACTTAACGCCTAATATAGCTGCAACAACGTCATCTGGGCATCAACCCTTTAAATTGACGGGGAGTAATAAGGTCACAATGCACACACTATGAGCCATCCCATCCATCTGTGAATGATTGCACGACATAAATCCAGACTAAGAAATTATCCAAGTATATAGCAAATTTACGCGTGCATATGAGGATATTTCTTTGAGCCAGTGTCAATAATCACATAGACCCTTTTCAGTATTGTCTTGGTACGACACATTGAATTCTTTCACGTACATTAATGCCTCTTTCATATCGACGGGTATATAGAAAGGGTGACCTTATTCCATGTACCACTGGGTATATTAGAAGGGTGCGTATATAGAAAGGTTTGGTATATCAGAATGACGGTATATAGATTGGGAGACCTTATACCTGGAGTGATAAGAGCCAAACCCTGTCAGTGTTTTCTACAAAATGGGAACCAATGCCCCCAAATTTTTTCTTCCAGATTCACAACTACTCAGAGGAAATAACTATGCTGCATGGAAGACAAAAATCAAGACACAACTTGAGTTTGAAGAGATCTTGCATGTTGTGACTGGTACTATGACCAGATCAACTACTGATACAACACAACAACAATAGTTTGATAGAGCAGATCAGAAATCCAAACTCATCATCTTGTTTGGAGTGTCTGATGATCAGAAACCCCACATTCATGATTCCACAATAGCCAAAGAAGCATGGGATAAGTTGAGCATGGTGTATGAGGCCAAAAACAAGAATGTCATTCTAAATTTGAAGAGTCAGTTACACACACTGAAGTTCAAACAAAATGAGAAAATCGAAGCTTTCTTAAGAAGAGTTGTAGAATTGAGGGCTTCACTTCTAGCCCTATGAGAAATGGTCAAAGATGATGATCTCATTCCCCATTGTTCTAAGAGCACTCCCTTCTTCATACCGTATTTTTGTAACAACACTAAACTTGTTAGATACGATAGTTAGTTTTGACAAATTGGTAAACCTATTGCAACAAGAGGAAGCAATTCACAATAAGGATGATGAAGAAGAGAAGGCACTTTCTTCACATAAAAAATGGAAAGGAAAAGGTAAAAGAAAACCTAATTCCTATCAAATTTCCCAAAACAAAATCAGTATCAAGGGGACAGATAAAAGAAGAAGCAATCTCCAATCTGTAAAATAGGAGATGACCTAAAAGATTGTTGGTACAATACTTACAAGAAAGGTTCATCAAGAAACTCTGGACCTCCACAAAAATATCACAAGGGACATTCTAACTAAAATCAAGGGCAGAAAAAAGGGGAAGTGGAAAACAATACCCCATTAGCAAGGAAATATTGCTAAGCAATAAGAACAATTAGAAAATAAAGACTACTTGTTCACTACTCGATCAAGTGAACCATCCACATCATCGAGTGATGTTTGTTATGTTGATTTGGGGGCCACTCGACACATGACTAGCCACAAAGTATAGTTTACTTAAATGAAGGGACACGCCATCGAAAAATCATGTTTCATTAGGAGATGATTCTTCATATACAGTTCAGGGGATTGGGAACATCTCTCTACCCCTTGGTTCACACAACTACAAACTATCTGATGTCTTATATGTACCAGGGTTGACAAAGAATTTTATTTTATTCAATCAACTCCTTGATCACAACCTAAAAATTGACTTTGATAGTCATTCCGACAAGAAAACATGTTTAATTCGAGATAAATCATGAGGCTCGAAAATAGTTGCAAAAGCCTCCAATGTGGGATGCATGTTCCAGCTTGATTTTGTTCATAGAGATGATTAGGAACTTGTGGCTAAGAACTCCACCTCAGTAGAGTTGTGGCATCAGAGACTTGGTCATATAAGTTTCAAGTATCTTGAGACACTTCACCGGCGTAATATGGTACATGGGCTACCATCTCTTCAGAAGGATACAGACAAGTTTCCTCACTGCCTAGCAGGAAAACACCATAGAGTGTCATTCTAGAAGAGTACATATCAAGCTCATGGTAAGCTTGATCTAGTTCATACTGATCTTTATGGTCAGATGCAACTGAGTCATTCTAGATTTCAGTACTTCATGCTATGTGTTGACGACTATTCAAGGAAAATGTGGATTTTTTTTCTTCGCAAGAAAAGTGAAGCTTTTGAAACCTTCAAGAGGTTCAAAGTAGCCATTGAGAATGAAATTGGTTGTCACATCATAACTCTCCACTCAGATCGAGGGGGGGAATTCACCAGTAATGAGTTCAAATACTACATACAAACTCACAGGATTCATCAAAAGATGCCTCCTCCACACACCACAATAGAATGGTGTTGTTGAGAGAAGAAATCGTATTATCATGGAAATGGTGTGATGCATGATCAATGATTCAGGAATTGCAAAGACATTCTGGGAAGAAGCAACAAAAAAAAAATGTATTTGTTTAACAGAGTGCTCATAGTTGCTCTTAAGGAGTAACACCACAAGAAGCATGGTCAAAGTAGAAACCATCTATTACACACCTTAGAGTATTCTGGTGTAAAACAAGTATGCACATACCCAAGCAGAACAGAAATAAACTGGACATGAAGTCACAGAAACTCATCTTCATTGGGTACAATGAAGAGACTCTTGGGTATAGATTGATGGATCCTAAGACTAGAAAAGTCTACACCAGCAGAGATGTTGAGTTTTTTTGGTTGAAGTCGATTGAGCCTCCCATGAGCCTACACACAACACAGCGAGCTCCTCCAAGCTCCATAGTTCATTTTCTTCCTCAACAGCTCCAAAGACCCTACAGAAACAAAAAAAATCCATGTAAACTTCATCAAGTCACCCCCCTGCAACCTACATCCAAATACAAAATGGGGAATTAAAATCAATCTCCTATTCATTCAAATATCACATGGTCAATTACAAATGGAGGAAAACATTTTGAAAAAAAGAATTCAGGCTCCAATGACCCCTGCACAAGAAGCAACACGACAAACAAATAAAGAAGCATAGGCCACCAACGAGATCTTCCTCTTAAGCAGTGACCTCCATGTCTAAGCTGACCTGCAATAAAAAACAAAGCACAGTCAAACAATAAAAATGGCGAGAAATAAAAAAAATAAGGTGTTCAATCCAATACAAACTTCCCTCATCGATCAGTTTACATCAAAATAAAAAATGTAAAGCTAGGGAATTTCCCTATGAAACCATTGAAAGGATAACCCTCTTTTCCCACATAACCTACATATGTTAGCCCTTCCCATATCCTAGGAAGGTACATATTTTCACTTCATCTATATATCCAAGATCCTAAGTGTGACTAACCATTTTTAGTCATCCGTTAACATTCATTGTAAAGGCCAAAAGTGCAAGCTCCTTCACTTTGTTATTTCTCATCATACATGTATCAAATCCAATACAGGCAATCAATCCATGTTTCATTCTTGACCATTGTTTTGAAAAAACATTAAATCACTTTAACATCAATATCAAATACACATTATACCTAAAAAATAACTTTAACAATTGTCAACCCTTCCACATCAAAAGTTATCAAAATATCTATTGAAATCTATCACAATATCAACACAATCCTAAGCACATCTCAACGTCACATTACTGTGTTTAAAACATTACATCTACTCATTGAAAATCAACATTTATCAACCAAATACCTCCTTGGGTTCTATATCCTTGATCACCGTCAAGACCCCCATCTAGTCCTCGTAAGCCCACCTTTGTGGCAACATCAATTCTTAGTCCTTTGACCTTGTCAAAACATCATGTTCGTCGTTAAAAGACATATGTTTATAGGACATGAACCCTTTGGTTCCCCTATCACTTGACTTCCCAGTCTTGTAATCCCACCTTTGTGGAAAAATTAATTTTTGGTCCATTGACCTCATCAAATCATCAAATCATATTTTTCATCGTTAAGTCATACTTCTATAGGTGCTTCACCTTTTTCTTTACCTTTTTGAATGACAAAACAAATAAGGGTAAGGCCTAAAGAGGAATACATGTTAAATGTTGGTCGGTTGATTGTTGTTGTGCACGTTCTAACTTCTTGATCCAAAGATGAATGTGAGAGCTTCCTTTTGGCTTGGAGGAACTACCTATAATAGAAAACAAGACCACAAAAACATAGTTAAATGATATATGATAGTGGACTGCCTAGCGTATGCTAGTTCCGAGAAGTGTGATACTTCCTAGATGGTTGTCAATCCACTATTTAAAATAAGTTAATGTGAGAAATAAAAAAGGTCCTACTATAGTTGATATGATTTAGGTATCTCCAAATACAATAAGCAAATCCAATCACAATAGGCTAGGTTATAATTGGATCTGAGAGGTGAGGCATCTGTCAAGGTACTGGGATTAGTCAAGGTTAGATTATAGGTTATTTATGTCAACTGGTAGAGTGGTTGTTGGGTCTGTTCTTGGTCAAGGTGTAAAACACAGAGACATCATCTAAATGTGACCAATGCAAGTTCAGGTAGAACCAACGACGGTTGTGGGTAATCGACATCGGTATGGTAGGGGTAAAAGAAACTCAAAATAGGTTTAATGACAGGGGTGATCTGAGGTCAAATAAAGTTTGGGTGAGTGAATGGGGAGGTCTGTAGAGATCTTAGGTATGCTCATAAGTATATAGCAGGTGAGTATAGGTGAGTTAGTGGTATGGGTGAAGGGATATTTGGGTTTATAAGAAAGTGGGTGATGAAGCAATAAGCATGCAAAGAATAGATTAATAACAAGAGTAATAAATATTATTGACTAAAATAAAATATACTGGTTGGGGCCATACTTACTGTGTTAAGGTTTTTGATGGCTGGATAGTGGAGGTGGTTGATCAAAAAATACATGATGTTTCCTATAGTGGTGCTTTCCCGGAGTTCTCCCGTGAATGCAATGGATCTCTGATTGATCTTGGTGATGGCTCTGAATGTTTGGATGTGTAAAAGGATGTTTTTTTCGCTTGCATGCATCTCTGGTCTCCTTCCTTTCTCTCAGAAATGTGCCAACCTCAAAATAAGGTTACCAAAGGGAATAAAAGGTAACCGACGACAGTTTCGGATTAATCGGCATTGGTTCAGGGGTGACCGGTGTCAGTTAGGGCGGGATTCCCTAGGTTTACTAAAAATGGGAGATCATGGCAATGATTTCCACCATATCTCTTTATTCATCCGGGAAAGAGCAGGAGTTACCTTTTTTTATGCAAGAATGTGGTTAGAGGGGATGTAGGCTTTGATTTTTAGGGTTTACTTAGGTCTTAGTTAGTTATGGAAACATACTAATAATAGACTTAGGGTGAGGTGGTGGGGTGAGAATTATCTTAACTAGGATAATTAAATAATAAATATTGTGAGGACATGGATTAATTTAATTAAATTTATTAAATTAATATTAGTGTGGGGTGTAAGGGGTCATGGTTAGGTGAGTGTGTTCAATTTGATTATTTAATGAAGGGTCAAGGAGCATGTGACCCAATTTTGGTGTCTACATTTTCTCCTTTTTGTTGTGTAGCTTGTATGGGTAAGCGACACTGATAAAAATAAGATGTGGTTGCCCCATGTGTGGGTGAAGGTGATCCCCTTGAAACCAGGAATTTATGAGGTAGAAGGTAGAATTGGTGAGTGGTTTGATAAAAGGTGAATGTGATGAAGAGGAAGGTGGACAACGAGGGTAAGGGGGTAAAGGTCCAATTAGGTAATCCAAGTAATGAGGTCAGCGTCAAAGGTATTAACAGTCAAACACACACACACACACACACACACATAAACTGCAGCATGGTACCATGTTGAAGAGCATGAAAACTCTACATTGTCTAAGGTCGATAGGTGTATCCAAACAAGTTTGAGGTGATTCTGGTATCCAATGTATAAGATATGGTGTGGAAGCACTTTGCAGGTCAGGTGTAACATTTAGGTATGTTCCAATACACCAAAGGTTAAGTCAGGATAAATGGTCATGGCAAGAGGCAAGGTAAGGTCATTTGGTCAAACAACATGGGTAACGGTATCGCAAGGTATAGTGAACACATGAGTTCACAAGTCACTAGAAATGTTCCAGGTCCAAGTAGCTAGGTCACACCATGGGTAGGGCCAAGGTATGGGTAAAATAACAAGTCCCAAAATGTAATTAAGGACAAGTATAGGTAAGGTAGGCATGGAGGTTGGTTGTAATAAGGGTGGGTAAGGACAAACGACAGTTGGGTTGGGTTGGGTAAGTGGGGACAGCAATGGGGAATGTGCACAAATATGAAAGGTAACTAATGTCAGTCATACGTAACTGGGGATGGTCGAGGTAAGCCGATCACAGTTTATGGGGGCAGATGACTGATGTCAGACTTGGTATAACCGATCACGGTGAGCTAGGGCACAGGAGGCCTCAAGTGAGAGGACCAGATCATGGACCCACAGTGTGGAGAGTACACGGGGCCAATGAGCCTCGAGATAGGGTCAAGGTGAGGCCACCCGTTCACAAAAGCCAACTCCAGGTGTAGTACCAACAGGGACCCAGCCACGACCCATGATGGGTGGTGAGATGTTAGAAGGATGCTATACAGGAGCCAAGGAGGAGGAGGAGATAGAAGAGATAGATATGGAGGGTATCTAACAGGGTGATATCAGATAGCCGTATGTACCTACTGCCTTGTATAAATATTTTTTTTTATGTATACCATCCTATGTGCCAAAGAGATTGAGGATGTATACGATAGTTGATTGATTTTGATCATATACTAGCCTGCGTGCCGAAGATGGTGAGGATGTACATGAGGTTTTTTGAGATTTTTGGATTCATTTGTATTGGTGTACATATGTATGTATACACAGATGTCATGATTTATAGATGATGATATTTATATTATGGATGGTGTACTTGTTTTAATTTCCATTATTATTTGTGTATGTGATGGAACCTAGGTGAATTAAGTATGATGGAGTCAAGGTCATGTAGGAATGGATTGAGTTAGGTCATAGGCATGGATTGAGTCAGGTCATAGGCATGGATGGATTCAGGTCATAGGTATGGATTGAGTTAGGTTGACTTAGGTATGATGAAGTTTAGGTTGGTATAGGTATGATTAAGGTTTAGGTATGGCTAAGTTTTTAATTCATTAATTTGTGTAATTAATGATGATATGGGTCATTTAAAGATGTTTTGTAGTAAAATGCATGATAATGGCAAAGAAATGGTAGACATATTAAATGTATGAGTGATGATGGTAAAGATGTAAAGCAATTGTTATTTGGTTGGGTTAATTTCCAATTATTGATATAAAAAGGAAACTAACTAGGGTATAATGTGACTAGGAAAGGGGGAGAGAGAATTGGTTAAGGTAGAGAGTGGTTGAGCTAACCTCTAAGGGCCCCATACCCTCGGAGTGTTGCCTACATAGTCCCAGTGAAAAGGGAGCTCAAGCCGATGTAGTTATCCCATAAGCTAGGGAATATTAAGGTGAAATAGCGTAATGGTCGTGTAGGTGTTAGGCATGGGTGATGTAGGTCATAGGTATGATTGAGTTTAGGTTGTAGGTATGGTTGATTGATTTTTAAATACATGTGTTGAGGATCTGGTCCTGTATAGGATAATCAATAGGTAATGAGGAAGGTGAATGGTAAGAAGTGGTAAAAGAGATATTTAATTAATAAGAACCATGATGATTCGATCGTAGCTTAGATGGGCTTATGAACGTAAGACCATACAGGCCCTACATAATGGATTGTTTTAAGGGTGAAGAAAAGTCACAAGATCACAAAATGTCACATTTGCAGAAAGTCCCTTCAGTAACGAGAAATTTAGGTGGAAGAGACAAGGAGGTGAGAATGAGAAGTTTAACGTAACTTAGTGTACGACGATGTGTATTTCAGAACAAGAAACCTATAATCCAAAATAGGCAAGTCCATGACGAAAATTTCATCTTTTTTTTTGACTTGTTTATTTTTAATAGACTGATCGATGCAGGAATTCTATATGGGATGGATATATTATCTCCTTGAGGTCTTCGTGAAGCTGATCGATGCAGGAAGCTTCTGAATATTTATCACATTTTTGTAATGACCGTACATAGCTGTCCTTCGAGGGAGTCATCTATTGATAGTGGTAGAATATGAAGAAGAGATGTCCCTTTTGAGGGAGCCATATTTTTGTTGGAATTTTGACTCGAGTTGTATCCCTTTTTGTTTTTTTAGACATTTAAGTCATGGACAAGATTATAGAGGATGATTAGGTTCCGTTTTTAGAAGACAAGATCATAGTATACAAAGATTAATTAGGAAAGAGGTGGTTTCGAGTCATGAATGACCATGGGATTCCATCTTGAAAAATATAAAAAGTATCCATGAGAATCATGCTATGAGAAAATTCGTGGTACTCACATTGAAGACAAGGCTAAAAGCTAACGGGTAATCACATAATTCTTATTTAATCGTGGATCCTCAAAATGGGTGATAATGGAAGGTGAACAATGCTCAAGGGACGAGTGACCAATTGATAGAAAGTGATATAGGACTTTATATCAACAATAAAATGGTTGAAGATGCAAGGCATTAAGGGGCTCAAGTTTAGGTTTACCTTTGAGTGAAGACAACCGATAAGCACTTGATCCATAGGCATGGGTGACGATATAGGGTCCAAGCCAATTAGGAGTAAATTTTCCCTGTTTAATTTTCTCCTCTTTGGTTATATATAGATTTTCCTTCAGGACGAGGTCTCTGACTTGAAAGGTTTGTTCATGAACACATTTTTCATAGGCATGTTTGATACATTTTCAGTAGATTTGAAGATGGTCCAGGGCATTGAGACAACGTTCATCTAATAATTCAAGTTGTGCCAAACGATCCTGGTGAAATTCATCGTCATTGAGCATTTCTTGTAGTGAGATACGGAGGGATGGACTCTGGACTTCGAGAGGTAAGACCACCTCATTGTTGTAGACTAGAGAAAAGGGGGTGGCAGTAGTCGAAGTCTAAATACTAGTGCGGTAAGCCCACAAGGCAAAAGGAATGTGTGTATGCCAATCCTTCCTAGTATCATTGACCACCTTCATAAGAATTTTGTTCAAGGTTTTATTGGTTGATTTGGCTTGACCATTGGTTTGTGGGTAATAAGGTGATGAGAAACTGAGTTGGATGCCAAAAGCATCACATAGTTTGTGTAGGTTTTTTTTTGAATTGTTTTCCATTATCCGTGATAATACGATGAGGGACACCAAATCGATAGATGATGTGATGGTTGATGAATTCACATATTTTCTCAGCTTTTTTGGAAATTAATGGAATGGATTCTACCCATTTAGTGTAATATTCAGTAGCGGTTATGATCCATTGGTGGCATTGTGAAGAATGGGGGTTGATCTCACCGATAAGATCCAAACCCCGTTGAGAGAAAGGAAAAAGGTCTCACACAACCTGCAAGGCGTGACTAGGGGTGTGATGGAGATTAGCATGTTGCTAGCATTTTACGAAGTGTTTGACATAATCGCAATAGTCATGGTTTAGGGTTGGCTAGTAAAAGCCTAGGAGAATAATGCATTTAGCGACAGTGAGACCACTAAAGTGGCCACCACAAATACCATCATGGAATTCCTTAATGGTGTAAGGAATTTCAGAACTGGTAAGGCATTGCAAGAGAATAGTGTCAAAACCACGTTTGTACAAAAGACCATCCATGATGACATAATGCAAGACAATTTTAAGGAAGGCACATTATCCATTATGAGTGATAATGGAGAGAGAAATATAGTCTATGTATTTCTTATACCAAAGGTCACTTAGGTCAGAGGCAGTGGTTCCGATAGAGTAAACTTCATGAGGAAAATAAGAGGGTGATTGTAGTCTTTGTATGGTGACAAATATTTTAGAGTCAGCGGGCGAAGCAGGTATCTAAGAAGCCAAGCAAGCCATGGTATCTACAAATTTATTAGTAGAAAATAGGGTGGTTTAAAGGGAATAACGGTCGAAGGTGGTCAAAAGTATGTCCAAAATATGCTTATACTTTTGAAGTATCTCATTACAACACTGGTATATACCATCGAATTGGTTTATGACCAACTGAGAATCACCAAAGATGTTGATTAACTTAACATCTAAGGCATAAGCATCCTGGAGGCCCAATATGAGTGCTTCATATTCAGCAATATTGTTTGTACAATCAAAATTGAGTTTGAAAGACAAAGACATAGGTTCACCATCAAGAGGAATGAGGATAACACCAACCCCAACCCGACGCTAACACTTGGAGCCATCGAAGAAGAGTGTCATTTGGTAAGTAGTTCATCTAGGGAAAGGGTAGCAATAAACTCATCTGGAAAGTTGAAGTTAGAGGGTTGATCCTCGGAAATAGGTGCGTCGGCCAATTGGTTAGCGATATCTTGGCCCTTGATGGACTTTTGATGGATGAATTCAAGGTCGAGGTCGAACAAAAGCATAAGCTAGCATGTGGCACATTGATTTTGATAAGGTTTGGCATACATGTAGTGTAATGGGTTGGTATTAGTAATGATGAAGGTTTTTTGGTTAAGTAGGTAATTGCGGAGTTTGGTGGTGATGAAAACTAAGGCTAGGAAAAAAAATTCAGCATGGGTATATCTAGTTTCCTACTCAAGAAGGGTACGGCTTATGTAATAAACCGCTTGCTCTCGGTGTTGGTCATTGTGATGAGAAAGCATGACACCTAGATAATGGTCAGTGGTAGAAATATATAGGTAGAAGGGCTGGTCATCCTTGGGAGGAACAAGCACTGGTGGTTAAAGTAGGTATTGTTTTAAGGCTTTGAAGGCTTTATGGCAGTCCTCATCCCATTTGAATTAAATGTCTTTCTTGAGAAGATGATGGAATGGTTAACAGCGGTCAAAGAGTTGGGAGATGAAAGAAACGAATTGATTGCAATTTTCCTTTTCGGCTGCGAAGTTGATGGAGATTAGTGGGTGGAGGCATTTCAAGGATAGCCTTGAATTTATCAGGATCAACTTCTATTCCACGCAAAGAAATGATGAAACCTAGGAGTTTCCTTGAAAGTACTGCCAAGATGCATTTTTTTGGTTGAAGACAAACACAATATTTGATGAGGTTGTCAAAGATGACTTTAAGAACGAGTAGGTGTTCAGTTCAATGTTTGGATTTGGAAAGAATATCATCTACATAATTCTCCAATATGTGATGCATGATGTCATGGAAGATGTAAGTCATGGCTCGCTAAAATGTAGCACCAGCATTTTTGAGGCCAAACGGTATGACTCGAAAGCAGAAATTCCCCCAAGGGGTGATGAAGGAAGTCTTGTTTTGATCCTTGGGAGCTAGTAATATTTGATTATAGCCTGATAAGCTATCCATGAGTGATAACATTTCATGGCCAGCAGTGAGATCAACTAGTTGGTCAATTCTTGGTAGTGGGAAATCATCTTTGGGACATGCAAGGTTGAGGTCATGGAAATATGTGCAAATACAGAGTCCCCCTATTGCTTTCATGATAGGAATTATGTTAGAAATCCATTGGGGATAATCGATGGGTAGAATGAAGGAAACCAAGAGAAAGCACTAGACCTCCTCTTTGACTAGAAGAGTAATGCGAGGATGCATTTTACACAGCTTTTTTTTATAGGTTTGGCCTCAGGAATGGTCACGATATTGTGAACAACAATTTTAGGATCGATACCAGGCATATCAACATAGGACCAAGCAAATGCATTACTATGGTCCCCAAGGAAAGAGGTGAAGGATTCATGTTCAGTAGCATCTAAATATTGGCCAATATTTAGAATGTGTAGGTCGTCTTGAGTATTAATGTTGATTTCGATGGTTAATTCATTCAACATGGTTTGCATCTCAGAGGGTAACAACCAATGAATATAAGAGTCTTCTACACCAAGGTAGGTGAGGATGGACTCATTGTCCTGACATTAAACGATGTTAATTGAAAGTGTATCATCATTTATCATGTCAAGATATAGGAATGGGAGAGAAGAGGGAGCCTTGCCATCGCGTTAATATGTCAGCAGTCCCAGGGAAATGGTGTTTATGAAAAAAAAGTTAGGAGATATAGATTTAGGATCTATGGACTCTGTGGGTGAGGATGGTATTGTGGGTGAATGAGAGGGGGAAGATGCCTCATCTTGAATAAGGCCGATGTGAACCTTCTTAGAAGATGGAGCATCAAAACCAATGCCAGTACAGTCATTGTGTTTACAAGAGGTGTAGGAGATGACAATGTGGTGGCCTTATTCATAAAAACCAAAGCCAAATCCTTTCCATGTGCACCGGTGGAGGAAAGTGTGAGTGAAAAAATGGTTGGTGAGGGAGTTTAGGTCGATGGAAAATGGTTGGGTTTGGGATGGAGGTTCAGGTTTATAGGTGGCCATTTCAAGTCCCCCATATGTTAGGTTGTTGCGAAAGTGGGGAGGGCCATAAGGGAAAACATCACTAATGTGAATGTCATAACTAGGGTGTTGACACAGATTCCCGTACTATTGTGGGGTGAGGAAGGTATCGATATTGTATAGGCAGTATTCCCCCAGAGTGAGGCATTGAAAAACACCTTCTAAGGGATCATTAGTGGGTATATGGGTAGCGAGTATAGATGGGTCGCTAGATGAAGGGGAAGCATGGGTGCTAGTAGTGGAGGCTACAGCTGTAGTAGGGATAGCGAGGTAAGACGCAGCAGAAGTAGTAACAATTTTGGTGGATGGGCTTGTGGGTGGAGGTGAAGTGTTTTTGGTGGTGGATGCCTTAACCGGTATAAGCACATCATTGGGTTGATATTACATGTTACAGGTCTTGAAAGGTGAGGGGTTGGCAGGGATGGTGTAATTATGTCCCTCTTGTTCAAATTTGAGGCATCGATGTAACATTGAAGGGACACAACCTGATGCAGCCTAGAATTCTCAGATAACACCTAGTCGTGTTGGCACATCACTCAGCCTAAGCTGAGTGCTCGCCTGAAGCACGCAAAGGTACCAGGTCCCTCTTTAGGGTTGTTGTAGTAGAATGGTAGCATCATGAAGTAGTATAACAAACATATATTTAGAAACTAATCCATCTATACATTGTTACACTGTACCATATCTATAAGCACTTAAGTATAAATCATCATGATAACAATAGTATACAATGAAAAACATATCAGACACTTTTGTTCGGCCAATATTCTTCATATATTCATCGTACCAATAGTACAAAAGCTTCATACAATACTAGACATGTGCACATGGATCTATTACAATTGTCCAATCTCATGCACTCATGTTTCTCTAACCCTTCAAAGTAGTATGTGTCTCTGTCTATCTCTTACTAAGTAATTCATTACATATATATAGGGTCGAGGACTAGCCCTTCACCACTTAACTCTACCAAAATAGGTCACCTGCTAATAATAGCCACGTGCCTTTTACAACTATAGCCATAAATGTAAGTATGCTATCTATAGATCACTGATAGTTAACTATAGTGGTGAATCTATTCTTAGCTTATGTCCATGCAAGAGTGAGTGGACATGCTCTTTGAAATCTATACAAAGAATGGCACGAAAGTCTCAGCATCACTTTGTGTGCTCCACATGCCAACCTCTAAAAACAACCCTGATCTCCAAAATCGGCTTAGTCCTAAAAGTCTAACTCTACACCTCCGCGCGCGACACCTTCCTATACCTTCGCGCCTTTGCTCCTATGTTGTTCTCCCGCACGAACTCTGTGTCTGAGTTCTACTAAGTGTTTTCTCTTATCAACATTACCCCACACTAATCTCATTGTCTCCCTGAAAACGGTGATGTCTAAAATTTACACAAAGAATGGATAAATAAAGAATGGTTGAATAAAGAATTTTGAATAAGGTATACACAACAAAAATTGTTCAGGCCTCAGGTTCCTCTGTTTCATTCTGAAGTAGTAACTCTAGATATCCCTCTTTTATATCTGCTTCCAAGTTCTCCCACTCTGTCAATGTCATTCCTGCCTTCTCTAGCACGTCTACAAGGATAGACTCTAGCTCATCCATAGTTAGCTTTCCCTGCTCATTCTGTATCACAAGCATTAGACTTGACATAGAGGTTTGCACCCCTTCCAATATATCCATGTTTTGAGCAATGAGCTTTCCAAGCTCATCTAAACTTTCCTTATGCGGTGCCTATGCTACAGCTAGTGTCTCGCACTTCTACTTCACCAGGATTAATCATTCAGTGCGGCCTAGGGTTACATCCTTTATAGCCTTTTACACTTCATTATCTTCCTCCAATGTTTTTACCACAATTAGCACATCTGGAGCTATGCATATCATTAGTACATGATCGGCTTTCTTCATCTTGTCACGGATGGCTTGCAGCAGGCCTTCATAAGTAGCAATCTTCCTTGCTACTGTACCCTGTTGCCTTCCTTTCCTATGCATGTATATGCAAATTTTCATCCTCCAACACTAATGTTATCATTGTCTTTTTATAGTGCATCGCAGAAGGAAATTCTTTTGGTACTTGGGATTCCAAATGTGGGCGTACCTTTAGGACATCATCTCCAATTTCCTCTACCATACTAACAAAAGTGTCATAGTTTCTCTTGATCAGGTCCTTTTCTTGCACTAGGCATGCTATCTCCACATCCTTGGCTTTCAGCTTCTCTATTAACGCCTTAATGGTAGCAGATTTATCAACATTTCTTCTTGCTACTTCAGCAGATACCTTTACCAGAGAATTACTTACCTACTCATATATCATCACCGTTGGCTTGAATGTCATGTGCCTTATTTTAGGTGCCTTCTTCAATCATCTTGACGCACATGATTCTTCACCAACATCAAATTCTATCTCATCCATATGCGTGTGCATTGACCATGAAAGTTTCTTCTATGTACACAGTGTCACCTTGTCCTCGTCCATGATATCCCATCCGAATAAATCCTTCTACTCGATGGTGCTCTGAAATCAAGCATGAACAATCAGCTTTAGGTCTTCTGCATATCCCATTGTATGTGCCTTGGCATCCTCACCTATTTTACAGGATCTTGGCCCTCTTGGAATGGCTGCATCAAGGTTAGGAATACTAGATGTATCCTCACCCTTGTCTTGGGTGGCCTCTAATTACTCCCCTTATCCTCCTTCCATTTTCTCCTCCTACTCGTGTTGAGGCTCCTCTTCTACTGGAGATGAGGGTGCCTTCTCCTCAGATTCTTCTACTCCCTCTCCTAGCCTAAGTTTTCTTCTTTTCTTCTCCTCTGGCTCCTTTACTTGCTGGGATTCTCCTTGCACCCTTGTGCACTTGAATACCTTCTTAAATATTTGGTCACCCTGCTCTTCCCCAGTAACTCCTTCTCCCTGTGAAGACATCGCACACTCCTTCTCCTTCTGGCCAGATGGTTGCTTCCTCCTATGCACCAAGCCGCCATTATCCTCCTACTCTTCATCCTCTTCCTCATCATCTTGCTTGGGTTTAGAGGGCCTAGGTTCTGAGATTTTCTCCATGGTATGCTTCCCCTTCGGTGGCCCCTGGAAGCGCGAACTCATTTTCCACATACTTGTTATTTTCCATTTTTGGCTTAAGTTGGAGGTATATCAACATGGCCCCAATATCCACAATGGCAAGTGTCTCTGGTTTAATGCTCAAAATATCTGAGATATTACTCTCATTGTATGCATTCTTCCCTGGATATCCATATGTTTTCCACAAGGTGTGGTATTCATAGTCCACCTTGTCTGCATTAAACACTAACCTTCATGTGTTAGTGAACCATTGAACTAAAGCTTGGAAATATCACACGGAAAATGCGTAAGGTAGTTTGCACTAGGAGATCCATGACCCATCTACCATTAGAAAGTGTGCAATACAAAAGTGTTGGTAGACTGCAACTCGTTCCTGCTTCCCTAGAACTGAAGGAAACTCCTTGGGTATATGCCATTCCTCTTCAAACACTGCATGGATCCTGTAATACCACATCTCCACTCACACCTTTACCTCATCTGTCATAGACCCCTTGCATAGATACTTACTGAATCATTTAGCTGGAGACTTGTGATTCATGGGGTATTCACATATATTCTCTTTTGGGCCATTTGGTACCCCAATCTCCATGAATACCAAACTTAGCAAAACACAACCAAAACTTATCTTGGTTCCTGCACATGCTTCCTCTACTATTTACTCTATAATGAAGCTAGAAATGTTGTAAGTGACTCCTTCTGACATGCACTTTGCCACATGCAGCCACTTAGAGTTAACTTGTGACCAACGTTCTTGGTCATTCAACTTGGTAATCAAGTGCGCTACTGCCTGTACTATTGGACAATTTTTCAGTTTATCAATGTCCATTCCACATGGTCCTTTCTGGTAGCCCAGCACTTTATGTGTCTCCAAAATGGCACTCTTATCAGTTAGGTCAATCTTAATATCCTCGCATGTTGCCTTTAATCTAGTTATTGTGGCAATAAGAATGGGTGTCAATCTTACCCTCTGATCTGCAAAATAAAAAAAGTCCTCATGGACTCGGCTCATCAGCCATCTATATAATGGTCCATATTTCCCAAATTATGGGAGCTCATACAGCTGGTAGACACCAATCCCTTTCAGTAGCCTTTCCCTGGCATCATCATATACTAGTATGCCATCCTCAGTTCGTCTATTCATTCAAGAAGTGAGAAAGTCATCTAATTTCTTCTGGTTATCCTTGGTCTGGTGTTTATACTCGCTTATCTTGCTCTATCGTATGTGGGTATCCCATTCCTGGTCCATAATTACGTCCTCAGGGTACTACATCTCTGAAAAATTGCTTTCCAGGACCATCTCTTCCTCTTCTTTTACTACCACCTTCTTCTTTTCCTTTACTCGTGTTGCTTTCTTATTTGGAGCCATTCTTCTCTTTGGGTTTTGTTTTCTAGACCTTCTGCTGAAAATTTTTATCAGTTTGCTTCAAACCCTAACTTGATTCAACCGTGCCCTAATTTGCAATCGTGAAATCACATGCCCTAGCTTTATTTTGTCACTCTGCTTCGTTCAAACCCTTCTCTTATGGGGATACAAGCCCTTCTAATACACAGATATATCTTTCACGCCTGGTTCACTTGCTTCGCACCTTGAATCACTTTACTTGGCTCTTCGTATGTAGCTCTTTGTCAAATTCTCATAGTCGTAAGGCTAAAAAATGAAATCACATCCCTTCCTTATATAGATTTCCACTTTTTGTTGCATTAATTACTCATCCACCTACCAAATTATCCTCATTTATTGCCCATTTTTGTCATTTCCACGTGGTACATTTTTGCGCCAAAAGCTATAACCTTCTAGCGCACATTTTTACCCTTTTTCAAAAACTTCTCTTCAGTGCATGCTCTAGCACCCGAGTACCTTGTCACTGTACCATCTCCTGGTAGGTATCATGGCCACCACTTACCTCGTGTTATAGTTTCCCTCATTCATCTCCATCCTTGGTTATCTTTGAGAAGCAATATTTTGTCAATCACCCTTAGCAGCCTTCTTTCTCAACACCCGCAGCATTAAATCTTCACAGCATATACCTGAGAGTCACCAACAATCCACCCCACACTAAAAGTATGTGCAGTCCTCTGTGCATCAAAATGCTTCATATTATAGTTAGCTACATGTGCGCAAGCGCGCTTATTACAAAAAAAAGAACTAAATTGACAAAGCATAACGATGATGAAAGAAACCCATTAAGGGAATGTAGAAAAGGAAACCTAATCTATCTGGTAATACTGCCTTATTACAACCACCAAGAAGACTTATTTATAATAGGGCTTCAACCTACTCCCATTAAAATAACCGGGCAGCCTAGTGCCATCAATTGCTTCTAACTGGCAAGCACCTGACTCAAGTATATGAGTTATAATATATGGCCCCAACCAATGTACCTTGAGCTTCCCTAGATGGCACAGAAACTTGGAGTCATAAGAAGTACCATTTGTCCAACCGTAAGTTTTTTATCCCTGATATGTCTATCATACCATGCCTTTTGGCACACTTTCTTTTGTTTCTGACTCTAGCATTCAATGGATTGTCGTTCATCTAGTTGAACCATCTTCTCAATTCTTTCTTCCAAGGCTTGCTCATCAACTAGACCTCTAGTGTGTGCAATGCGTAAAGAAGGTAACATAAATTCTATAGGAAGAACAACTTCTGCACCAAACACTAATTGAAAAGGTGTGGCTTTGTTCAATCTCTTGTATGTTGTTCTATACGACCAAAGTACAGCAAAAACTTTATCATCCTAAGCTTTCCTTCCAACATCACAAAATATTTGTCAATGTCTGGCTCAAAATATTGTTAAAGGCTTCAGCAGTCCCATTTTCCTCATGATGATAGGGTGTAGTCTTATGGTGTGCAATCATAAATTCATCCAATAGTATCCTAAGCATCTCATTCAGAAAATGTGTACCCCTATCACTTGTCAATCTCAGTGGGCTGTAGACACCAATACCTTGGTGTGAACATCCTCTCCACCATCCCGCATTTACACTCCTCTATCAAACATCCCCTCCCACTTTTACATTCCTTTCCTAAATCCCATCTATTTACTCACCTTGTATTTAAATTAATCTATACAAATGATGCTCTATGTGCGACCCAGTCCTATGCGTGGCTGGTGAAATATTTTTGACAAAGTCAATCTCCCATTTCTCAAATAGTAATGCAACTTGTAATACGGGTATTAATAGTACCCATCTAACATCCCATTTCTTAAATTCAAAGAATGGTATCTTTTATTTCACCTACCCATTCAAATCATGCTCCCCACTGCCATACTAATAAGTCTTTATAAACCATGGGCCCCATGTGATCTCATCAGATACCAACTTAACTCAGGTTACTCTATCCAACCTCGGTTACTTGTTAACCCCTGCCTAGTGCCTCACCTGTAGGATATAAATATGTGGTTCTTCCTTATATCCATCTTCGTTGATGAGACCAATACAAATACAGGGGACTGGTAACTGGAGCTAGAAGAATCTCTATCTAGAAGGACTGAGGATGTATGAAATCTCTACTTATTGAACAGGTTGAAAATTATTGGAGCCATTTTGTTGTGATACTCTAAGCTTACTTGTTCTGTAAATCTTTCCATGCCTAATGGTGCCATTTCATCTCCATCATAGAGAACACAGCTAAGTGTCCCTCGTCATTTCAGATTACTTGTCATTTTGTAACCTATGCATGATTGTGCATGAAGGCATGGTCTACTATTTATAATGTTATGTGCTATCTTCTCCTAGAAATGGGGGTCTAGACAAGTGATCTGGTCCAAGGATTGATTTAACATCCTCTTACCACAACTGTAAAATTGAACTCTTGAAAGAATAGTATCCATCCGTATATTGTTATCCCTGTAATATGGGCTATGTTTCAGTAAATACTTGCAGATGCTATGTGTTCTTTTATCACATCTCCAATGGTACTAAGCCAACTTGCATACTTGACGTAGTTTTGTGTTTGTTGCATAGATCTTGTACACTAAGCTTCATGAACAGGAAGAAGGTATAACCCTGATCAACATTTGGCACACCTGGTGGGACCCGATCAACTAGTACCTTGGTCAGGTTTATTTGCTAAATCAACAATCATGGCCATTCTAGAGGCTTGTTTTTTTGTAAAATCTTAATAGGTCATTGGTCTCGGTTTAGTACGGTGCACTTGTTGAATTCACCTTGGTAGGTACATGCTCTTCTTGTTCAATATCTCATTGGGTTCTACGCTGCATGGGAACTTGAATCTATAGAATGTAACCTTATCCATTTGAGTTGTGTCTTTCAAGTTTGATTGTGCATAAACTTTATGCATTCTCCTAGCTATAAACGTCATGTGATATACCTTTTGTGACCCATATTTATTTTGTACACCTTACTTTGACTTTTAGACACTTTTAAGCCTATTATGCTCCATCTGTGCAGTTTGGTATGTATGTTTAGTTCTTTTATCAACCCTTCCTTGCAAATAATGTGTCCTAAAATTATGCTGAAAGTGAGTTGCAAAGATTCAGTTGGTTAGAATGTTCAATGTGCATAGTTCATTGTTATCTACATCTCTTCAAACAATAAGCACAGATTGTCACAATGATCCTTAATTAGCCCATAAACGGTCCAATAATCAAGATAGACCTATTATTATTGTTATTAACCTAACACTACCCACCTATCCACCACTGCTTCCTCACTGTGTTTCACTCGGAAATGTTTCGTTCCTTTTAGAAACAGATAAGGTTAGGGGCTAGGAGGAATACCTGTAGAATGTCGAGATGGTGTGCGCGTACCGTAGAGAAAGATCAGGCTGATTGCGAAGAACTCCTTTTTGTCTTGGAAGGACTACCTGCAAATAAGAACACAAGACCACAAGATTTTGATTAAACAATAAATGAGGAAACTGCCTTGGGCCCAGGAAATATAAAACTTCCTTTCGAAGGTGGTCAGTTTCCCTGCTAATATGAATTAACACAAAGACTGTAAAATATCAATTAGATTGCTTGGTTGAACTGGGTAGGGGAAAGGCTGGTTTTCTGGTTTTGATCAGAGGAACCGATGCCGGTTACTGATAACCGATACCGGTGGGTTCTGATGACCGATATCGGTTGGTTCTAGGCTTGATGGTTAGGTTTTAGTTGTGTTGTTTGTAAGGCTGTTATAGGATGGTATTAGGAAATGGATGATGAGAGGTAAAAGAATGACAGTTAGAGGCAATGGCATGTTGGGTAGTGGATTCAGAAACGGATTTAGGAGGACTGTGATTCAAAAGCATAAGAAATGTTATAACAGAGGACATGCAAGATGTGACTTACTGGTTTTGACGAAGATGCAAGTTGATCTCCTTTGCTGTAAACACTTCTGGTTTCTTCACTCGTCTCTGCTCGGTCAAGTGAAGATCTGGACTCTGTTTTTCGCTCCCAATGACTCTCTGTTGATTCAAAAATCATTCGACTGCTGATCCAAAAAATGAAATTCCGATCCTTTGTTTTTGGTTTGGGGAGCCCATTTACAGGGAACCGATGGCGGTTACGTAACCGACGGCGGTCGAGTAGGAACCGGCATCGGTAAGGAAAAAGTAGGCTATTTTTAGTAAAATAGCCCACCTTCCCTGCTTTTCTCCCGAGAGATCAGTTGCGGGCTTGGTCAAGTGGCTAGAAGGTCGGTTTTGGGTGCGAGTAAGGAGGCATTAGTTATGGATGTGAGTCTAGACCAAGTCATAGGTCTTAATTAGGTTAGTTTAGGGTTAGGGCTAGGTCATGATGAGGTGGCAAAATGAGGTGGCAGGTAAGGTGATGTGGATTTATCAATTACAAGGTAATTAATAAATAATTGTGTAAGGTTTAGGTGATGAGGTTAAGTTGCGAGATGAGATGCGGGTCACAAGGGGTCGTAAGACACAAATTTGGTGTCTACATTAGCCCCTTATTGTCGTGTAGCTTGTTTTGTAAAGCTGCACGGACAATAATATGAAGTGGTTTCCCCTGTTAAGGGTATAGGTAATCCCCCTCAAATCTATCACAGATTGAGTGAACGGGAAATCAGGGATAGGGTTGATAAAGGGTAAATGGGGTAGAGGGGATGGTAAGATGGTGGGGTAGGTCCAAGGAAGCAGACGCATGTTGAAATGCAATAGTACGACTAGGGTACATGATTTGACGAGCAAACCAGCAGTGCATAGGCAAAGGTCGATAGTTTATCCAAACAAGGGTGATATAATCCTGGTATCCAAGGCATAGGAAGTAGCTCCAGGGTATATAACAGGTAAGGTACAGGAACGTTTAGGCATGTTCGGCAGTACCAAATGGTTGGTTTGGTTGAGATAAACGTCACGGTCTAGGTCTGGGCAAAGTTGGTCGACAGATCAAGTCAAGGACCCTAATCATGCTAAAACACGAACAGGTGAGCTCGATTGAACAAAAAACTACAGGATGGGTGGATAAAAGTGGATGGTTTTGATTTGTGGGTAAGGTATTGGAAGTGATACGGCCGTGGGTCGGGCTGAGTTGTTGGGTTTCAGCCTTGGGTCGGGCCGGTATGGGTAGGGCGAGGCCTTGGGTCGGGCCGGTTGGTTAGGGCGAGGCCTTGGGTCGGGCCGGTTAGGGTAGGGGCGAGGCCTTGGGTCGGGCCGGTTTGGTAGGGCGAGGCCTTGGGTCGGGCCGGTAGGTTAGGGCGAGGCCTTGGGTCGGGCCGGTAGGGTAGGGCGAGGCCTTGGGTCGGGCCGGTTTGGTTAGGGCGAGGCCTTGGGTCGGGCCGGTTAGGGTAGGGCGAGGCCTTGGGTCGGGCCGGTTTGGGTTAGGGTAGGGCGAGGCCTTGGGTCGGGCCGGTTTGTTAGGGCGAGGCCTTGGGTCGGGCCGGTATGGGTAGGGCGAGGCCTTGGGTCGGGCCGGTTGGTTAGGGCGAGGCCTTGGGTCGGGCCGGTAGGGTAGGGCGAGGCCTTGGGTTTCCGGCCGGTTTGTTAGGGTGAGGCCTTGGGTTCGGGCCGGTAGGGTAGGTGTTCAACGAGGTGGATATAGGCCGATATGTGGTTAAAAAGGTGAATAAAGCAAATGGTAAATAAGGGTTCCTTAAAAATTGGGGGAAAGTTGGAAGAAAAAACCGATGTCGATTCTACGTGACCGTATCGGTTAAGGGACCTTACCGGTTCATTAGGGCAAGATGATGAGAAGATGATATCGGTTAAGGGCAAAAAACCTTAACATCTAAGATAAAATACGGCTATGTCATGTTGATTTGTGTTATTATGAATAAGAATGATTTGTCTGACGTGGAGAGTTTGACTTTGAGATTGGAGGTGTTTTGAGAAAAGGATAAAGAGGAATGTGATTAAATAGAAATACACAAAAATATTTATATTTACCACACATGATAGGTTATGGTAGGGGATGGTCGAGCTAACCTTGGGAGACCCCATGTCTCCGAAGTGCTGCCTACATAGCCCATTGCACAAAGCAAGGAGGGGCCTCAGACCGATGTAGTTCTCCCTTAGGATCAGGGAGAGGCGAATTCAGGCAATTTGGTACGGTTTAGGCAATTGGTTGGTTGGTAAGAATATTGATATTAATATTGGTAAGGTAAGGTTGTTGGTGTCGGTAATGAATTGGTGATGTTGTAAAAGGTATAAGGGAAGCGAAAGTTAGCCTACCCAAGTAGAAGGGAACCATGTCCTGATTAAGATCAACACACAATCCTAGATGCGAGGCAAAGCGGAAAGAGTGCTCCGTAGGTGAAAAGAGCTAAACAAACCACACAACGTAGAATGAGCTTGAAGCCCTAGGTACCGTGCATAGACGAGAAGTCCATAGGTGAAAAGAGTTGTATGATCACAATATATCGGGTGTACGTTACGTCCCTTGAGTTGAAACAAATGGTGAGGTGAGGTGGATGATATAGCTGAGGTACAGAGAATTTATTACAAAGTGAGTGTTCTGACGAAAGAGAACCTACCCTAAATAGACAAGTCCATGACCCAAAAAGTTCTTTTGAATGAGGCTTTTATTTTACTGAATATAGACTGATCGATGCGGGAAGTCTACAAGGGATATTGATTGTGCTATTCTTGAGGTCTTCACGAAGCTGATCAATGCGAGAAGCTTCTGATAAAGGCTGACTGTGTATAGCTGTCCTTCGAGGGAGCAGTCTATTTATAGTAGCAGATATGATTTTAGTGCATAGCTGTCCTTCGGGGGAGCAGTCTATATAGAATAGCAGCAATAATTTGGCATATAGCTGTCCTTCGAGGGAACAGTCTATATATAATTTAGATAGCTAGATGTTCTTTTGGCGTGAAGCATCTAGTTTGGTAGGAAGTTTGACTCAAGAAAATCCCATAAGAATACGGCTTATTTTAATACTTTGAAGTCATGGACTAGACTAAAAAGGGGAAGGCATCGTTTAGGTGAGGTGAGAATCAAACTATGTGAGCTTGATTTTTATTATGAGGTGTAGGAAACGAAGTGCATGTGGTGGTATGTGAGCTCAAGGGACGAGCGGCAGGTAGATAAGAAGTGATATAACACTAAATTCAACAGTAGAATGGTCGAAGATGCAAGGCATTAAGGGGTTCAGGCTCAGGTTTACCATTAAGCGAAGCTAAACGATAAGTGCCTGATCCATAGGTGTGAGTGATTATATAAGGCCCAATCCAATTGGGAGCAAATTTTCCACGTTTGCTCTTTTCTAGTTTGGTGACATGTTGATTCTCTTTGAGGACAAGATCACCAACCTTAAAGGTACGCTCATGAAGTCGCTTATCATAAGCACGTTTGATGCGTTTTTGATAGATTTGAAGGTGATCAAGAGCTGTAAGACGACGTTCGTCAAGAAGCTCCAATTGGGCTAACCGCTCTTGGCGGAAATCATCGTTGGTGAGAATATCCTGAAGAGATATTCTAAGGGAGGGTATTTGTATTTCGAGAGGCAAAACAGCCTCGGTACCATATACCAAAGAAAAAGGTGTGGCATTAGTAGAGGTACGAATGCTAGTACGATAAGCCCAAAGGGCAAAGGGAATGTGATCGTGCCAATTTCTTCCGGATTCATTGACAACTTTCATGAGGATTTTGGTTAGGGTTTTATTAGAAGATTCAGCCTGACCATTGGCTTGCGGATAGTAAGGCGATGAGAAACTAAGTTTGATACCAAAGTTGTCACAAAGGTCTTGTAACAACTTGTTTTTAAAAGATTTACCATTATCTGTTATTAGGCGATGAGGAATACCAAAACGACAGATAATGTGATGGTTAATGAACTCTACAATTTTTTCCTTTTTAGTTGAAATGAGTGGAATAGCCTCCACCCATTTTGTGTAATATTCGGTTGCTGTGATAATCCATCGGTGACGTTGTGAAGAGGACGGGTGAATCTCACCAATAAGGTCTAAACCCCATTGTGAGAAGGGCCAAAGATCTCGAGCGACCTGGAGCGGGTGGCTAGGAGTATGTTGAAGGTTGGCATGTTGTTGACACATAACACAACGCTTAACATATTCGTAGCAGTCGTTATTGAGAGTAGGCCAATAATAACCAAGGCGAAGGATTCGTTTGGCCATGGCAAGGCCACTAAAATGTCCACCACAAATACCGTCATGGACTTGTTGGATGGTATGGGTGATCTCCGCACCGGTGAGACATCGAAGGAGGATGCCATCAAAGCCACGTTTATAAAGGAGTCCCCCCATAACTACATAACGAGAAACGCGTTTAAGAAAAGCACGTTTACCAGTACTAGTAAGGTCAGAAGGGAGAACAGAGGTTGTAAGGTAGTCATGGAATTGGTGATACCAAGTATCCTGCGAGTTAGCAGACACAGTATTTATCGTACAAACAACCGGGGCTGAATAAGATGGGGCAAAGAGTTGTTGGACCACGACGAATAATTCAGAGTCAGTTGATGAGGCTGGAATTTGCGAGGCTAAGCAAGCCATAGTATCCGCAAATTTGTTAGTAGAGCGTGGAATGGTTTGGATAGAATAGTGAGTAAATAAGGCTAGAAGCGAATCCACGTAGTGTTTGTATTTTTGAAGTTCCTCATTTTTGCATTGGTAGATGCCCATAACTTGATTGACTACCAATTGAGAGTCGCCAAAAATATTGATAGATTTGATACCTAAGTGCAGCGCAACCTGGAGACCCAGAACAAGGGCCTCGTATTCCGCTGTATTATTAGTGCAAGGGAAATCGAGTCGGAATGAAAGAGGCATAGGCTCGGCGTCAAGAGGAATAAGAACAACGCCAGCTCCTCCACCGCGTTGGCATTTGGATCCATCGAAGAAGAGAGTCATTGGATACGACTCCTCCTTGAGTGAAAGAGTGGCGATGAGTTCGTCGGGGAATGTAAAATTGGTAAATTGTTCCCCAGGTAAAGGGGCTTCCGCAAGTTGGTCTGCGATGGTTTGTCCTTTGATTGATTTCTGGTGGACGAACTCAAGGTCGAGGTCGGCGAGGAGCATGAGCCATCGGGCGATGCGTTGGTTTAGATGAGGTTTGGCATACATGTAATGGATGGGGTCTGTGTTGGTGATGACGAAAGTTTTGTGATTCAGAAGGTAGTGTCGGAGCTTGGTAGCCACGAATGATAGGGCTAGGCACAACTTTTCTACATGTGTATACCTAGTCTCATAATCCACCAAAGTACGACTTATATAATAAACGGCTTGTTCTCGATTTTCAGAGTCACGATGTGCAAGCATGGCCCCTACAGCGTGGTCAGTGGCGGAAAGGTAAAGGTAGAAAGGGCGGTCGTCTTGAGGTGGGATAAGCACGGGTGGCTGCAAGAGATAAGTTTTGAGAGCTTCAAAGGCTTGGTGGCACTCTTCACTCCATTGAAATTCAATGTCCTTTTTAAGGAGGTGATGGAAAGGTTGACATCGATCCGAGAGTTGGGAGATGAAACGTCGGATAGATTGTAACTTACCTTGTAAGCTACGCAATTGTTTGAGATTAGTAGGTGGGGGCATTTCTATGATAGCTTTGACTTTAGATGGATCGACCTCAATGCCACGCAAAGAGACGATAAAACCAAGAAGCTTTCCCGAAAGGACACCAAAGACACATTTCTTTGGTTGAAGACGGACAGAATATTGTAACAGGCGATCAAAAATAATGGTTAAAACATCGAGATGTTCACTGCGATGTTTAGACTTGCCAAGAAGATCGTCGACGTAATCTTCAAGGATAGTGTGCATAATGTCATGAAAAATGTAGGTCATAGCCCGCTGATAGGTCGCACCAGCATTCTTAAGGCCAAATGGCATTACACGGTAACAGAAGGTTCCCCAAGGAGTTATGAAGGTAGTTTTGTGTTGATCGGCAGGGGCAACCAAAATTTGGTTGTATCCTGAAAAGCCATCCATGAGAGAAAGCATTTCATGACCCGCAGTGAGATCAACAAGTTGATCAATACTTGGGAGGGGGAAGTCATCCTTAGGGCAAGCGAGGTTAAGATCCTGGAAATCCGTGCATATCCGAAGTCCCCCCGTCGCTTTAGTGACAGGTACGATGTTAGAAATCCATTGAGGATAGTCAATAGGCAAGATGAAGGAAACAGAAAGAAGTCGTTGAAGCTCTTCTTTGACCAAGAGGGCAATGCGTGGATGCATTTTTCTCAGTTTTTGTTTGACTGGTTTGGAATCGGGGTTTAGAGTGATGTTATGGACGGCAATGGCAGGATCAATTCCTGGCATGTCAGCGTAGGACCAAGCGAAAGCTTGGTTGCGAGCACGGAGGAAAGTAGTAAAGGCGACTTGTTCTGATGCGTTAAGGGATTGTCCGATCTTCACAATGTGAGGATCCTCCTCCGTGTGGATGTTGATTTCTATAGTAGATTCGTTCAGCATGGTTTGGGTTTCAGATGGTAAGGCTCGTTGAATATAAGAATCATCCGCGCCAAGGTAAGTGAGGATGGAGTCGTCATCCTGACACTCAACAACATTAATCAAAGGCGAATCCTCTTCGATCATGTCTGGATACAGAAGGGGAAGAGAAGATGGGTCCTCATTATCGCGTTGATAAGTGAGAGGACCTATGAAGATAGCATTTATGAAAAAAAAAAGTTAGGAGGGATAGATTCAGGGTCTATAGATTCTGTGGGTGATGATGGCAAAGTGGGTGATGATGGTTTGGTAGGGGTGACGTCGTCTTCTTCCAGAAGACAACTGACACGAGGTTTTCCGTCGATGTAAGTGTTTCCAGGAAATCGAGACCACTACGATCATTATGTTTGCGTGTGGTGATGGGGATGAGCGTATGTCGGCCTTGTTCATAAAGACCAAAACCAAAGCCTTTCCAAGCACAGCGAGTCAAGAAGGTGAGGGCGAAGCGACGATTTGTCAGGTACTGAAAATCGGATTGGAAGGGAACCACACCAAGAGGAGGTTCAGGGGTAATGGAGGATGCGTCAACACCCCCATACGTTAGGTTGGTGCGGCAATGGGGTGGTCCGTAAGAGATTACCTCCCCCACGCGACGGTCGTAGGTGGGATGTGCATGTAATTGTCCGTACTCCTGCGGGGTAGGGAAAGAACTAACGTTATATAGGCGGTACTCCCCCAGCGTAAGGCGTTGAAAAACATCTACTAAGGGGTCGGAGGTTGGGATGTTAGCTGCGGGAAGGGAAGTGGTTTTTGCGACGGTGGTTTCATCAGTTGAAGGCGTAGGCGCGGTTGAGGTGGATGGTTGAGGTACATTTGAAGAGGATGGTTGGGTTGAATGTATGGGTGTCTTGATTGGTATAAGCACATCGTTAGGGCGGTATAACATATTGCAGGTTTTAAAGGGGGGAGGATCAGCTTTTACGGTGTAGGACTTCCCCTCGTACTCAAATTTTATGCATCTATGTAATGTTGAGGGAACGCATCCCATGGCCCGGATCCAAGGACGACCCAGCAATATATTATATTGGAACTCTCCCTCAAGGACATAGAAGAGTTCGGGTAAAGTACGTGGTCCTACCCGAATGTTGAGGATCACGGTGCCTAAGGTAGAGGTAATAGCGTCATTGAATGACCGCAACATGATGGGGTTGGCACACATGTAGCTAGAAGGGATATTCATTTGTTGGAAGGCTTTTGAAGAGATGATGTTTAGGCTAGCGCCTCCGTCAATCATAACACGACGTACCCGAATGTCCCGGATGTAAGCGGAGATGAAAAGGGCAGGGTCAGGGTCTTCTGTACCAAAGTCAACAATTTCATCTTCAGAGAAACTGACTGCAGCAGCTTGTGGTACAGAGACAGAAGTGGTTGGGGCAGCGGGTTGTTTGGTGAGAGAGGCAACGTGATTGGGTGTTAGAATGGAGGCAACGGGCAGGGTTTCATTAGGTAAGACCTCGATCCCTTGAAGAATTTCAACGAGAGCTTGTCGATGAGATTCAGAAGTCTGAATGAGATCATATAGTGTCATTTTGACGGGTGATTGGTGAAGCTGTTTGATCATGGCTCGATGGGCAACTCCATTAGAGACGGGGTAAGCGGGTCCACGAATAACCACTTTGGGTGGTGGTGCAATCGGGATGCTGGACGGAGAAGGAGAGGACGCAGGTGTGCTTACTTTCGCTTTCTCATTGTTTTTCTGCGCTCGAGTAGCAACACTAATCATATTAATCTCGTAGACCGGAGATGAAGAAGATGATTGGGATAAATCATGGTCTTCAAGAGGTGGGGTTGTAATAATGACAGATCTTGGTGAGGCGGGGACAGATGGTATAGGAGAGGGAATGGAAACTAAAGGTCTCCCCCTTCGTAAGTTGTCTTTCTTAACCTTTCTATCTGGGAGAGGTGACTGACGAAGGATGGTTTTTAAAGCTTTGCATCCCTCCACATCATGTCCTGGTGTGCGGTGATAAGCGCAGATCTTAGACTCATCATAACCTATAGGTCGAGGTTTAGACGGGTCATAAGGTCTAAGTGGGGGTAGGGAAATGGTCGCATTCTCTACTAACATAGCAAGGATTTTGGCGTAAGATCCTTTGAGTGGGTCAAAATCAGAAGAGGATGAGGGTATTGATTGCGCGGGTTTTGGTAATGTTTGGGCGTGGTTAGTTCGTATGGGTGGTGGTTTAACCGAGGGGTGTTGATACGTGTTTTTCACTAAACGTGGTTTCTTTGGAGCAGAAGCTATATTGGATGATGAGGCCACAGATGGTGTGGTATCAGAAAACAACCACGGGGAAATAGGAGTGACCGAAAACAAATCTTTTGATGATGGAATTTGTTTAGGGTTGATAGGTGGACAGGATACGCGGAGTGATAATGTTGATATACCCTTTGATCCCTGTATGGGTGCAGAAGGCGTAGGTTGTTTTGAAGAAAACGCAGGAGGTATGATATATTGGTGCAAGGTGGAAGGATGAGGTCCCAATATGGAAGGTAGGTATGACGATGATGGTTTTGATTGTGATAGAGGCACGGGTTGAGTGTATCTCCTAAGTGGCGGGGCGGCTTTATTCTTGGACAAATCTAGTCGCTTAGGCGGGTGTGTTAGACTGGGTATGGGTAAGGTCCCAAGCGTAGGGGAAGATTTGGCTAAGTTAATAGAAGTGGACGGGGCATTTGGTAGAGGTGAGGGGGGTGAAGGTGAGAACATGGGTATTTTAAGCTTCTGTAAACACTTCGGGTATATGGTGGAGGTCTCAGGATCGGTCATTTGCATTTGAGTAGAATATGGCGTACTCAAACGTTCCCATAGGATTTGTCTATCCTCTGGAGAATGACAGTCTTCAGGTTTGAATTGTAAATTTGGTACGGAAGAAAGGTGGGTTGTGATTCCAGTCCACTGTGGGTGTGATACAGTGAGTAGATGAGGCACTGTATCAATAGATGTTAAGAGGTCAACCGGTCGTTGAAAAGATTTAGGCGATGAAGAACTAATAGGTAAGAGGGCGTGTTCGAGAGGATCCGTCATGGTTAAGGAATTTGGTGATGTCGGTGCAAGAGATTTCTCGTCTAAGGATGTCAAAAGGAGTGGCGTACCTTCCTCTTGTGCAACAAGAGTGGTAGAAGGGGAAGTCTGGGAAATAGATAGATTAGATAACATCCGTTCGCAGTCTTGTAGGGATGTGGTATAAGCAGACTCATCGATGGGAAGAGGAGTCTGGGCAGTTAACTCCTTTATGGGTAAAGGAATGATTTCGCTTTGGCTTGATAGTGGTAAAGGAGGTTCGGGCTCCTGTGTTAGTGAAGAGGCTTGATTCAAAATTTTCTCGATAGAGGCTTTTGGCTGGGTATCGAAGACTGCATGGATCTCATGAACACTCTCCTCGGCTAAGATATCCTGGTTTACGTTGCTGTTGGAAGAGTGATTCGGGAAGGTTTGTTGAAGATTTTCAAATTTCGGTTGGCAGGGGCATTAGGATTATCGAGGGTTATATCCCCTGCGTCCACCATTTCCTGCACTATGTTTTTCAACATCTTGCAGTTTTCATGACTATGTCCTTTTACACGGTGAAAGTTACAGAAGTCATTTTCTTTGTACCAGGAAGGTATAGCGCGGGTGGAATCAAACCCAGAGTGAGGTTTAACAGGAGGCAAGGTGATAGCTCCGGCTTTGAGCAATTTTTCCAAAATGACACCATAGGTTTCTCCCAAGGGAGTGTAATTGATGGGTTCGGCTTTGTACTTATAGGTGGTTTTTGGTGGAGTATTAGACGGTGTTTGAGATTTAACCATCACCGCGTGGACAGCTCCTTTTGATTTAGAAGAAGTGGACGCGTGAGGAGTGGTGGTATTTGGTTTATTGGTAGAATCAGGAGTTCGGAAATTGGGGTTTTTGTTGCGCAACCGCAATTTCTCTTCTTCTAAGGCTCGAATTTCTAGTTTTCGAGCCATGGTAAAGGCTTCATCGAATGTACGGAAAGTTTGAATTTGGAGAGTAGGAGAAATGTGCTTAGCACATGCCCGCGTGAAAAGTTTGATAAGTTCAGCCTGAGGCAAGGCATATGTAAGTTGGTTGATAAGGCCACGCCATCGTCCAACGAAATCTGCGATAGATTCGTCTTCGAATTGTCGGATGGCATAAAGGTCGGTGATGGATACTTTCTTAGCAATGTTAATGGAGAAGTGATCCAAGAAAGATTGGGCTAGTTGGTTAAAAGAGAAGATTGAGTGCTGGGTTAAAGCACTGTACCACTCCAAGGCAGGTCCTGATAAGGACATGGGAAAGGTGCGGAGTAACAAGGCATCATCATGGGCAATCAAATAACAAGCATGTCTAAATGATCGCAAGTGTTGTTGAGGATCCTCTTTACTATTAAAACGAGTAAATTTCGGCAACTCCCATTGAGGAGGATATGAATGAAGGGGAACAGAAGGGTGAATGGGCTCCCGACAAACTTGCTCGTATGTCAAGGCGCTACAACTTCCCGACACAGAAGCCTCCAGATTTTGCATTTTGTCCATCATTTGTTTGATGAAATCTGTGGTTGGATGAGATGATGGTGCGGTTGTGGCAAACGGAGGCAAATTGGGCCAAGGGCCTCCACTGGACAATGGTGGGGTTAAGTGTTGATAAGGTATGGAGGATGAATATGTTGAGGCGACAGAATAGGGATGTCCCATATAAGGTGTTGAGGTTACTGGATACGTGTATGGGAATGAAAAGGTAGGCGGAGCTTGAGAAGGAAAGCTCGTGTGGATAGGTGGCAGAGAGCAAGTCATGAATGGAGTAGTCTGCAAGAGAGATGAGGTAGGGGCAGTCGGTGGTAATGATATGTGGGGTCCAAGATTAGCCAAAGAAAAGCCAATCTGAGTCGTATGAACCTCTGAAGCTGTCGGATTGGGAGATGGGGCTAAAGGTGCCGGAAGCAAGGCGGTGTTATCAGGCGGAGTGGGAGCTAAATGAGCAGCTATACTAATAGGCATACCAACAAGGAGCTGACCATCAGGTGTACGGTCAGGGGTATGGGACAAATAGTATTGTACAGTGCTAGGATTAGCATCCAGAAACTTGGCGAAGTCCTTATCTCCTACAGGAATTTGGGGGATCTCACTGGTGTCTGTAGGATTCCCCACAGAATGTGAAGGGGGTGATTCAGGTAAAGAAACAGAGCAAGCATGTGAAACCATGGCGGCGGCTTGCTTTCGAGTGATAACAACCATGGACAGGTGTTCACAGTAGGGTTTCAATCTATCCGGAACAGAAACAGCCTCAGACTGGTAAAAATTGGTAGGTTGCTGGTTTGTCAGGAATTGGAAAAGAGAGTAACCGATATCGGTCTAGTAACCGATGTCGGTTACACTATAGCCGACGTCGGTCAGGTAACCGATGTCGGTGTAAGAAGTCTGGGCTAACAAGATATAAAAAGGCTGCTAATTTGATTTTTAACAACGTTTAGTATACGTGTCCAATTATTGATCATAGAAGACAGAGTATGAGAAAGAAAACAGAACTAAAAACAAGCAAGATGCACACACAAATCCAGAGATTAACCCTAGGGTTAATTTTAATTATCGTGGGCTTATGCCTTTAGACGTAGAATGATGTCAGAATCCTAAACAAGAGACTTAGGGGAAATGTCAAGTTGTTTTGGCTTATAAGGTTACCTCAATCGGGCGGAGGAATACCGCGGAAAAAAAAGGGGATGTTTGAGCTGTTGTGTTAATTGTGAAGTGATTCGGTATGTGTTGTGCAGTGAATGTAAGATTAATTTCCTGTCAATACCGTGGATATCACCCCCACGTGTACGACCTGTTACTTAATCTACGTTCACTAGAATTGAAAAACAACAAGCAGGAATGCAATGCACGTGTTTTAAACCCAAATCGAAAATGATATTCGATGAAGCAAAAGAGATGACTTTCACTAATGCAAGATGCAAAAACAAAGCAAGTTCTTTTACCAAAATAATACAAAACCTTATGAATATCTTTAGAAGAAGAAAACAGCAGGTATGCTCCCTATATGAAAGCAAGTAAGAAAGAAAGAAACCCCAAAATGGGTCCCACCGGGCGTGCCAAAATGTTTCACTCGGAATTGTTTCGTTCCTTTTAGAAACAGATAAGGTTAGGGGCTAGGAGGAATACCTGTAGAATGTCGAGATGGTGTGCGCGTACCGTAGAGAAAGATCAGGCTGATTGCGAAGAACTCCTTTTTGTCTTGGAAGGACTACCTGCAAATAAGAACACAAGACCACAAGATTTTGATTAGACAATAAATGAGGAAACTGCCTTGGGCCCAGGAAATATAAAACTTCCTTTCGAAGGTGGTCAGTTTCCCTGCTAATATGAATTAACACAAAAGACTGTAAAATATCAATTAAGTTGCTTCGTTGAACTGGGTAGGGGAAAGGCTGGTTTTCTGGTTTTGATCAGAGGAACCGATGCCGGTTACTGATAACCGATGCCGGTTACTGATAACCGATATCGGTGGGTTCTAGGATCTGTAGGTTGGTCGCTTTATGGGGTAGTTGTGTTGTTTGTAAGGCTGTATATAGGTGGTATTAGGAAATAAGGTGATGAGAGGTAGATGAATGATAGTTAGAGGTAATATGCATGTTGGGTAGTGGATTCAGAAACGGATTTAGGAGGACTGTGATTCAAAGAGCATAAGAAATGTTATAACAGAGGACATGCAAGATGTGACTTACTGGTTTTGACAAAGATGCAAGTTGATCTCCTTTGCTGCAAACACTTCTGGTTTCTTCACTCGTCTCTGCTCGGTCAAGTGAAGATCTGGACTCTGTTTTTCACTCCCAATGATCTCTGTTGATTCAAAAATCATTCGACTCTGATCCAAAAATGAAATTCCGATCCTTTGTTTTTGGTTTGGGGAGCCCATTTACAGGGAACCGATGGCGGTTACGTAACCGACGGCGGTCGAGTAGGAACCGGCATCGGTAAGGAAAAAGTAGGCTATTTTTAGTAAAATAGCCCACCTTCCCTGCTTTTCTCCCGAGAGATCAGTTGCGGGCTTGGTCAAGTGGATAGAAGGTCGGTTTTGGGTGCGAGTAAGGAGGCATTAGTTATGGATGTGAGTCTAGACCAAGTCATAGGTCTTAATTAGGTTAGTTTAGGGTTAGGGCTAGGTCATGATGAGGTGGCAAAATGAGGTGGCAGGTAAGGTGATGTGGATTTATCAATTACAAGGTAATTAATAAATAATTGTGTAAGGTTTAGGTAATAGGAACCCATCTATAAATGAATATATCTCACCCAGCCACTCCTTCCAATATTTTCTCTGTGAATGGCGTAGGAAAGGGATCTGTAACACATGCTCCATTCAACTCTCTATAATCAACACAAATTTTAATCGTACATCCTTTTTATGCTTATCACCATAGGACTGACCCCTTCTGATTCATTGAACGGTTGAGTGATCCCAGGTTTCAACATCTTGTTAATCTCCTCCTTTAATTTCTCATGCAAATTGGGATTCATTCGATAAGGTAACAGGGTGCGCACCTTCCTTGAGATTTATCTTCATTTCTCCAAGTGATTTATGCACGCCTTTAAGTTCATGGTATCCTCTTGGGAATAAGTCCTCATAGTTTCTAAGTAACTCTATGATCTTTGCTACTTCTGATTCTGACTAGTAATCCCCAATTATCACTTCCTTAGGTTTAGCTTTTGTGCCTATATTTACCCTTGTTGTATTCATAGGTTCATGATATGCGCGTGCATCTACATCCACACTGGCTAACACTTCACGTCTTCCATGTGAATGATCCACTTCCAAGTGCTCAACTTCCTCATCATCAATTATGTAAACCATCTTCCTCTTTTCTTTTTCCAGAGAAGCACGCTCAAGTAGTATGATATCATCTTCTTCATCCTCAAAATGTGCCCCTATCTCTATCTCACCAAATAATTCTTGAATAAGTTCTTCTGCTTTCCCACTGTCTCCCATGGTTAAGCGCTTGATAAAGATTAAATCTTTGTTCACTGGTGGTGTAGATGAAAAGAAGTCAAAAGTTTGGATCATCCCTACAGTCAAATTTTACCAATTGTCATTGTCGTGATGTAATTCAGCATATACATACCAAGCACACGTGCAACCTTGTAGACTAGAGTAAAACCAATGCACCCAAAGTGAGGGTGGTAATGCTTCCTATCCTACTATCCAAAGTCTCTCACACTGTTAGATATGATGCTAAGCAGGTTGATCACCATGATAAGGACAAATTTTTGTAGGTGCGTTACTTCTTAAAAACCTGGTTGATAAGGCAGTCCCAATCTTTCCCCATTCTAAGAGATTATCCCTGTGGACCACCCACCAGCACGCTGCTGGCCTACACAAAGTATATGTCAACATATCTCATCATTTAAGTTAGTCAGCCCAGTTTGCTTCCATGGCCTATAAGAATCCATCCAAATCTTTGGATCCAGTATAGCGAGGTATTGAGCAACCTATACACCGGATATAGTGAAAACCCTTTTTACAAGCAACCATGCACTTAACTTCGTGCCCCACCAATTCATAAGTGCCATGAGCCCAATTATCACAAGTAATACTGGTAGTATTGCTGATTGACTGAGAATCTTCCCAATGAAGGATTCCTTCTTTAGATGGCTCATTGACCTCTGGGTCCCGAATAACGTGAATATAGATTTTTTTCAAGTCCTCTTCACTTAAAGGTTCCACATATGGTATGGATTTCCCATCTGTCAATGATATTATGACCTTCCTGGAATAGAGTTACTTCTATCCTTTCATTCCTTTGAGAAACAGATAAGGGTTAGGGCTAGGAGGAATACCTGTTGAATGTTGAGAGGGTGTGCGCGTACCATAGAGAGAGATCAGATCGATTGCAAAGAACTCCTTTTTGTCTGGGAAGGACTACCTGCAAGTAAGAATACAAGACCACCAGATTCTAATTAGACAATAAATGAGGGAACTGCCTTGGGCCCAGGAAGTATTAAACTTCCTTTCGAAGGTGGTCAGTTCCCCTGCTAATATGAATTAACACAAATTCTAACAAAGAAGCTATTGCCAAATTACAATTTAATTGCCTTGTTAAAACAATAGAGGAAAGGGCTAGTTTTGGTTTTGAATCACAGTGACCGATGCCGGTCACTGTCACCGGTACCGGTTTCTGCTAACCGATATCGGTAGGGGCAGTGGTTTTAGGGGCTTTTAGTGAAGGTTGGCAATAAGGTGGCTATGGTGTTTATAAGGCTGGTAAATGATTGGGGATAGGTGATGGGGTGATGGAGAAGACTCAGAGAGTATGGGGACTATTCTTGGGGGTAATGTAGGGGTAGAGGAATGGCAGTTAGATGGAGGGTGTTACCGGGTAGTAGATCTAAGAATAGACTTGTAATTACTGTGATTCAGAAATCCAAGAAATGTTATTAAAAGAACGTGTAAGACACTACTTACTAGTTCCTGATGAAGATACAGGTTCAAGGACTGTGATAACGAAGGCAGGGCTCAGGTAGGATGATCAGACAATCAAAGATGAGCTATCTTCTCTCCCAATGCTGAGATGAGTGTCACTGGGCTCTGGTTACTCAGTTGCAGTCTTGGGCTTGATGTCCTCCTCTGCAAACTCTTCTCTTTCCTTCACTTGTCTCTGCTCGGCCAAGTGAATTCCCGATCCTTCCAATCAATTCCCCGGTTCTGATCAATGAAAATCCAACCCTTTGTTTTTGGTTGGGGGAGGTCATTTACAGGGAACCGATGGCGGTTACGTAACCGACGGCGGTCGAGTAGGAACCGATATCGGTTCAGTCAAAGTGGGCTATTTTTAGTAAAATAGCCAACTTTCCCTCCTTTTCTCCCGAGGGATTAGTTGTGGGCTTGGTCAAGTCATTATGAGGTTGGTTTTGGGTGCGGGTGAGGAGTAATTAATCATGGGTGTGGATGTAGACCAAGTTATAGGTCTTTATTAGGTTAGTTTAGGGTTAGGACTAGGTCATGATGAGGTGGCGAAATGAGGTGGCAGGTTTGGAGATGTGGATTTATTAATTATAAGGTAATTAATAAATAATTGTGTAAGTTTTAGGTGATGAGGTTAGGTTGCGAAATGAGATGCGGGGCACGGGGGGTCGTAAGACACAAATTTGGTGTCTACATTAGCCCCTTGTTGTCGTGTAGCTTGTCTTGTAAAGCTGCACTGACAATAATAAGAAGTGGTTACTCCTGTTAAGGGTATAGGTAATCCCCCTCAAATCTATCACAGATTGAGGTAGCGTGAAATCAGGGATAGGGTTGATAAAGGGTAAATGGTGTTGAGATGATGGTAAGATGGTGGGGTAGGTCCAAGGAAGCAGACGCACATTGAAATGCAGTAGTGCGACCAGGGTACATGATTTGAAGAGCAAACAAGCAATTCATAGGCAAAGGTCGATAGTTTATCCAAACAAGGGTGATATAATCCTGGTATCCAAGGCATAGGAAGTAGCTCCAGGGGATATAACGGGTAAGGTACAGGAACGTTTTAGGCATGTTCGGCAGTACCAAATGGTTGGTTTGGTTGAGATAAACATCACGGTCTCGGTCTAGGCAAAGTTGGTCGACTGATCAAATCAAGTACCCTAATCATGCTAAAACACGAACAGGTGAGCTCGATTGAACAAAAAGCTACATGATGGGTGGATAAAATTGTAATTTGTGGGTTTTGGGTGAGGTATTTAAGTGGTGCGGCCTTAGGTCGGGCCTGATTGGTTGGTTAGCCTTGGGCCGGCCAAATGGTTGGTTGTGGCCTTGGGTCGGGCCTAAATGGTTGGTTGCGGCCTTGGGTCGGGCCTGATGGTTGGTTGTGGCCTTGGGTCGGGCCAAATGGGTTGGTTGCGGCCTTGGGTCGGGCCAAATGGTTGGTTGCAGCCTTGGGTCGGGCCAAATGGTTGGTTGTGGCCTTGGGTCAGGCCTAATTGGTTGGTTGCGGCCTTGGGTCGGGCCTGATTGGTTGGTTGCGGCCTTGGGTCGGGCCTGATTGGTTGGTTGCGGCCTTGGGTCGGGCCAAATGGTTGGTTGCGGCCTTGGGTCAGGCCAAATGGTTGGTTGCGGCCTTGGGTTGGGCCAAATGGTTGGTTACGGCCTTGGGTCGGGCCTTGTTGGTTGGGTGCGGCCGTGAATGTGGCCAATGAAGTCAAAAAAGGCTTTGTAGCAAAGGAGGGTTTAGGTGATGTGGTGAGAAAGGGAGATTGGTGAATAAGGGTAGAAATTGTGGTGAAAAAGGTATTAAAACCGATATCGGTTAGCTATGACCGGTATCGGTTAGATGACCGATACCGGTGGTTTAGGGCACAATATAACCGATATCGGTTATAGGTCAAAAACCTATAAAAAGAAAAATACGGCCTGTCATTGTCACAGTGTCAATTTGAAAACCAAATTTAGTTGTCTGAGGTGTTTTAGTGATATTGGTGAGTTTGTCGGCTGAGGTGGCATTATTTGAGTGGAGAAGTGAGTGGTTGGTAGACCCCAGTGAGTAGGAGGCAGAATTTGATTGGTGGAGGACCCAGCAGAGGAGATTTGGAGCCATGGCATAGCCAGGAGGAGCAGGAGGTGCTGGACCAGCTGGACCACCACCACCTATCCCACCACGACGACGTGTCGTCGTACCGGTAGGCTCTAAACCTCTAATTATGTGAATTTAATGTTTTTAAGCTAGATTTGGGTTTTGGGTAGGAATCCAAGTTTTTAATAAAATAATGAATAAATTGAAGTTGTTTGAAAAATGGAGAGGGTAGGTGGGTTAGTTAGGCTAAAACGGTAGGGTGGGTAGGTTTGTAGGGGTTTTCAGTGGGTAAAAGGGTAGAAATAGTCAAAAATGGGTTTTTGGGGGCCGCGTCGGGTTTGGCTCCGGACCTGGACAGTGACCGATGTCGGTCACTAGGCGACCGGCATCGGTCACAAAATTTTCGGGCAAAGTGGGTTGTTGGTAGACCGGCGTCGGTCGTATGTCGACTGGCGCCGGTGTATAGCATGTGATGTAGGGGACCGGTGGCGGTCAAGGGTGACCGGTACCGGTCATTAGTTAGGATATTTTTTTTTTGTTTGGTTTTGTTGTTGTTTTGGGTTTTGGGTTGTTTATTGTTGTGTTTGTTTGTTTATTGTTGTGTTGTGTGTTGTGTTTGTTTTTGGGTTGTTGTTTGGGTTTGTTGTGTTGTTTGTGTTGTTTGGTTGTTGTTGTTGTTTGGGTTGTTGTTTTGTTGTTGTTTGGTTGTTGTTTTATTGTTTGGTTGTGTGGTTGTTTGTTGGGGTGAAGAGGGAGGGGGTAGGGTTGATAGGAAAGGGGATATCGTAGATGTTTTAGGGTAAGATAGGTGGGTGTAGATGTGTGTTATAGAGTCGGGGTGTGGTTGGGTGGGTAAAAGGGGGTATAGAGGGTTAAAGTAGTTGTTTTTGTAAAGGGTAGGTCTAATGAAGTGGGTTGGTTTTGCAGGCACGTCAGCAGCTGACGATGCGGGATCGGATGCCCCCGCTATTGAGATGGATGCGGCCACATGTGTCCGCAGCGCATTGGGCCATTATGCGCGAGGTGGGACTCGGCGGAGTCCAGCGGTATAGGGCTGTGGAGAGGGACCACAGCCTTATGGTTGCCCTCATCGAGAGATGGGATCCGGCAACCAATGTTTTCCATCTCCCGACTGGAGAGATGACTATTACCCTGGAGGATGTGTATCGCATCCTGAGACTGCCGATCGTAGGGGAGGCAGTATTCCAGGTAGATGCGGAGATGGCTATGGACAACATTCTGCAGGTATTTGGGGATGCAGCCGCGTTATTGACTTATCACAGTGTGAGCATTGCCTATGGGGACATGTATCATGCCCACAGACATGAGACACGGCTTGCCATGCTGATGATGATAGGTATCACCTGCTTCGCCCTCCCAGACTCAGAGGGAGGCCGCTTCCCATGGGCTTTGATGGGAGTACTGCACGAGATGGTAGAGGAGCATACGTGCTATGCCTGGGCACCAGTATATCTGGTGCAGCTATACAAGGAGCTGTGGGGTTATCGCCGGATGAGGTGATTTGGGATTTGCTCCACATTTTTGTTACACTGCTGGGCATATGAGCACATCATATGTATACGACCAGTAGGGCTGCCCCAGCAGCCAGGGCCACAGGTTATATACAGATATGGCTTTCAGAGGTGGTTGGGGGTCGTGGGCCAGCCACGAGCAGTGCTCGCAGGATGGGACGTAGCCTACTACCGACATATGTTAGAGGGCTTGACTATGCTAGACATTGTATGGAGGCCCTACAGAGGCCATCAGCCCTGAGGAGGAGCCCGAGCACAGATGCGCTGGATCCAGTATACTTTCTGGATAGCTGGACGGAGGCCCGGAGAGTATGAGCAGATACCCCTAGAGAGGGTACGACGGCAGTTGGGGCTGCGACAAGATGAGCCACCTCCCTTCCCATAGTACCGGAGGGATGATGTAGAGGCCCCACTGCCTGCTCCACAGCCCGTTGACCCAGATTGGGTAGCAGAGAGGCTGGCAGACGATACAGTGGATGACGCCGGGTGTACAGGTTCATTTTTGGTTTGGTGGGCAGGTCAGAGAGCAGCTAGGATAGCACAGCCCACACAGCCAGATTTGGTGGCTGTTACAGTAGAGAGGGACCGCCTCCTAGGACAGGTGCAGTTATTACAGGGGCAGCTTGCTGCTGCATAGGCACAGATCGGGGTATTACAGGGGCAGTTAGCCCAGGCACAGGCTCAGGCACAGCCCCAGGCACCAGTACAGCCACAGGCACCAGCGCAGCCACAGGTACACAGGGCACAGGCACCTGCCACCACAGGCACAGGTGTAGGTAGGGGCCACCACAGGCACAGGTGTACCGGCAGGGAAGGGGCCACCACAGGCACAGGGTGTACCGGCAGGGCAGGGGCCACTGTTATTAGGAGTCGGGGGACCAGCCCCAGTAGCCATGGTGGCACGGGCCCGTTATATGGAGGCGAGAGCGGAGGCCTGGTATTATCAGGATGTCCTTGATGGTACCGGGGCTGACTATCAGCCATATGCGGTGCACCGAGCCGAGACCTCTCGGAGCCAGAGATCCTAGGGGGGCGCAGCCACAGCCGGTGGGTCGGTGACAGGGAGGCGGCGAGAGCCAGCACAGGGACCAGCAGGGAGAGGGGCTGAGGGTGGTGGGGAGAGCTGAGATATCCCTGGAGCAGAGAGGGGTTTTTGGATTTTGGATATAGACACCGGTCTGCGAACCGGGTATGTATATAGAGGCCTGCGTGCCCACATATGATTCATTTATTCATTCTTGTTGTATATACCGGCCTGCGAGCCGAGTACAGGTTGTATAGTTGATACCGGCCTGCGAGCCGAGTATATTTTTGACATGAGAGACCGGCCTGTGAGCCGAGTCGAGATTTTGACAGTGATTGCGGCCTGCGTGCCGGCTTTGTATTATTTTGAGATCACAGAGGCCCCCATGCAGGGCAAGTTGTATATTTGAAATATTGATATATATAGAGATGATGATTTTGATCCACATGCTGTGTATAAAATGTTTTATGTGTTTTGTCGATGGTTTTTGAAATTTAAAGTGTATAGATGATGAGTTAGATCCAAATGGTGTATATACTGATGGGTTTGATGTAGATATTGCAATGTCGTATGCATTTTGTTGATGTTTGTTTTATTGTAGATAGATGATGTTGATGAAATTGTGATGATATATTGATGTGATTTTGATGACAAATATTGATAATGCTGTTGTTTTGCAGGAAAAAGAGGCGGGCGCCACAAAAATTTGCAAAAAATAAAGAAAAGGCCCAGATTTAAGAAAAAGGAGGCATGTGACCGATATCGGTTAGCTAACCGACGTCGGTAGCATTTGGACCGATATCGGTTATGTAACCGATACCGGTTATGCCAAAACGAGCTTTTCTAAAAATAGAAAAGCTTGGGCGGCAACTTAAGGTCTTATTTTTAGAGTTCTTATTTTTAGAGTCATGCAACAAGTTAAATACATGAATGCGACGCTGTTTGACGACTGATACAGGTAATTGCATGAAAGAATTGAGTGATAAGGAGGAAAGAGACAGGTAAAGTGAGTGTGGGCTGAGATTAAGAAGGTAGAAAGGCAAGTTATATTTGAAGAGGGTGATGAACATGGCTGGATGAGGAGAAACATCCAACAGGCAGGGACGAGAGGGAAGACAAGTTCCACCCCAAGCTGCTGCATCCCGAGAGGTAAACTGTTTGGTTGTATTTTAATTCTTGCATGGTTTGATGAATAGGCTGAGAGAAGGTAAGAGGGTAGAGATGAGAAAGAAAAGGTGATAGGCAAGGGTTTGGGATAGAGTGAATGTTATGGGGTAGGTAAGCAGGGTGTTCATGTATGTTTATAGGTATAGAGAGGAGTAAACGAGCAAAAATATTATCGTAGGTGGTGGTTTTAAGCAGGCTGTATAGGATTGATAGTGACCGATATCGTTTAGAGATAACCGGTATCGGTTAGTAAACCGGTATCGGTTATCTATAACCGATACCGGTTACTGTAGGAATTTCCAGAATGTGAGAAAAAACACTTGGGGATTTAATTTATTGAATGGTTGTGTGTCGTTTTGATGTATGCAGGCAGAGGCAGGGTTGAGGATGAATGATAGTGTGCCAGCTTTGTTGTCACGAATCTGAGCGGATGTAACACCAGCTGAATGGGCATTGATAAACTGTGTGGGGTTAAGTGGGATCCGCTATTATTCACGAATCACACGTAATCATGCTATGTTGCAGGCGTTGATTGAGAGGTGGAATCTGGAAAAGAATACCTTCTATCTGCCAACAGGGGAGATGACAGTGACGTTGGAAGATGTGTTTAGAATTTTGAGGCTCCCAATTACAGGAAGACCAGTGTATCAGGCGTTGCCTAGCGCGGGGCGGGGAGCGATAACAGTAGGTATTTGGTTCAGCTGCATGAGATTTGACACAGTGAGGTTTGACATTCACTTATGGTACAATGTATGCAACACACCCTGAGGAAACAAGGTTGGCAGTGGTATTAATGATAGCGGTGGGGTATTATGCATTACCGAGGGCGGAGGGGGGAAGATTTCCAAAAGCATTGATGAGTGTTATTTGGGAAATGATAGAAAGGAGCGTGACTTTCACATGGGCACCCGCATATCTGGTGGAGTTATACAGGGGTTTATGGGCCTGCAGGTGAAAACACAGGACGACACTGGATTGTTCATACCTATTACATTGTTGGGCCTATGAGCACATTGTTTGTGTGTGACCGATAGGCCGACCCATCCAGTCGGGAGAGACAGGCGTGCAGAGGTTGGGATTCAGACGATGGGTCCAGACAGAACAAGAGGTGAGATCCCAGGCCGTGATAGATGACATTGAGTATTATAGGTAGGTATGGGAGATGGTGACGATTGCGGATATTTGTTGGAGACCTTACGGGAACTATATGGTGACGGAGCACATAGCTGAGGAGTTGAGGGGTGTAGAGCGATTGAGGTGGATCGCAGGGCACAGGCCAGGTGAGTACGAGAGGATTCCTCTAGATCACGTGCGGCGACAATTTAGATTTGTTCAGGATATACCTATGGCTTATAGACCATACATGAGGATCGACGCCGAGGCAGCATTCTCACCTCCCCGGCCAACACCTCCAGAAGGGCCAGAGGAGATAGCAGCCGATCGCAGGGTAATGGATGCAGGAGTGACAGAGGCCTATAGATTATGGTGGGTAGCAGAGCTGCGAGGTGTACGTGATCGTCCTGACATAGCTGTGATTACAGCGGAGAGAGATCATCTGCAGGGTTTAGTTCATCAGCTCCAAACGCGGGTGAATGAGACAACGAGATTGTTAGCGGTTGCAGAGTCACGAGTGGAGAGACTAGAGGCAAGATTCCTCCATGCAAGAGGACGTATTCATATGTTACAGGAGATGTTGGTGAGATCAGTGGGAGGAACCAATAGCAGTGGCACCTTTAAGGATGGAGAGGCCAAGTGAGTGGCATCGACGATCACGATCACCACCTGATTCGGGAGGAGGCGCAAGGGTCTAAGTGAATTTCATAAGAGTATAAGAATAAATAAGGATGCCGACCTGCGCGTCGATGATAGAGAAGATGTATTTGTTTAACATCTAAATAAAACTAAATATGTATGTTGATTTGAGTTATGATAATAATAAGAATGGTTGTGTTTTGAATGTTTTATGTTGTTTTGAAAAAAGGATAAAGATGAATGTTGTCAAAATAGAAATACACAAAAATATTTATATTTACAACACACGATAGGTTATGGTAGGGGATGGTCGAGCTAACCTTGGGAGACCCCATGTCTCCGAAGTGCTGCCTACATAGCCCATTGCACAAAGCAAGGAGGGGCCTCAGACCGATGTAGTTCTCCCTTAGGACCAGGGAGAGGTGAATTCAGGCAATTTGGTTATAGTTAGGCAATTGTTGGTTGGTAAAAATATTGATATTGGTAGGGTAACGTTGTTGGTGTTGGTAAGGGATTGGCGATGTTGGTGTAGGTATAGGTGAAACAAAAGTTAGCTTACCCAAGTAGTAGGGAATCGTGTCCTGATTAAGGTCAACACACAATCCTAGAGTCGAGTAAAAGAGGCAAAAGTGTCCCATAGTTGAGAAGAGCTAAACAAACCACATATTAACATAGGATGGGCTTGAATCCCTAGGTGCCTTGCATAGGCGAGAAGTCGATAGGTGAAAAGAGTCATATAATCACAATATATCGGATATACGTCACGTCCCTTGAGTTTTGTTGCGTAGATGAATGGTGAGGTGAGGTGGCTGGTATAGCTGGGGTGCAGAGAACTTATTATAAGGTGATTATTCTGATGAAAGAAAACCAAACCTAAATAGACAAGTCCATGACTCAAAAGTGCTTTGGAATACTGCTTTTATTTTTCTGGATATAGACTGATCGATGCGGGAAGTCCATAGGGGATATGCATTTTGTTGTACTTGAGGTCTTCACGAAGCTGATCAATGCGAGAAGCTTCTGATAAAGGCTGACTTTGTATAGCTTGTCCTTCAAGGGAGCAGTCTATTTATAGTAGCAAATGCGGTTTTTGTGTATAGCTGTCCTTCGAGGGAGCAGTCTATTTATAATAGTAGAAGTGGCTTTGCACATAGCTGTCCTTCGAGGGAGCAGTCTATTTATAACTTTAGAGGTCTAGATGTCCGTTTGGCATGAAGCATCTAGTTTTGTAGGAAGTTTGACTCAAGAATATCCCATAAGTGTACAATTGAGAACATGTTATTTTGATACTTTTAAGTCATGGACCAGACTAAAAAGGGGAAGGCATCTTTAAGAGGAGGTAATGACCAAACCACGTGAGCTTGATTCTATTTCGAGATGCATGGAACAAAAATGTATGAGGTGGTAAATGAGCTCAAGGGACGAGCGCAAGGTAGATAAGAAGTGATGTAACACTAAATTCAATAGTAGAATGGTCGGATATGCAAGGCATTAAGGGGTTCAGGCTCAGGTTTACCATTAAGCGAAGCTAAACGGTAAGTGCCTGATCCGTAAGTATGAGTGATAATGTAGGGCCCAATCCAATTAGGAGCAAATTTTCCACGTTTTCTCTTTTCTAGTTTGGTTACATGTTGATTCTCTTTGAGGACAAGATCACCAACCTTAAAGGTACGCTCATGAAGTCATTTATCATAAGCACGCTTGATGCATTTTTGATAGATTTGAAGGTGGTCAAGAGCTGTAAGACGACGCTCGTCAAGAAGCTCCAATTGGGCTAACCGCTCTTGGCGGAAATCATCATTGGTGAGAATATCCTGAAGAGATATTCTTAGGGAGGGTATTTGTATTTCGAGAGGCAAGACAGCCTCGGTACCATATACCAAAGAGAATGGGGTGGCATTAGTGGAGGTGCGAATGCTAGTCCGATAAGCCCAAAGGGCAAAGGGGATGTGATCAGGCCAATTGCTTCCAGAATCGTTAACAACTTTCATGAGGATTTTGGTTAGGGTTTTATTAGAAGATTCGGCTTGACCATTTGCTTGTGGATAGTAAGGTGATGAGAAGCTAAGTTTGATACCAAAGTTGTCACAAAGGTCTTGTAACAACTTATTTTTGAAAGATTTTCCATTATCTGTTATCAGGCGATGAGGAACGCCAAAACGACAGATAATGTGATGGTTAATGAATTTGACGATTTTTTCTTTTTTGGTTGAAATGAGTGGAATGGCTTCCACCCATTTAGTGTAATATTCGGTTGCTGTGATTATCCAACGGTGACGTTGCGAAGAGGGCGGGTGAATCTCACCGATAAGGTCTAAACCCCATTGTGAGAAAGGCCAAAGATCTCGTGCGACCTGTAGTGGATGGCTAGGAGTATGTTGAAGGTTGGCATGTTGTTGACACATAACACAACGCTTAACATATTTGTAGCAGTCGTTATTAAGAGTAGGCCAATAATAGCCTAGGTGAAGGATTCGTTTGGCCACGGCCAGGCCACTAAAATGTCCACCACAAATACCATCGTGGACTTGTTGGATGGTATAGGTGACCTCCGCGCCAGTTAGACATCGAAGGAGGATGCCATCAAAGCCACGTTTATAGAGGAGTCCCCCCATGACGACATAATGAGAAACACTTTTAAGAAAAGCACGTTTGCCGTTACTAGTAAGGTCAGGTGGGAGAACAGAGGTTGTAAGATAGTCGTGAAATTGGTGATACCAGGTATCCTGCGAATTAGCAGACACATTATTTATCATACAAACATCTGGGGCTGAGTAAGATGGGGCAAAGAGTTGTTGGACCAAGACGAATATGTCAGAGTCAGTTGGTGAGGCAGGAATTTGTGAGGCTAAGCAAGCCATAGTATCTGCAAATTTGTTAGTGGAGCGGGGAATGGTTTGGATAGAATAATGAGTAAATGAGGTCAAAAGTGAATCCACGTAATGTTTGTACTTTTGAAGTTCCTCATTTTTACATTGGTAGATGCCCATAACTTGATTGACTACCAATTGAGAGTCACTGAAAATATTGATAGATTTGACACCTAAGTGTAACGCAACCTAGAGACCCAAAACAAGGGCCTCGTATTCCACTGTATTATTAGTGTAGGGGAAATCGAGCCAGAATGAAAGAGGCATAGGCTCAGCATCAAGAGGAATGAGAACAATGCCGGCTCCTCCGCCGCACTGGCATTTGGATCCATCGAAGAAGAGGGTCATTGGATATGACTCCTCACTGAGTGAAAGAGTGGTGATGAGTTCGTCGGGGAAATTAAAATTGGTAAATTGTTCCCCAGGTAAAGGGGCTTCCGCGAGTTGGTCTGCAATGGTTTGTCCTTTGATTGACTTCTGGTGTATAAATTCAAGGTCGAGGTCAGCGAGGAGCATAAGCCATCGGGTGATGCGTTGGTTTAGATGTGGTTTGGCGTACATATACTGAATGGGGTCCGCGTTGGTGATGACAAAAGTTTTGTGATTCAGGAGGTAGTGTCGGAGTTTGGTGGCTACGAATGATAAGGCTAGGCACAACTTTTCTACATGTGTATACCTAGTCTCGTAATCCACGAGAGTACGACTTATGTAATAAACGGCTTGTTCTCGATGCTCGGAGTCACGATGTGTGAGCATGGCTCCTACAACATGGTCAGTGGCAGAAAGGTAAAGGTAAAAAGGGTGATCATCCTGAGGTGGGATAAGCACAGGTGGCTGCAAGAGATAGGCTTTAAGAGCTTCAAAGGCTTGGTGGCACTCTTCGCTCCATTGAAAGACAATGTCTTTTTAAGGAGATGATGGAAAGGTTGACATCGATCTGAGAGTTGGGAGATGAAACGCCGGATAGATTGGAGTTTACCTTGCAAACTACGTAATTGTTTGAGGTTAGTAGGTGGGGGCATTTCTAGGATAGCTTTGACTTTAGCTGGATCGACCTTGATGCCACGCAAAGAGACGATAAAACCAAGAAGTTTTCCTGAAAGGACACCAAAGACACATTTCTTGGGTTGAAGACGAACACAGTATTGTAACAGGCAATCGAAAATAATGGTTAAAACATCGAGATGTGTACTGCGATGTTTATATTTGCCAAGAAGATCATCGACATAATCCTCAAGGATAGTGTGCATAATGTCATGAAATATGTAAGTCATAGCCCACTGGTAGGTCGCACCAGCATTCTTAAGGCCAAATGGCATGACACGATAACAGAAGGTTCCCCAAGGAGTTATGAAGGTAGTTTTATGTTGATCGGCCGGGGCTACCAAAATTTGATTGTATCCCGAGAAGCCATCCATGAGAGAAAGCATCTCATGGCCCGCAGTGAGATCAACAAGTTGATCAATACTTGGGAGGGGGAAGTCATCCTTCGGGCAAGCGAGGTTAAGGTCTTAGAAATCTGTGCATATCCGAAGTCCCCCAGTTGCTTTAGTAATAGGTACGATGTTAGAAATCCATTGAGGATAGTCAATAGGTAAGATGAAGGAAACAGAAAGGAGTCGTTGAAGCTCTTCTTTGACCAAGAGGGCAATGCATGGATGCATTTTTCTCAGTTTCTATTTAACTGGTTTGGAATCAGGTTTCAGGGTAATGTTATGGACAGCAATGTCAGGATCTATTCCTGGCATGTCAGCATAGGACCAAGCGAAAGCTTGGTTGCGGGCACGGAGAAAGGTAGTAAAGGCGGCTTGTTCTGATGTGGTAAGAGATTGTCCGATCTTCACAATGTGAGGATCGTCCTTGGTGTGGATGTTGATTTCTATAGTCGACTCATTCAACATGGTTTGAGTTTCAGATGGTAAGGCGCGTTGAATATAAGAGTCGTCCGCACCAAGGTAAGTGAGGATGGAGTCGTCATCCTGGCACTCAACAACATTAATTGAAGGTGAATCCTCTTCGATCATGTCTAGATACAGAAGGGGAAGAGAAGATGGGTCCTCATTATCACGTTGATAAGTGAGAGGACCCAGGAAGATGGTGTTTATGAAAAAAAAAAGTTAGGAGGGATAGATTCAGGGTCTATCGATTCTATGGGTGACGATGGCAAAATGGGTGATGATGGTTCGGTAGGGGTGACGTTGTCATCTTCCAGGATACAACTGACACGAGGTTTCTTTGGTGTAAGTGTTTCAGGAAATCCAAGACCACTACGATCTTTGTGTTTGTGTGTAGTCACGGGAATGATTGTATGTCGGCCTTGTTCATAAAGACCAAAACCAAAACCTTTCCAAGCACAACGAGTCAAGAAGGTGAGAGCGAAATGACGATTTGTCAGGTATTGAAAATTGGATTGGAAGGGAACCACACCAAGGGGAGGTTCAGGGGTAACGGAGGATGCGTCGACACCCCCATACGTTAGGTTGGTGCGGCAATTAGGTGGTCCGTAGGAGATTACCTCCCCCACACGACGGTCGTAGGTAGGATGCGCATGTAACTGTCCGTACTCCTGTGGGGTATGGAAAGAGCTAACGTTATATAGGTGATACTCCCCCAGCGTAAGGCATTGAAAAACATCTACTAATGGGTCTGAGGTTGGGATGTTGTCTGTGGGAAAGGAAGTGGTATTTGCGACGGCGGTTTCATCGGTTGAAGGTGTAGGTGTGGTTGAGGTGGATGGTAGAGGTGTAGTTGAAGTGGATGGTTAGGTTGGATGAATGGGTGTCTTGACTGGTACAAGCACATCATTAGGGCGATATAACATATTGCAGGTTTTGAAGGGGGGAGGATCAGATTTTACGAGTGTAGGACTTCCCCTCGTACTCAAATTTTATGCATCTATGTAAGGTAGAGGGAACGCATCCCATAGCCCGGATCCAAGGGCAGCCTAACAACATGTTGTATTAGAATTCTCCCTCAAGGACATAGAAGAGTTCAAGTAAGGGTACGTGGCCCTACATGAATGTTAAGGATCACAGTGCCTAAGGTAGAAGTAATAGCATCGTTGAATGAATGCAGCATGGTGGGGTTGACACACATGCAGCTAGAGGGGATATTCATTTGTTGAAAGGATTTGGAAGAGATGATGTTTAGGCTAGCGCCTCCGTCAATCATAACACGACGTACGCGGATGTCCTGGATATAAGCTGAGATGAAAAGAGCGGGGTCAGGATCTTCTGCACCAAAGTCAACAATTTCATCTTTCAGAGAAACTGACAGCAGCGGTTTTCTGCATAGGGACAGAAGTGGTTGGGGAGATAGGTTTTTTGGTGAGAAAGGCAACGTGGTTAGGTGTTAAGATGGAGGTAACGGGCAAGGTTTCATTAGGTAAGACCTATATCCCTTGAAGGATTTCAACGAGTGCTTGGCGATGAGATTCAGAGGCCTGAATGAGATCATACAGTGTCATTTTTACAGGTGATTGGTGAAGCTATTTGATCATGGTTTGGTGGGAAACTCCATTAGAGACAGGGTAGGCAGGTCCATGAATAATCACTTTAGGTGGTGGTTCGATCGGGATGGCGGATGGAGAAAGAAAGGCCGCAGGTGTGCTTTCTTTAGCTTTCCCATTTTTTTTCTGCCCTTGAGTAGCAACACTAATCATGTTGCTCTCATGAAATATGAGAGGAGGAACACAGTAGGGATAAGTCATGGTCTTCGAAATGGTGGGGTTGTAATAATGATAAATCTTGGTGAGGCGGGGGACATGTGGTATAAGAGAGGGAATTGAAGCTAAAGGTTTTTCTCTTCGTAAGTTGTCTTTCTTAACCTTTTTATCCGAGAGAGGTGATTGACGAAGTATGGCTTTCTAAGCTTTGCATCCCTCTACCTCATGTCCTAGTGTGCGGTGGTAAGCACATATTTTAGACTCATCATAACCTATAGATCGAGGTTTAGATGGATCATAGGGTCTAAGTGTGGGTAGGGAAATGGTTGAATTATCCACTAACATAGCAAGGATTTTTGCGTAAGACCCTTTGAGCTGGGTCAAAGTAAGAGGAAGATGAGGCTATTAACTAGGTAGGTTTCGGTAATGACTAGGTATGGTTGATTTGTACGGGTGGCGGCTTTGCCAAGGGGATTTGATAATTAGATTTAACAACACGTGACTTCTTCGGCACAGAAGTTATGTTTAGTTGTTCAGATGACGTGGTAGCAGAAAAAAACCACGGAGAAAGAGGAGTGACAGTAAACAAATCCTTTGATAATGGAGTTTGCTTAGGGTTGATAGGTGGACAGGATACTTGGGGGGTGACAGTGTTGATATACGCTTGGATCTTTGTATGGGTGCAGAGGGTGTAGGTCGTTTTAAAGAAAATGTAGGAGGTATGATATATCGATGCAAGGTGGAGGGATGAGGTCGCAATATAGAAGGTAGGTGTGACGGCGAGTGTTTTAGTTGTGACAGAGGCATAGATTAGACTTGGGTTTTAGGGGTTCGAGTTTTTCTCATAGGTGGATGGACGGCTTTACTTTTGGATAAATTTAACCGTTTAGGTGGGTGTGTTAGAACTGGGTATTGGTGAGGTCCCAAGCGTAGGGAAAGGTTTGGTTAGTTCAATAGAGGTGGATGCGGTATTTGGTAGAGATGAGGGGGGTGAAGATGAGGACATAGGCATTTTAAGCTTTTGTAAAGACTTCGGGTATATGGTAGAGGTGTCTGGATCGGTCATCTGCATTTGAGTAGAATATGGTGTACTCAAATGTTCCCATAGGACTCGTCTATCTTCTGAGGGGTGACAATCCTCACGTGTGAATAGGAACTTTTGTATGGAAGAAAGGTGGGTTGTGATTCCAGTCCACTGTGGGTGTGATACAGGGGGGTAAATGAAGCACTGTATCAATGGGTGTTAAGAGGTCAACCGGTCACTGAAAAGATTTAGGCGATGAAGAACTAATAGGTAGGAGGGCATGTTTGAGAGGATCCGTCATGATTAAAGAATTTGGTGATGTCAGTTTGAGGGGTTTCTCGTCTAAGGATGACGAAAAAAGTGGCGAGTCTTCCTCTTATACAACAAGAGTGGTAGAAGGAGATGTTTGGGAAATAGATAAGTTAGATAACATCCGCTCACAGTCTTGCAAGGATGTGGTGTAAGAAGGCTCATCTGTGAGAAGAGAACTCTGGGCGGTTAATTCCTTTATGGGTAAAGGAACAGCAAGGATTTCGTCTTGTCTTGATGGTGGTGAAGGGGGTTCAGGTTCCTGTGTTAGTGAAGAGGCTTGATTCAGAATTTCCTCGATAGAAACCTTTGGCTGGGAGTCGAAGACTGCATGGATTTCATGAACACTCTCCTCGGCTAAGATATCTTGGTTTATGTTACTGTTAGAAGAGTGGTTTGGGAATGGTTTGTTGAAAATTTTCAATTTTCGGTTAGCAGGGGCGTTAGGATTATCGAGGGCTATATCCCCTACATCAACCATTTCCTGCACTATGTTTTTCAACATCTTGCAGTTTTCATGACTGTGTCCGATTACGCGGTGGAAGTTACAGAAGTCATTTTCTTTGTACCAAGAAGGTATAGCGCGTGTGGAATCAAACCCGGAGTGAGGTTTAACAGGAGGTAAGGTAATAGCTCCTACTTTGAGTAATTTTTCCAATATCACACCATAAGTTTCTCCCAAGGGAGTGTAATTGATGGGCTCGGCTTTATACTTATAGGTGGTTTTTGGCGAGGTATTAGACGGTGGTTGGGATTTGACCATCACCGCGTGGACAGCTCCTTTTGATTTTGAAGCAGTCGATGCGTGAGAATTGGTGGTGTTAGGTTTGTTGGTGGAGTCTTAGGTTTGGAAATTGGGGTTTTTGTTGCGCAACCACAATTTCTCTTCCTCTAAGGCTCGAATCTCTAGTTTTCGAGCCATAGTAAAGGCCTCATCAAATGTGTAGAAAGTTTGAATTTGGAGGGTAGGAGAAATGTGCTTAGCACAGGCCCGCGTAAAGAGTTCGATAAGTTCGGCCTGAGGCAAGGCATAAGTAAGTTGGTTGATAAGGCCCCGCCATCGTCCAACGAAATCTGCGATAGATTCGTCTTCAAATTGTCAGATGGCGTAGAGTTCGGAGAAGATTGAGTGCTGGGTTAAAGCACTGTACCACTCCAGGGCAGGTCCTGATAAGGACATGGGAAAGGTGCGGAGTAGTAAGGCATCATCATGAGCAATCAAATAGCAGGCATGTCTAAATGATCGCAAGTGTTGTTGAGGATCCTCCTTACTATTAAAACGAGTGAATTTTGGTAATTCCCATTGAGGAGGATATGAATGAAGGGGGACAGAAGGATGAATAGGCTCCTGAAAAACTTGCTCGTATGTCAGGGTGCTACGGCTTCCTGAAACAAAAGCCTCTAGATTTTACATTTTGTCCATCATTTGTTTGATTAAATCAGTAGTTGGATGAGATGATGGTGCGGTTGCGGTAAACGGAGGCAGATTGGGCCAAGGGCCACCACTAGACAATGGTGGGGTTAAATGTTGATAAGGTATTGAGGATGAATATGTTGAGGCAACCAAATAGGGATGTCCTATGTAAGATGTTGAAGTCACCGGATACGTGTGTGGAAATGAAAAGGTGGGCGGAGCTTGAGAAGGAAAGCTTGTGTGAATAGGTGGCAGAGAGCAAGTTATGAAAGGAGCAGTCTGTAAGAGAGACAAGGTAGGAGCAGTCGGTGGTAATGATATGTTGGGTCCTAGATTAACCAAAGGAAAGCCAATCTGTGCGGTATGCACCCCCGAAGCCACTGAGTTAGGAGACGGGGCTAAGGATGAAGAAGGCAAGGCGGAGTTATCAAGTGGAGAAGGAGCTAAATGAGCAGCTATACTAATAGGCATACCAACAAGGAGTTGACCATCGGGTGTACGGTCAGGGGCATGAGACAAATAGTATTGTACAGCGCTAGCATTAGCGTCTAAAATTTTTGTAAATTCCTTATCTCCCACAGGGATTTTGGTCACCTCGTTGGTGTCCGTAGGATTCCCCATAGGATGTGAAGGGGGTGATTCAGGCAAAGGCACGGAGCAGGCATGTGAAACCATGGCTGCAGCTTGTTTCCGAGTGATAATAACCATGGACAAGGGTACACAGTAGGATGCAATCTATCAGGAATAGAAGCAACAACAAAGTGTTGGAATTGGTGGGTTGCTAGTTTTGGGAACTGTGAAAGATAGTAACCGATATCGGTCAGGTAACCGATGTCGGTTAGACTATAGCCGACGTCGGTAGGTTAACCGATGTCGGTAGAATAGGACTGGTGTAATAATTTGTAGGAAGTTGCTGATTTGGGGTTAACGGTGCTTAGTATGCCTACCAAACTGTTGTGAAGTGATCACAGAAAACAGTGTATGACAGAGAAAAAAAACCAGAAACAAGCAAGATGCACAAGCAAATTAACAGACTAACCCTAGGATTAGTTTTAATCACTTTGGGCTTATGCCTTAGATGCAAGATGATGTCAATCCTAAACAGAAGACTTAGGGGAAATGTCAAGTTTGTTTTGGCTTATAAGGTTACCTCAATCGGGTGGAGGAATACCGCAGAAAAGGGGGGGGTGTTTGAGCTGTTGTGTTATTTATGATGTGATTCAGTATTTTTTGTGCAGTGAAAGTAAGATTAATTTCTTGTCAATATCGTGGATATCACTCCCATGTGTACAACCTGTTACTTAATCTACGTTCACTAGAATTGAAAATAGCAAGCAAGAATGTGATGCAAGTGTTTTAAACCCAAATCAAAGATGATATTCAATGAAACAAAGAAGATGACTTTCACTAATGCAAAAAAAATAAAAAAAATGTGAAAGCTAGACAAATTCTTTTACCAAAAGATAACAAAATATATTGTGAATATTTTAGAAGAATAAAATAGGAAGTGTGCTCCCTATGTGAAAGAAAGAAAGAAAGAAAGAAACCCAAAATGGGTCCCACTAGGCGTGCCAAAATGTTTCGCACAGAAATGCTTCCTTTCCTGGAATAGAGTTGCTTCTATCCTTTCATTCCTTTGAGAAACAGATAAGGGTTAGGGCTAGGAGGAATACCTATTGAATGTTGAGAGGGTGTGCCCATACCGTAGAGAGAGATCAGATCGATTGCAAAGAACTCCTTTTTGTCTGGGAAGGACTACCTGCAAGTAAGAATACAAGACCACCAGATTCTAATTAGACAATAATGAGGGAACTGCCTTGGGCCCAGGAAGTATTAAACTTCCTTTCGAAGGTGGTCAGTTCCCCTACTAATATGAATTAACACAAATTCTAACAAAGAAGCTATTGCAAAATTACAATTTAATTGCCTTGTTAAACAATAGAGGAAAGGGCTAGTTTTGGTTTTGAATCACAGTGACCGATGCCGGTCACTGTCACTCGGTACCAGTTTCTGCTAACCGATATCAGTAGGGGCAGTGGTTTTAGGGGCTTTTAGTGAAGGTTGGCATAAGGTGGGCTATGGTGTTTATAAGGCTGGTAATGACTTGGGGATAGGTGATGGGGTGATGGAGAAGACTCAGAGAGTATGGGGACTCTTCTTGGGGGTAATGTAGGGGTAGAGGATGACAGTTAGATGGAGGAGGTGTTACCGGGTAGTAGATCTAGGAATAGACTTGTAATTACTGTGATTCAGAAATCCAAGAAATGTTATTTAAAGAACGTGTAAGACACTACTTACTATTTCCTGATGCAGATACAGGTCCAAGGACTGTGATAACGAAGGCAGGGCTCAGGTAAGATGATTGGACAATCAAATATGAGCTATCTTCTCTCCCAATGTTGAGATGAGTGTCACTGGGCTCTGGTTACTCAGTTGGCAGTCTTGGGCTTGATGTCCTCCTCTGCAAACTCTCTCTTCTTCCTTCACTTGTCTCTGCTCGGCCAAGTGAATTCCCGATCCTTCCAATCAATTCCCTGGTTCCGATCAATGAAAAATCCAACCCTTTATTTTTGGTTGGGGGGAGGTCATTTACAGGGAACCGATGGCGGTTACGTAACCGACGGCGGTCGAGTAGGAACCGATATCGGTTCAGTCAAAGTGAGCTATTTTTAGTAAAATAGCCAACTTTCCCTCCTTTTCTCCTGAGGGATTAGTTGTGGGCTTGGTCAAGTCATTATGAGGTTGGTTTTGGGTGCGGGTGAGGAGTAATTAATCATGGGTGTGGATGTAGACCAAGTTATAGGGTCTTTATTAGGTTAGTTAGGGTTAGGACTAGGGTCATGATGAGGTGGGTGAAATGAGGTGGTAGGTTTGGAGATGTGGATTTATTAATTATAGGTAATTAATAAATAATTGTTGTAAGTTTTAAGGTGATGAGGTTAGGTTGCGAAATGAGATGTGGGGCACGGGGGGGTCGTAAGACACAAATTTGGTGTCTACACACCTATCCACAATAGCATTCAAGTGATCTCCATTTCATATTAAATCCTATCGGGGGGGAAGATTCGCATGAAGTATTTTTCTTCTAGTCTCAGTTCCTATGTGCGGGAGTATTCCCTTTCAACCAATTGCCTAATAGGAATAATATTCTCCTAGCGTAGCATCCTACATACCTCATCTGAGTGTCGTCAATATCAAACAAGACCTTTTCTGTATCCTTATGCGCCAATTTCTGAGAATGCTCTTTCAAACCCTATATTTCACCTTGAAGGCTTCTAAGGGACCTCCATAGTTTCCTAATAGACTTCTTTCTGATGAGCTGGATCTGGATACCTAGCATGCAAAATCTCCTCCCTAAGTGATTGTCGACTTCTGTTGCAAACCTCTTTGTGTGTGGTGCCGCCTCAGCTCGTGTGGTATCTTGATTGTTACTACCTTAGGTTCTAGTGTTAACTTGGGCATCCAATGATTCTATACTACGCGCTAGATTCCAATCATCCATCATCTTTGTTTTCTGTTACTTTTGGCACTTACTGAGATGCTCATCACAAGTCGTACACTCTTCATCTAGCCCCTTCCACAAATGCCAGAATTTCTGGAGCCATTCGTGCCTATAATGGCAGGTGGAGGCCCCATGTATAAAAGTTTCTGCGGGAATTCACTCTTCCTCCCCCATCGCCTCTCCTCCATTCCACCTTATATCCTCAGCCTTTTCATGAACCCCGTCAAACCTTCGTCATTCCCTGTTATAGCGCATTTGATTTAATCCCTATCCTGATACCATTCTTCCTAGACTATCAATCCATACTTTCTATTGCACCCCAATATCAATTTAATCATTGGATCTGGCCAATCCGTCTATAATATTTGGTATCAATGGTCTGGAACTAAAAATTTTACAAAAGGAAGATACATTCTGTCTCTGATCGTAGCGTTGTAGTAGGGGTAGTTACAACGTCATGATTTCAAATGAAAATCTCACACAGTCTAACATCAAGCGAACGTACCTTTCTGTGCGGGACATCCTTGGTGTGGCCTTTTCCTACTCCCTAATCCTAATACACAGATTCCTGAGTGGTTCCTGACTGAGTTTTGCTGAATTTTCCTTCCCACTCTTTGCCATAGCTACTATATGATCCTCCAGGATGGACTAACTCAGTGCAATGGAACTTTGTTGAAAGAAAGGTGGGTTGTGATTCCGGCTCCACTGTGGTGTGAGTACATGGGGATAATGAGGTCCTGTATCAATGGGCGTTAAGAGGTCAACCGGCGCTGAAAAGATTTAGGTCGATGAGAACTAATAGGTATGGTAGGGCATGTTCGAGGAGTCCGTCATGATTAAGAATTTGGTGTGTCGGTTCAAGGGTCTCATCTAAGGATGACAAAAATTGGCGACCTTCTCTTATACAACCGAGTGTTAAAGGAGATGTTGTAAATAGATAAGTTAATATACACTCGCTCATCACATCTTGCAAAGGATGTGGTATGTAAGAAGGCTCATCGGTGAGAAGAGAACTCTGGGGCGTTAATTCCTTTATGTAAAGGAACAGCACGGATTTCGTCTTGTCTTGATGGTGGTGAAGGGGGTCAGGTTCCTGTGTTAGTGAAGAGGCTTTATTCATCAAATTTCTCGATAGAAACCTTTTGGCTGTAGTCGAAGACTGCATGGATTTCATGAACACTCTCCTCCTCGGCTAAGAGATCTTGTTTATGGTTACTGTTAGAAAGTGGTTTTGGAATGGTTTGTTGAAAATTTCAATTTTCGGTTAGGCAGGGGCGTTAGGATTATCGAGGGCTTATATCCCCTACATCAACCATTTCCTGCACTATGTTTTTCAACATCGTGCAGTTTCATGACTGTGGGTCCTGATTTACGCGTGGAAGTTACAGAATCATTTTCTTTGTACCAAGAAGTATACGCGTGTGGAAATCAAACCCGGAGTGAGTTGAACAGGAGTTAAGGTAATAGCTCCTACTTTGAGTATTTTTCCAATATCACACCACTGTTTCTCCAAGGAGTGTAATTGATGGGCTCGGGCGTTATACTTAAGGTGGTTTTTGGCGAGGTATTAGACCGGTGGTTGGGGATTTGACCATCACCGCGTGGACAGTCTCCTTTTGATTTGAAAGCAGTCGAAATGCGTGAGAATGGGGGTGTAAGGTTTGTTGGTGTAGTCTTAGGTTTGGAAATTGGTTTTTGTTGCGCAACCCACACTTTCTCTTCCTCTAAGGCTCGAATCGCTAAGTTTCGAGCATAGTAAAGGCCTCATCAAATGTGTAGAAAAGTTTGATTTGGAGGGTAGGCAGAAAATGTGCTTAGCACAGGCCCGCGTAAAGAGTTCGATAAGTTCGGCTGATGCAATTCATAGTAAGTTGGGGGGTTGATAGGCCCCCCGCCAATCGTCAACGAAATCTTCGATAATCGTCTTCAAATTGTACAGACATGGCGTAGAGTTTCGGAGAGATTGAGTGCTGGGTTAAAGCAACTGTACACTCCGGGCAGGTCCCTGATAAGACATGGGAAAGGGTGGCGGAGTATAAAGGCATGCATCCTTAGGCAATCAAAGAGCAGGCAGTCTAAATGATCGCAGTTGGTTGAGGACCTCCTTACTATTACAACGAGTGAATTTGGTACAATGTCCCATTGAGGAGGATATGAATGAAGGGGAACAGATAGTTTAATAGGCTCCTGAAAAACGTTGCTCGTATGTTCAGGGTGCTTAACTGCTTCCTAAACAAAGGCCTCTAGATTTACATGTTTGTCCATCATTTGTTTGTTAAATCAGTAGTTGGATGAGATGATGGTGCGGTTGCGGTAAACGGAGCAGTTTGGGCCAAGGGCCAACCACGAACATGGGGGGGGTAAAATGTTGATAAGGCTATTGATGATGAAATGTTGAGCAACCAAATAGGGATGTCCAGTAGATGTTAGTCACCGGATAAGTGTGGAACTGAAAAGGTGTCGGAGCTGCGAGGAAACTTGTGTGGAATAGGTGGCAGAGACAAGTTTCTGAAAGGAGCATCTGTACGAGCTACAGTAGGGCAGTCGTTGTATGATATGTTGGGTCCTCTAGATTAACCCAAAGGAGCCAATCTGTGGCGGTAATGCACACCCCCGAGCCACTTGATTTTAGGAGACGGGCTAGGATGAGAAGGCAAGGCGGAGTATATCAGTGGGACGGAGCTAATGAGCAGCTATACTAAGAGGCATACCAACAAGGAGTTGACCCTCGGGTGTACGTCAGGGCATCGACAAATATTATGGTACAAGCGCTAGCATTAGCGTCTAAAATTTTTAGTAAATTCCTTTCTCCCACGGGTTTTGCACCTCGTTGGTGTCTCCGGAGGATTCCCCATAGTGATGTAGGGTGATTCATCGAAAGTCACGAGCAGGCATGTGAAACCATGCTGCAGCTTTTTTCCGAGTGATAATACCTTGACAAGGGTAACAACCGTAGGATGCAATCTTATCGGATAGAACACAACAACAAAGTGTTTGAATGGTGGTTCTGTTTTGGGAACTGTGAAAAGATATTAACCGATATCGGTCAGTACCGTGTCGGTGACTATGCTGCGTCGGTAGGTAACCGTTCGTAGAATAGGAACTGGTGTATAATTTGTAGAAGTTGCTGATTTGGGGTTAACGGTGCCTTAGATGCCTACCAAACGTTGGAATTGATCACACAGAACAGTGTATTACAAGGCAAAAAAAACCAGAACAGCAAGTGCACAAGCAATTCAACTAACCCTGCGGATTAGTTTAAATCACTTTGGGCTTTGCCTTAGATCATATATGTCAATCCTAAACAGAAGACTTAGGGGAAATGTCAAGTTTGTTTTGGCTTAAGGTTACCTCAATCGGGTGGAGGAACACCGCAAAAAGGGGGGGGTGTTTGAGCTGTTGTGTATTTATGATGTGATTGTCATTTTTTTTGTGGCAGGGAAGTAAGATTAATTTCTTGTCACTATCGTGGAATCACTCCCATGTGTACACCTTTACGTATCTACGTTCACTAGATTGAAAATATCAGCACAATTTATGCCAGGTGGTTTTAAACCCAATCAAAAGATGATTCCATGAAAAAGAGATGACTTTTCACTAATGCAAAGAAAAATAAAACAATGTGAAGCTAGACAATTCTTTTAAACCCAAATACAAAACTATATGTGAATATTTTAGGATAATAATAAAATAGGAAGTGTGCTCCCTATGTGAAAGACAGAAGAAAAAGAAACCCAAAATGTCCCACTAGTCGTGCCAAAAGTTTCGCACGAAATGCTTCTTTCCTGGAATAGAGTTGCTTTCTATCCTTTCATTCCTTTGAGAAACAGATCAGTGTTAGTGCTAGGAGAATACCTATTGAATGTTGAAGGTTGTGCCCATACCGTGAGAGAGATCAGATCGATTGGCAAAGACCTCCTTTTTGTCTGGGAAGACTACCTGCAAGTACGAATACAGACAACCAGTTTCTATTAGACAATATAGGAACCCTGCCTTGGGCCCATGAAGTATTAACTTCCTTTCGAAGGTGGTCAGTTCCCCTACTAATATGAATTAACAACCACAAATCTAACAACGAAGCTATTTTTGCAAATTACATTTAATTGCCTTGTTAAAACCATAGTAGGAAAAGGGCTAGTTTTGGTTTTGAATCAACATGACCGATGCCGGTCCTGTCACCGTACCCCATTTTCTTTCTGCTAACCGATAACAGTAGGGGCAGTGGTTTTAGGGGCTTTTATGAAGGTTGGCAATAAGGTGGCTCTGGTGTTATAGGGCTGGTAAATGATTGGGGATAGGTGATGGGGTGAATGGAGAAGACTCAAGAGTATGGGGACTCTTCTTGGGGGTAATGTCAGGGGTAAGAGGAATGACAGTTAGATGGAGGGTGTTACCGGGTAGTAGATCTTAGGAATAGACTTGTTAATTACTGTGATTCAGAAAATCCAAGAAATGTTATTTAAAAGAACGGTAAGGACACTACTTACTATTCCTTGATGCAGATACAGGTCCAAGGACTGTGATAACGAAGGCAGGGCTCAGGTAAGATGATTGGACAATCAAATATGAGCTATCTTCTCTCCCAATGTTGAGATGAGTGTCACTGGGCTCTGGTTACTCAGTTTGCAGTCTTGGGCTTGATGTCCTCCTCTGCAAACTCTTCTCTTTCCTTCACTTGTCTCTGCTCGGCCAAGTGAATTCCCGATCCTTCCAATCACTTCCCTGGTTTCCGATCAATGAAATCCCAACCCCTTTATTTTTTGTTGGGGGAGGTCATTTACCAGGGAAGCCGATGGCGGTTTACGTAACCGACGGCGGAGTCGGCAGTAGGAACCGATATCGGTTCAGTCAAAGTGAGCTATTTTAGTAAAATAGCCAAACTTTCCCTTCCTTTCTCCTGAGGGATTAAGTTGTGGCTTGGTCAAGTCATTATGAGGTTGGTTTTGGGGTGCCGGGTGAGAGTGAGAATTATCATGGGTGTGGATGTAGACCAAGTATAGGTCTTTATTAGGTTAGTTTAGGGTTAGGAACTAGGTCATGATGAGTGGTGTGAAGGGTTGAAATGAGGGGTGGTACGGTTTTGGAAGATGTGGAATTATTAATTATAGGTAATTACTAAATAATTGTGTAAAGTTTTTAGGTGATGAGGTTAGGTTGCGAAATGAGATGTGGGGCACGGGGGGTCGTAAGACACAAATTTGGTGTCTACACACCTATCCACAATAGCATTCAAAGTGATCTCCTTGTCATAGTCAATCCTATCGGGGGGAAGATTCACATGAAGTATTTGTCTTCTAGTATTAGTTCCTATGTACAGAGTATTCCCCTTCAACCAATTTCCTAATAAAGGAATAATATTCTCCTGGCGCAGCATCCTACATACCTCTCTTATGTCGTCAATATCAGACAGGGCCTTTTCTGTATCCTTATGCTCCAATTTCTAAGACTACTTGTTCAAACCTTGTATTTCACCTTGAAGGCTTCTAAGGACCTCCACAGTTTCCTAATAGACTTCTTTCTGATGAGCTGGATCTAGATACCTAGCATGTAAAACCTCCTCCCTAGTGATTGTCGACTTCTGTTACAAAACCTATTTTGTGTGTGCCGCCTCAGCTCGTGTGGTTATCTTGACTATTACTGCCTTAGGTTCTAGTGTTAACTTGGGCATCTAATGATTCTCTACTACGCACTAGATTCTAACCATCCCTACGTCTTTGTTTTCTTGCTTGTGCTGCTTACTGAGATGCTCATACAAGTCTAGACACTCTTCATAACTATGCCCCTTTCCACAAAATGAATAGGAAATATTCTGCAGGCATTCACACCTATAATGGTTAGGTGAGCCACATGTATAGTAAGTTCCTTGAGGGAATTCACTCCTTCCTTTACCTCGGCCTCGTCCTCCATATCCACCTTGATATCCTCATCCTTTTTCATGAACCCCTTCAAACCTTCCATCATTCCTGTCATAGTGCATTTGATTATAATCCCTATCCTTATGCTCATTCTTTCCTTTAGAACTATCAGCCATACTCACCTGTTGCACCCCAATATCAATGGCATCATGGATCTAGCCAATCAGTCTACAATCTTTGGTATCATGGGTCGTGGACCTAAAAATTTTACAAAATGAAGATACATTATTCCTGATCGCGCGTTGTAGTAGGGGTAATGACTAGCATCATGATTCAAATGGAAAATCTCACAGTCTAACAGCAGTGAACGTACATTTCTGTGGGGGAAACTATCCTTGGTGTCGCCTTCTACTCCACAATCTATACACCAGATTCCTAAGCACGTCTCATGAGCTGAGTTTGCTAATAGTTTCTCTAACGGCTTCGCCATAGCTACTATCTGAACCTCCAGGAATGGACTAACTCCAGTGTTAATACTCCTAACTGCTTCAGTGCGTAAATCTACTTCCAATGCTTCACGTGGGTTGGTATAAGTCTTATGTGATAGTGCTCTTCAAAATGGAGTAATCATTCTCCCGAAAGACCATTGTGCATGCTGACTTCCATGAATGTCATACAAGAGTTTGGATACAAGCGTTTTAAAATGGGCATCATACTTACATACACTTTCAGTAGTGCCTCGCTTTATATCCTTAAGTGCACTTATACTCTTTTGCTCAAACTCTGGGATATGGAACTCTTTCAAGAAAGCATCTTTCAATGCTGCATAGTCAATACAAGTTTGATTGGGGTCAAACTTCCTATAACAGTTGTGCGCGTACACCTATAATGTAGTACCAAATTGACTTTCCTTGCACTCAGAAGCCGTGATACCTTTCACGTGCCACAATATTTTACACATGAAAATGTTCAGTAGCATCATCGATACCTCTATACTCTAGGAGATGAAGGTACATCTCCATATAAATGTTTTGGGGTTGTTGTGGCCCTTGACCACCTGACCCAGAACCTCCTTGGTTTCCTCTTCCTCCAAAACCACCTGAACCACCGGAACTAGAACTACCCATACCACTTGATCCTCCTCTAGAATTTGGAATAGGGCCCATGGATGCACTCCCCTATGTCCCAACATTGGTACTATACTGGACCCCTACAGTATTTGAAGTATTCCCAGTTCCAGAGGTGAATCCCACACTCGGTGCGCTCATATTCTATACAGATGATGAGCCTGAAAATGTACCCCCAAAGAATAACAAAATTTGTCTATGCTGCCATTGATGTACTTGTTGTCTGACTTATTTCTGATATTTCACTTCCTAAATGAAAACTTTGCTTACCTATTGAACTAGATACTAGAAAACCAAGCACAAGGGCTAGGTCAGCAGGTTGGCTTAGATGCGTGCCCATGGCCCAGGTCATATTTACTGGTGCACTTCCATGTGAGGCCGAAGAGGGTTCTCTGTCATGCTTTCCTAGTTGGGGGAGTTCCTGATGCTCCTACTCTTCCTCCTCCCCATGAGCCTCAAATCCTTCACGAGCCATCTCTCTCCACAACACCATCTATTCTTTAATTTCTTGTTTCTTACATAATTCCCTCTCGGGAGCCTCATCATACTTCAACCACCTATTTTCCCTTTTCCATGCTACCGCTAGGTCTACCATCTTTCACAAATCTTGTTCCTGCCCCCACACATGGAGATTTTTAGCTTTCCATAGGTTTATCTTCCAAGTTCAATGTTACCATCATTATTTTGATTGCCAGTGGAATACCTTGCAAAAACGTCCCTCTAGGATATCGTAGGAACTAGAACTCTGCTACCTCCAGGCATGAATAATTTGAAATTGAATACTCTAGAATATAGCAGTTTAGAACACCATGGAACTAGGTATCTACCGTGCAAGTCCATCTCATGTCAGCATCATATAGTGTTTGAAATTCCTCCTGTGTCCAAACAAGTGCGCGATACCTCTAATTCTGGTTAGATGCATATTCAGCCAACCATTCGTATAATTCTACTGGAAAGATAGCAAAGAATGTCTCATACAAACTGTCATATAGATTTTGATCTACCCAAGTTTGTACGCTAAATCTTGATCCAGTGTCAAACCTCTATATGTATTCTTCCTCCATATCATGAATCCACTCTTCAACGCTCGCCAAAGTTAGCTAGTATGTCTTCATCGTGAACCATTTTGAAACAATTGAAAAAGAGGTCCCAGCAACAAAAATAATGATGCAACCTAGAATTCTCAGATAAAACCTAGTCACGTTGGAACATCACTCAACCTAAGCTGAGCGCTCACCCGAAGCGTGCAAAGGTACCAAGTCCCTCTTTAGGGTTGATGTATCAGAATGGTAGCATCATGAAGTAGTATAACAAACATATATTTAGAAACTAATCCATCTATACATTGTTACACCGTACCAGATCTATAAGCACTTAAGTATAAATCATCATGATAACAATAGTATACAATGACAAACATATCAAACACTATTGTTCGGCCAATATTCTTCATAAATTCATCATACCAATAGTACAAAAGCTTCATATACTACCAAACATACGTGCATGGATCTGTTACAATTGTCTAGTCTCATGCACTCATGTATCTCTAACCCTTCAAATTAGTATGTGTCACTATCTATCTCTTACTAAGTAATTCATTACATATATATACGGTGGGGTACTAGCCCTTCACCACTTAACTCAACCAAAATAGGTCTCATGCTAATAATAGCCACGCACCTTTTATAACTATATCCATACATGCAAGTATGCTATCTATAGATCGCTAATAGTTAACTATAGTGGTGGATCTATTCTTAGCTTATGTCCATGCAAGAGTGATGGGACATGCTCTTTGAAATCTCCACGAAGAGTGGCGCACAAGGCTTGGCATCGCTTTGTGTGTTCCGCACGCCAACCTCTAAAAATAGCCCTGATCTCCAAAATCGGTTGTCCTGAAAGTCTGACTCTACACCTCCGCACGCAACACCTTCCAATACCTTCGTGCCTTTGTTCCTGTGCTGTTCTCCCACATGGATTTTGTGTGTGAGTTCTACTAAGTGTTTTCTCTTATCAACACAACCCATGGCATGAATCCAAGGTCTACCAAGCAACAAGTTATATTGGAACTCCCCTTCTATGATGTAGAAAAGTTATGGGATAGTGCGGGGACCTACGCGAATATGGAGAACAATAGTACCCAGTGTAGAGGTTATGGCATCATTGAAGGAACGCAACATAACAGGGTTACTATGCATGTAATTGGCAAGCATTTTCATTTGGGCATACACATGGGAGATGATGATGTTAATGATAGCACCACCATTAATCATAATGCGTCGGATGTGTATATTATCGATAAAGATAGAGATGAAAAGAGTGGGGTTGCGATCATTGGATTGAAAGGGAGCGATCTCTTTGTCTACAAAATTTAGGGCGGCCACTTGGTGAGTGGGTGAAGGTGTAGAGGAAGGTGAATACCTAGTGAAAGAGGCTACATGGTGAGAGGTAATGATGGAGGCTACGAGTGTGGGGTCATTTGGTAAGACTTCGATATATTGAAGGACCTCCATAAAGGCTTAACAATGTGACTCTAAGGTCTGGACGAGGTCATATAAAGACATTTTGAGGGGGGATTGGTGTAGTTGTTTTACCATTGTACGATGTGTGGCCTCGTCAAAAATGGAATAGGTAGGACCGTGAATGATGACTTTGGGTGTGGGTGCAGATGGTATATTGGGTATAGGGTTGGTTGATGGTCCAGTTACTTTCTCCTTACCCTTATCTTTTTTATCACAGGTGGCAATGTTGATCCTATTAATCTGAGAGGGAGTTGGATGGAGAGGGTGTGTCATGGAAGGTATATTAACAAGAGGGAAAAAACCCTAGTGGTGGGTACAACCCTTGTGAAATGAGTAGGTCACATTTGCATTTGGGTGGTGGTTTGGCCAACTCTATTATGTAAACCATGTTAATTTTGAATCTTGGGGATGGATCTAAGAGTTGTGGGGGTGGAGAGTTTGGTTGCTAAGTAGGCAATGAGGGAAGATCTATGAAAATTGGTGCTTTTGAAATGGGGTCCTCATTAAGAAGATCATCATCATCAAAGTTTTCTTCAAGAGTACACAACTAGATAAGAGTGGCTTTCAAATCCTTTTAGTTCTCTACATCGTGTCCTGACACATGATGGTAGGCATTAATTTTGGTTTTGTCAAACCCTTTTGGTTTGGGTTTGAGTGGGTCATAAGGTCTAAGAGGTGGTAATGTGATGATAGAAGTTTTGAGGAGGTTGGTTAAGATTTTAGCATTGGACCTTGTTAATGGATCACAATGGGAGGTGAATGTGGGTTTAGGTATAGGTGTGGCTGACTACGTAGGAAGAGTTTTTACAAGGAGGGGAGTGGGTTGGGCTACTATTTTGGTGTGTGGTGTGGTCTTAGCTGTTGGTCATATATGTTTTGGTATGGGCATGGTAGATGAACTAGCAATAGAAGGTGTCGTCAATTTAACTACCTTATTGGAGGGTAGTGGATTCTTAGCTTTAGGTTACATCTTTTTGGGTAAAGGTGATACGGGCGTATGAGATGTGGAGGGAAAAGCAGATGGTGGAAGAGGGTGGGTTACCCATGGGGAAAACCGAGGTGCTGTCGAGGTAGGTGGTGTGGGTTGGGTAGGAGGCGTGAGTGAAAGGGTGTGGTTGGTGAGAAGGAAGTATCATGGGTAGTGAAGAATTTATTAATGGTATTAGAGGTATGGGTGGTAAGAAGGTTATGGGTGAGGGTAGAGGTTGTGTGAGTTGCTTGGGTATATTAGAGGTCTATGATGGGAAATGGGTTGCTGCATTCTTGGTTTACTTATTCTCCAAGGAGGAATGGTTTACTTATGGATGCGGGTTTCTTGGCTAGGGTCGAAGGGTGAGGTCCTAGGATAGACGGAAGGGGTGAAGGGGATAAGGGTGTGGTTGCCGAGGTTGGGGTATGAGATCTAGTAAATTGGATCTTCTATTTAGGGGCCGGGTTAAGTTTGGTATTAGTTAAGTTTGGTATTAGTTTTGGAAGATATAGATAAATCTAATTTGATGGGTGGATGAGTAAGGCTAGCTGTTGGTATGACCCCTAAGGTAGTGATAGGTTTAGGCAAAGGAGATGATGATATAGGTGTGGGTTTGGGTGCAGATGCATGTTGGGTTATGGGTAGAGGTGTGAGTTGAGCCATGAGTGGTTTCATGGGATATTTTTCGATAGTTTTGGTTGTGTTCAGTTTGGTCAGCCCCGAAACACTTTTGGATAGATAGTGGAGCTGTCATCAAGTGACAGTTGCATTTGTATTGAAATAGGAAGTAGAAGATGCCCCCAAAGTAAGGCTCTATCGTGGCACATAATCTAGGTGATTGTCCAAGTGTGAGAATGGTACTGTTGTAAGCGGAGTTGATGTGGACTGAGTGGAAATCCCCATAAAATGTGTTTGAGATACCAGGAAATGGCTAGCCTCAGACTCTGTGGGTAAGAGAGCCAAAAGCATATCAACAGGATCTTGAAGGTCTAATGGTGAACATTCATCTACAGGTAGTGGTACTTCTATAGTATTATCCATGGGTAGAGGAGAGGATGGGATAGTTGAAGTTGGCTCTCCTTGTGTTGGTGAAATGGGCTCAGAATTTTGAGGGGTTGAAGGCGGTGTGCTGATTATAGGCTCTTTCACGGGTGAAGGATAAGATGAAGGGGATTCCTTTGTGGGTAGAGGAGTAGATGAAATAGGTTCTAGTGTAGGTAGGGAAGCGTGGGCTAAGATTTCACCTATGGAAGGAATATGAGGCAATTGGAAAGCAACTGGTGCATCATTAACAATAGCATGGACCTTGTGGACAGTGCTATCATTATTTGAGGTATCACCCACTTGGTTGGAAGATGGGGCATGATTAGGGAATGGATTCTTAAAGATATGTAGGCTTTGGTTGGCGGGTGCATTTTGGATATCCAAGACTAATTCTCCATTGTCTATCATTTCTTGAACGATATTTTTTAAAGTAATGTAGTTATTGTTGTTGTGACCTTTGACCCGATGATAGTTACAAAAGTCATGTTCCTTATACCATGTAGGGATGGGTCACTTAGGGTCGAAGCCAGTATGTGGTTTTATAGGTGGAAGGGTAATGACACCAACTTTAACAAGCTTTTCCAAAACAGAAGAATAAGATTCTCCTAGGGAAGTGTACTTTGGATTTTCTCATTTGAACTAGAAAACTTAGACAGAGAGAGATTCGAAGGGGGTTTGGCTGGGTTTGATTGATGAGGGGGACCAAATTTGAGAACTACGGAATTAGTAGACCCTTTGGGCTTTGAATAGTTGTTTAAAGTTTCAAAGACAAAGAAGTATCATTTGATTTGAACACAATGTTCTTGTTACGAAGTTGAATCTTCTTTTCTTTGATAGCAAAAATTTCCAATTTCCATGCCATGGTGAATGCCTCATTGAAAGTGCAAAAATTTTACACCTGTAGGGTTGGTGAGATGTGTCTAGCACATGCAAGAGTAAATATTTCTATAAGCTCACTTTGAGGCAATTGGAATTTGAGCTGGTTAATGAGGTTGTGCCAGTGAGTGACAAAGTTAGCGATAGACTCATCATCATATTGTCATGTGGAATAGAGATCAGTCATGGTAATCTTCTTAACAACGTTGATGGAGAAGTGATCTAGGAAGGCTTGGGCTACTTGGTTGAATGAGTAAATTAAGTGTCTTGCTAGTCCACTGTACCATTCCAATACAAGTCATGTCAGGGACATTGGGAAAGTCCTCAAAAGTAAAGTGTCATTGTGGGTAATCAGGTAACACCCATGTTTAAAGGACCACAAATGTTGTTGCGGATCTTCTTTACTATTGAAGTGGTTAAATTTTGGCATCTCCCAATGTACGGGGTATGGTCGAATGGGAATGGATGGGTGAATAGCCTCATTACAAATTTCATCATACATGAGGGAATTGTGTGAGCCAGAAACTAATGCTTCTAGTGTTTGCATCTTTTCCATCATCAACTTGATGAGGTCGTTGGTAGATTGTGATGGGGGGACACCTAATTTGGCATAAGGAGGCAGATATTTACGATAGGGAGGTTGAGAATAGATAACCGTCATGGGAGGCACACATCCAGAATGGGTGATAGACGAGATAGGGGGTTGTTGATAGTAGGTGTATGTACGTGGGATGGTCGTTGTGACTCTAGTAGTGATTGGGGGAAGTGTTTGTGGGATGGAGAGCATGATATTTTGGAATAGAGTAGGGTTCACCGACACCACGGGCGGTTGTGTTACAATGGGTATTTTTGAGACAATGGGTGTAGATTATGCTATGGTCTAGGTGGTGGACGAGGGGACAAAAGATACAAAAAGTGCGAGGGAAGATGTCGATGTCGTGGTCATGGTGGGTATGGGTCCTAGCTGTGAAAATACTGGGGGTGAAGCAGGTGAGGGTAATGCCACGTTATTAGGGGCTGATGTAGTAGTAGGAATAAGGGTAAGAGATATTGATACGGGTATGTTATATATCAACTGATCGAAGGAGTCTCAGGTAGAAGAGTGGGAAAGGTAGAACTGTAAGGCCTCGGGATTTTGATCAAGGAGTCATGCAAAATCCTTGTTTCCGGAAGCAATGGTGGTAGGTAAGGTTGGATCCATGGGTGATAGGACAGAAGGCGATGAAGGACTAGGTGGGATTGGTTGACAACTACCATGAAATATGAGGGTGTTAGTCTAGCTGTGAGTTAGCACCATGTGAACAAGTGCTAACCTGGTAAAATTGTATTATGTAGATGACATAGAAATAGTAAAAATAGAGAATAATGAGATCCAGGAGGTGAATTTGGTCAATGTCTAGATTTGAAAAATTAAACACATGCAACCAACAATGGTTAGGTTGACTAATGATGGTTCTTTGCAAACTGATGATGGTCAGGATGACCGGTGACAGTTAGGACAACACCGATGATGATTTCTAAAATCGATACCGGTCACTGTGGAAGAAACCAGTCTCAAAAAAATTAACTGGGAATGTTGGATTTGTACTCATGAAACTGTGTATGACATAAAATATCAATAAGGGAGAAATATTATGATTCCCTGAGAACTGGAAACATAACAAAAGTAGTATTGAAAGTTGTTCTAGGTAAAGTAACTAGAAAGCCATAATATGACACCGATTAGGGTTTAACTGACGACGGTCAGATGTGAACCAAAAACAGTCACAAGATCAATGTCGGTGACTGTAAAATTAGAAATAAATGATGAAAATTGGTTTTGAGAATTAAATTTAGTGAAGAATCAAACTCAGAAACCTAAGAATGAGAAGATGAGGCCCTGGCACACTCATATAGAGTCAAAATACTCCCACTATGATGGTGGAGTGTGCAAGGAAGAAGAAAAATGGGGATTTGTAGTCTCACACCTCAAAACACAAGTCAAGAAGAATGCAAAGAAAAAGCACGATCCTAACAGTGATTTTCTTATATTTGTTTAACTTATGCTATTTAGGATTGACTGTGTGTATTTAGAACAGAATTTTTTGGTTGGGAAGGTGTCCTACGAAGAAGGATATCTAAAAGGATAGGTTTCAGGTATGTTATGGTGGGGACGGGCCATCCTCTAAGATGATGACTCGACTGAGGCAATGATCTGGGGAGTACCTGCCAACTGGATCATGTGATCACTGACATATTTTCCTAGGTAAGATGTTGTTTAAGAACTATGTGTATATTTGATTTTGTGTAAGTTTGGTAAGACACAGAGAGAGAGAGAGAAAAAAAATGTGCTTTCTACGATTCTTTGTGTCAACCATCAGCTGGGAATGACTTCCAGCATATAGTTTCCCTCAGTATTAATGTGAGTTAATAATGCAACAAATCATAATGCAATGTAAGTGTTTTAAACCCAAATTGAAGTGTGATATTTGATGTAGCAAGAGATGAACAAGAAGAGGGATGCTCTTTCACTAATGCAATGCAAAAGAAAGGAAGATGTGTTCTTTTTAAATCACAAAAAACACGATTGTTTTTAGACAATAGAAAGAAGGAGAATGATTCCAGAGAAGAAAAGTTAATGTGGATGCTTTTTGAGGGGAAACAAACACACAAATTTCACCTAGGAATGAATAAATGCAAAATAATCCCTAATGGGCCCCACCGGGCTTGCCAAAATGTTTCATCATTTTCTTTACCTTTTAGAATGACGAAACAAATAAGGGTAAGGGCCAAGGAGGAATACCTATTAAATGTTGGTCGGTTGATGGTTGTTATGCGCATTCTGAATTCTTGATCCACAGCTGAATGTGAGAGCTTCCTTTTGGCTAGGAGGAACTACCTGTAATAGAAAAAAAGACCACAAAAACATAGTTAAATGATATATGACAGTGGACTACCTAGTGTATGCTAGTTCCAGGAAGTGTGATACTTCCTAGACGGTTGTCAATCCACTATTTAAAACAAGTTAATGTGAGAAATAAGAAAGTACCTATTGTAGTTTATATGATTTAGGTATCTCATTCAAATACAATAAGCAAATCCAATCGCAACAGGCTAGGCTATAGTTAGATCTGAGAGGTGAGGCATCTTTCAAGGTACTGGGACTAGTCAAGATCATATTCTAGGTTATTTGGGTCAACTGGTAGGGTGGTTTTTGGGTCTATTCTTATCAAGGTGTAAAACACAAAGACCAATGTTGGATAAATGTGACCAATGCCATTTCAAGTAGAACCAAAGATGATTGTGGGTAACTGGCATCGGTATGGTCAAGGTAAAAGAAACTCAAAATAGGTTAAATGAAAGGGGTGGTATGAGGTCAAATAAAGTTTGGGTGAGTGAATGGGGAGGTCTATAGAGATCTTAGGTATGCTCAGAAGTATACAGCAGGTGAGAATAGGTGAGTTGGTGTTATGGGTTAAGGGATATATGGGTTTAGAAGCAAGTGGGTTGTGAAGCAATAAGCATGTAAATAATAGATTAATAACATGAGTAATAAATATTACTGACTGAAATAAACTATACTTGTTAGGGCCATACTGTGTTAAGGTTTTTGATGGCTAAGTAGTGGAGGTGGTTGATCAGAAAATATGTGATGTTTCCTATAGTGGTGCTTTCCCGGAGTGCTCCCATGAATGCAATGGCTCTCTAATTGATCCTGGTGATGGCTCTGAATGTCTGGATGCACAAGAGGATGCTTGTTTTGCTTGCATGCAGCTTTGGTCTCCTTCCTTTCTCTCAGAAATGTACCAACCTAGAAATAAGGTTACCAAAGGGAATAAAAGGTAACCGAAAATGGTTCCGGATTAACCGGAATCATTTCAGGGGTGATCGGCATCGGTTAGGGTGGGATTCCCTAGGTTTACTAAAAATGGGAGATCATGGCAATGATTTCTGCTAGATCTCTCTATTCATCTTAGAAAGAGCGGGAGTTACCTTTTTTAATACGGGAATGTGGTTAGAGGGGATGTAGGCTTTGATTTTTAGGGTTTAGTTAGGTCTTAGTTAGTTATGGCAACAAACTAAGAATAGACTTAGGGTGAGGTGGCTAGGTGAGGTGTATAGGTGAGGTGGTGGGGTGAGAATTATCTTAATTAGGATAATTAAATAATAAATATTGTGAGGACATGGATTAATTTAATTAAATTAATATTAGTGTGGGGTGTAAGGGGCCATGGTTAGGTGAGTGTTTTCAAGTTGATTATTTAACGAAGGGTCAAGGAGCGTGTGACCCAATTTTGGTGTCTACAATAGGACACAAACCCATTGATTCCCCTATCACTTAACTTCTTGGTATCGTAAGCCCACCTTGTGGAAACATTAATTTATGGTTCTTTGACCTCATCAAATTTCCATATCATCCTTTTCGCCATTAATTCATATGTTTATAGGACACAAAACCTTTGGTTCCTGTCGACACTAAAAATTTTCCTCCATAATTTTCTATTTTCATTAATGTATGTATTAGGAATAGGATGTTGTTAAGTGTAATTAGTAGTAGCATCCGATAGAAGATAACGGCGCCGTCAGTACGGTGCCGCCAATAATGTGGAGTACGGTAACAGTCAAAGTACAATAGGAATGTTGTAAAAAGTAAATATTTGTCGTAAGTGGTCCGGTAATGTTAAAATGTCAAAGTTTGGGTAATTAGAGAAGTAGGGTCTACATGATTAGGAATTAGAAATATTATATTGGTAATAAGGACAAGGAGTGAGGTCATAAATATTTTGTGTATTTTATTTGTAAAAAGTCTAAAAATGTGGAACCCATGTAAAATGATAAGGTTTATCTTATCTTAACAGATAAGCTTACATGTACAGATAAGAGTTAAGGTATGGAATATGATTCGTCAGAGTGGATTTCTTATCCTATCTTAGAGATAGGATGGATAAGCCTGGAAGTTCTATAAATAGAGAGGCCACCCCCCTCATTTAGCATAGAAAGAAGTAGTGAGAAATATTGTAGGAAGTGTGCAAAGGAAGCCATCAGTAAAAGGTGTGTTGAAGAAGCCATCGAGAGGGTGTAATTGTAAAGTTTCTCCCATAGTCTTGTTGAAGTACCTCATGGGTGAGATTGTAACAATTTCATGTTAATATTATAATTTACTTTGATATTTCAGATTTGTCATCATTCGTCTTATCATAGTCGATGGTATTCTTGTGTTCGGTTGTTGTTTTGTTTCCAGATTACGTCCACCAAACTAAAGGCTGTGCATTAGTAAATAATCATAGCACGAGGAGTTCGCGGTGAAGAATTATCATAGTGCCGGATTGGTGATGACATTTTGGTTCCATTGCCGGGACCATTCCTCGTTGGTGGATTTTCTGGAGAGATATTCCCACTTAGGCAAAAATTAATTGGAGGGTAACCTTGTTTTTACTGTGCATAGTAGTTACCATGGTAAAGTCATTTTTACCGTGAATAGTAGTTACCATGTTAAAGTCATTTTTGCCATGAATAGTAGTTACCCTGGTAAAGTCCTTTTTGCTGGGAATAGTAATTACCGCAGTAAAGTCACTTTTTACCGTGAATAGTATTTACTGCAGTAACTTCACTTTTTACCGTGAATAGTGTTTTACCACAGTAAAGTCAGTTTTTACCGTAGTAAGTCAAGTTTTACCATAGTTTACCGTGGTCATTTCTATTTTACTGTAGAAAGGTGTAAAGTCACTTTCTAGTATAGTGATTCCAATTATTTGTGCACATAAGTCTTGTTAATTGTACTTGTGGGTTGGTATTTCACGGTGGTTACTTTTGAAAATGGGAAAGATTCCTATTTTTTTTCAGCTCAATCTAATGAAGATGCTTCTTCTTTCATTCAAGAGTTTAAACGATCTTGTATTTGTAATGGCCTCATAAGAAGGGAACAATGGACTGAATTTTTTCCTACCTTTTTGGATGGTTCAGCACTTAGGTGGTTTGAAACACTAGGTGATAATGTGAAAAATTCATGGGATTTATTAACCGAAATTTTTTCTTGAAGAATTTGGTGAACAACAGAAATATGCAGATCTCATGATCGAGATCACAAAGCTATCCCAAGGAGAGAAGGAGAAGATAAGGGATTATCATGCTCGTGTTCTAGAGCTAAGGAGGAAGCTCGATGCCCAGATCCGGAAGGAAGGACTAGCGGATGGGTTGATGAATGGCGTGGATAATCTCCTCTATAAGCACTTCATTCTTGGGATGAAGCCAGAGATCAGACAACGAGTGAAGTATGACCGCCCAGCTACCATTGAACAAGCAAAGGAGATTGCAAGAAGGCAAGAAGAAAGCATGGAAGAGGAGCCCAAAGAAATTGTTGCTAAAGTAGAGCCTACACCAGCACCTTTGGTCCTGAATCCACAACCACTCCTGGTGAGCACAAATATTTCTCCTAATACATCTACTGAGTATGAAGATCTGCTCAAAAAGATGGGTCAGTTAACTATTAATCTTCTTCAAGGAAAGGAATTTAGTTCTCAGGGAGGAGATAGAGGTCCAAAGAGAAATATTTCTGAAGTTGTTTGTTATGGTTGTTATAAAAAGGGTCATTATAAGTATAAATTGTCCAGATAGAGCTTCTACATCTGGTAAGGGAGATAATGATAAAGGAAAAGCACCTGTGAATTCTTTTGATGTAGTAGATAAGAGTAGAAATAATGAAGTAGATGTGTTTGTAACAAAAAGAAAGAAAGAGAAAGATAATCAAGATGGAAATGATCCTAAGAAGATGAAAGAAGAAACTAGTAAGAAACATAGGAGAAGAAAGTTGGGTGTGCAGGATTTTCTGATTTCACAGGGGCAAGGACCATACTCCATCTTGGAAGATCTGTCCAAAAGGCCTGCAAATATTACATATGGTCAACTCTTGGCTATGTCTTCTGAGAAGAGGCGGGAGTTGCGAGGTGGACTCAATGCTCGAAGAAGGAAGGAGGTTGAGGTCCCTGTTTTGGAGGTAGAGGCAGATCCCTATGCTCCACAAGCTGAGGTATTATGTAATGGTATTTCAATTCATGATGTCTTAGTTGATGGAGGTGCTGCAGTTAATGTAATGACCGAGTCTGTAATGAATATGTTGGGTTTAAAAATTGATCGCCCTTCAACACTTATGTTAAGGTCATTAAATAAGGGAAAAACTAAACCAGAAGGTGTAATTTCAAATGTGGCAATATCTGTTATGGGTGTTGTATGTGTGGTAGACTTTCAGGTGATGAAAAATGGTACTGTTGCGTACCCAATGCTGCTGGGAAGACCATGGCTAAGGAGAGTTCATGCAAGAAACTACTGGAATGAAGGTTTCATGACACTTGGATGTGGTAGAGAGAGGGTGAAGATAAACGTGATCCCTCGACATCATAAAGTAGAACCTGTGGATTCAAGTGATGAAACTGATGATTCGACATCCTCTGATTACTCTAGTACCAGTGAAGTGGACACTGAAGATGAAGAAAGTGAGGTGGATGTTTCAGTCATGGATATCCTGCCAGTCACACCAACTCATGACCCCATAAAATTATCTGAAGAAGAAGTTGATGATCGTCTCCAACAAATAAAGATTGGTGATGCTGTGATGGAGAGTGAGAAGGAATCCTACCTCCAGCTCTTTCGAAGGTACATACACCTATTCACTTTTGATTACAAGGAACTCCGTCAAGTAAGTTGGGTAGAACATTGTATTGAGCTGGTAGATGGTGCTAAGCCTATAAAGCAAATGCCATATAGAATGAATCCTAATTTTTCCAAGACTGTAAAAGAAGAAATAGATAAGTTGCTTGATGCAGGATTCATATTTGCTATGGAGAATTCAGAATGGGTTTCTCCCATTGTGATCTCAATAAAAAAGAATGGGAAGCTACGCATTTGTGTTGATTACAGGAAGCTCAATAAGGCAACAAAGAAGGATCATTACCCTCTTCCATTTTCAGATCAGATCTTGGACGAAGTAGCTGGCCAGGAGTGCTATAGTTTTGCTGATGGATATAGCGGCTACAACCAAGTTCGTATAGCAGAGAAAGATCAGCTGAAGACCACGTTCACCACTCCTTGGGGAACGTTTGCTTATAGAGTTATGCCTTTTGGGTTGTGTAATGCTCCAGCAACATTCCAGCGTTTGATGAATAGGGTGTTCGAACCCTACATTGGGACCTTCATCAGAGTATTTCTGGATGATTTTTGCATCTATGGGAGCAAGTTGGACCACCTGCACCAGATGGAGACAACATTTCAAAGGTTAGATGAAGCACAAGCCTCACTAAACCCTACAAAGTGTGTCTTTGGATGTTCTAAAGGCGTTTTGTTAGGGCATGTTGTATCCAGAGATGGTATTGGTACTGATCCTGATAAAGTTTCAAAAATCAAAGATTTACCATTTCCTATGAATAGAAGTAAATTGAGATCATTTTTAGGCCATGTGGGTTACTATAGAAGGTTCATCAAGAATTTCTCAAAGATTGCACAGCCACTAACCCAGTTCTTGAAGAAGGATGTTGCTTATGAACCAGGAAACAAGGCGCATGAAGCTTTTGGACAACTGAAGGAAGCCCTGGTGTCTTCACCTGTTTTGAAGAATCCAGATTGGAGCAAGCCATTCATTGTGTACACTGATGCCTCAGATGCAGCACTAGGTAGTACTTTGAGCCAAAAGGATGAAAATGGGAATGAACATCCAATTTACTTTGGGGAGCAGACAAATGAGCAGTGCTGAGGTAAACTATACTGTAACTGAAAAAGAGGCTCTGGCTATCATTTTTGCTGTAAAGAAGTTTAGAAATTACTTGCTAGGGTAGAAATTTATAGTTGTAACGGATCATCAGGCTCTGAAATATATTGTCAATAAGCCTAACCCATCAGGGAGGATAGCAAGATGGATAATTTTGCTACAAGAATTTGAATTTGATATTATAGATAGGCCAGGAAAGAAGCATGTCAATGCAGATGCACTCTCTCGAGCCTATGATGGTTTAGGATCATCTTGTGATGATGATGATTTTCCCGATGCAGCATTGTTCTCCCTTGAAACAATCCCTAGTGAATACATAGATATTTGGAATTATCTGAATGAATTCAAGTTTCCTGATGGTGCCAATGCAAAGACTAAGAGAAAGATTACTCAAGCCAGTCATCCATATTCTATTCTGCATGGAGCATTATTTCGAATAGGACCTGATGGACAGTACAAGAGGGCAGTTGGACGTGATCAAGGAAAGGAGCTGCTAGAAGAATTCCACAATGGTACATGTGGAGGGCACTTCTCTGGACAACTTACAGCAAGAAGGATCTTAGATGCAGGTTATCACTGGCCCACTCTTTTTAAAGATTGTTATAATTATTGTAAGACATGTGATATTTGTCAAACACATGGTAACCGTAAGACTTCATCAGCTCCATTATGTCCTATTCTTCCCCTTGGTCCCCTTTGAAAAATGGGGAATAGACATTGTAGGTCCACTTCCAACTACATCACGTCAAAATAAGTATATTGTAGTTGCCACAGATTATTTAACCAAGTGGGTTGAAGCTAGGCCATTGAAAACAGCTTCCATGGATGAAGTGGCAAGGTTCATATATGAACGCATTGTCACCAGATTTGGTTGTCCATTAGAAATTGTAACAGATCAAGGAAGCCACTTCATTAATGAGGTGGTAGAAGCCCCTAGTCAATAAGTTTTCTATCAAGCACAGGAAGGAAAACAACATACAAGCCAAGCACAAATGGACAGGTGGAACGAACAAATTTTGTGCTGTGTCAAATTCTAGCAAAAGATGCAGCCTTGCAGGTACATAAATGGGATAAAAGGATTCATGCAGCATTGTGGGCATATAGGGCAACATCAAAGTCAGCAACAGGATACTCCCCATTTCAGTTGGCCTATGGCATTGATCCAGTTCTTCCTATTGAGTTTGATATTCCCACTGTGAGAGTTATGAAAAATGAAAGGATGGATGAAAGTGATTCAGTAAAAGAAAGGTTGGTACATCTTCATTTGCTAGAGGAAATGAGGGAAATAGCAAAGGATACAAGCCATAAGAAGAAAATGAAGCAGAAGGAATACTTTGATCAAAAGATCCAATGGTCTCCATTTCATGTGAATGACTTGGTCTTAGTATATGATTCCAGATACAAAAAAAGAAGACAAAGAAAATTTCTTCCAAAATGGATGGGGCCCTACAAAATAGTAGCTGTGCATGAAAATGGTACATACCGACTGGAGGAATTGGATGGCACTCCCATTACGAAATGGGTCAACCATGATAAGTTGAATATTTTCCAAGCACCAGAATAGTCTACTCCGAGGATGGAGTAGAAGCTAGGAAGGGGGAAGATGTCGACACTAAAATTTTCCTCCATAATTTTCTATTTCATTAATGTATGTATTGGGAATAAGATGTTGTTAAGTGTAATTAGTAGTAGCAATCCGATAGAAGATAATGGTGTTGTCAGTACAGTGCCGCCAATAATGTGGAGTACGGTAATAGTCAAAGTACAATAGGAATGTTGTAAAAAGTAAATATTTGTCGTAAGTGGTCCGAGTAATGTTAAAATGTCAAAGTTTGGGTAATTAGAGAAGTAGGGTCTACATGATTAGGAATTAGAAATATTATATTGGTAATAAGGACAAGGAGTGAGGTCATAAATATTTTGTGTATTTTATTTGTAAAAGGTCTGAAAATGAGGAACCCATGTAAAATGATAAGGTTTATCTTATCTTAACAGATAAGCTTACATGTACAGATAAGAGTTAAGGTATGCAATATGATTCATCAGAGTGGATTTCTTATCCTATCTTAGAGATAGGATGGATAAGCCTGGAAGTTCTATAAATAGAGAGGCCACCCCCCTCATTTAGCATAGAAAGAAGTAGTGAGAAATATTGTAGGAAGTGTGCAAAGGAAGCCATCAGTAAAAGGTGTGTTGAATAAGCCATCGAGCGGTGTAATTGTAAAGTTTCTCCCATAGTCCTTGTTGAAGTACCTCATGGGTGAGATTGTAACAATTTCATGTTAATATTATAATTTACTTTGATATTTCAGATTTTTCATCATTCCGTCTTATCATAGTCGATGGTATTCTGGTGTTCGGTTGTTTTTTTGTTTCCAGATTACGTCCACCAAACTAAAGGCTGTGCATTAGTAAATAATCATAGCACGAGGAGTTCCCGGTGAAGAATTATCATAGTGCCAGATTGGTGATGACATTCCCCTATCACTTGAATTCTTGGCCTCATAAACCCACCTTTGTGACAACATAAATTCTTGGTCCTCTGACCTTATCAAAACATCTTGTCCTTCATTAAAACTCATATTTCTATAGGGCACAAACCCTTTGGTTCCCCTATCACTTGACTTTATGATGACACCCATCTTATTTACCTCATCTTGGGGAATCACTTTATCATCTTCCTATCCTTACATCTTTCTATCTATCTCTTTCAAGCTCATGATCGATACCCTTTTTCATCAATCCTCGATTTGAAGGGGAGCACCTCATCATGTAATTCTACAAAATTTATCTATCACATCTCTTTTTTGTCTCGTGGCTTGTCCCAAAACCACTTGTAGACACATGTAGTTTGATCAATGCACTTTTATTCCTAATATTTAACTACCTATTCTTCCCCTTGCAAATTAATGATACACTGTCAGTTATACCTATCTAACTCCCTTCTTACAACATCTTTTTGGTCGTATTTCCCCTTTTTAAACCACTTAAATAGGCTGTCATAGCCTCTTTATGACTACATTAGCTTTTTATTCCATTCTAGTTTGCTTCTATTAGCTCCCTGGACTATCAATCCATTTCATTAGATTGATTAGACCTTTCAAAACCCTTCCAAAACCCTAATTCCTCTCTAAATGAGATTAATTAGTCTAACCTAGGTTAATTACCCTAAACCTAGTCAAATCCTACTTTGACTTGCTAATTAACTTGTCGACTCCCTTTTTAGTCCCACATGCACCCAAAAGCCTCCCATTTTCCAAATGAAAAACTAAAAATAGGGCTATACCCCCTCCCTCATTTCCTAAGAATTTTCTCTTCTTCCTAGCACAGATTATAGTATTTTGTTTAGGCTTTAGATTGTATTTCATTTTCTTCCATTGAGCTAGTAGCATTTTCTTTTGTATTTTATAGCACCAATATGGAGTAAAAGGGAAGATCCATTGGCCTTGAAGCCATTAATAGGGAGATCTCTTTCTCTTAAACACATAATTGAATGATTATATCCTCTTAGGTTCATTATTTCAAGCTTTCAAAGAATAGAGGTTAGCTTCATTTGCTTAGTTTGCTTGTTTACTCCAAATTAATGTATGCAAAGAAGAAAACCTTGCTCATTTCTAATCACATGGTTCATTGATCAGTTTGCTAAAATCCATTGGGGTTTCTTTAGAGATTCTTACCCCAAATCCATGGCTTTTGCAACTTTTCATTGAACACATTTGGCATGCCCGGTAGGACACTTAGTCCATCCTCCATTAATGGAGTCACTTTGAAGCTTTTTGTTTTAGTTTCTAATTATTTCTTAGTTTTAATCTTTCTAGGATAGTTTCAAGCTTTTTAGATTAGTTTTTCAAAGTTTTTTATATTAGTTCAAGTTTTTGATTTCACTAAGCTTTTTGTATTAATGGCTAAAAATCAGGTTTCTTAACTAGTTTAGCTAGGATTGTCTTGCTTTTGTGCTATTTACAGGATCGAAGGAGGTAAAGTGCTACCAAAATTGATGAAATTTTGACATTTTTTGAGATTTTTTTTGAAAAGGCCCGTGTTTTTTTAACCACTTACAGGGAAGGGCACGCATACACCTTTCTACTAGCACATGCACCACTAACTTTCATTTTTTGACAGAAGCATGCAGGTACACTAATCCTGGCACACATACACTAATCCTAGGGCACATACACTAATCCTAGTGCACATACACTAACAGTGGTACATGTACACTAACAATGGCACAGGTACACTAACAGTGGCACGGGTACACTAATAGTGGCGTCAGTACACTAACTATGGTGCACACTCCCAAACCTTAGCAGAAGCATCATTAGTGATCTTCTGGAGGCCATAACTTTTTCTCCTGAGCTTGAAACAACTCTATTTTCATTGCGTTGGAAAGGTATTGAAGAGAAATACACAATGGAATCAAAAAATTAGGATTTGGAATTAAAATATGTATGGTTTACCTTATTAGGTAACTAGTCATTTTCTAATGTATCTTAAAGTCTAAAAAATTACTTTCTTGACTATTCTAACACTTTGAAAGGTTTTGTGACACTAATCAATTGGTTGCAGGGTTTTGTTTTGTTATTTCAACTTTCATAGCTTAAGTGTTTTCATTTCTTAGCTTGAATAAAGTTTGTAAAGTGTGTATGCTCTCTCCTCGCGCCTTTTTGGCGATCTTGGAAATCAAAAACACTTGTTCAAACTTTATTTCATAATTTAAAAACAATTTTTATATGATGCTAAAAAATTAAAATAGATTTCCATATGATTTGTATTAGTGGAAATTTCACATTGTGTATTCTCTTCCTTCGCACCTTTTTGGCGATCTTAGGAATCAAAAGCAAAGTGTAAATTCTTTTTCTTAAGTTTGCAAATGGAAAACTACTAAAGAATTGTTGTATACAGAACCCAAAGCTTGGAGAAGAAAGACGTCCAAAAATGCAAAACTTCTAATACACATGCTCTTGCAGGTTGCCAAATGGTGTGCTACTTAAAACCACATTAAGTTAAGCAAGATAAAAAAACACACCATATTCAGAACATTATATTGTAGGTATCGGAAAAGGGTACTTCCCTATCCACTCAACTGGAACATAACCCCTTTGGCATAATGCCTTAAGCTATAAAAATGGGGGTGGTTACAGGAACCCTAAAGTAATCCACCACTGAGTAACCTCGTGGATGAAACAGGAAGTGCTCCTCTTACCCACTTGACTAGTACACATTGTGAGATAGAGTTATCGATTGTTCATATGGCGACCCCAGGGAGAGAACACGTGGACACACTAGTTTCCCTTTGTGCTTGATGGGGGTAAATTAAAGTTGAGATACTCCCAAGATAGGCAAGGGACTATTTGGGTAAATCACGCTCATTTAAGATAGTTTTGTAAAACCTAGTTGAGAGAACTTATTAAGGAGGCCATTTTATCTTGGAGCCCACTTTACTAGTCCATTGTTGTGTCAAGCCATCACGAAGTGACAACTCATCTAGATTCTGAACATTGTTTGTCGAACAAGGAAAATAACCCTTGTGAGTTTGATCTAAGTGTCTTTCATCACGATACTAAACTACATCCATTTTTTTCTTATCTTTAGATGAGGTGAAACTCTACCCAAGTGGCACTTGGTTTGTTTTCATATTTTTTATCTATACCCTTGCATTCTCACTGCACATTTTTTTCGGGGTGAGAAAGGTGCATTCCTCTAGTCGCAACTTCCATTTTTCAGAAGGTTTGGCTTTCATCGGCATTCAAACTAGTCTTAAATATACCTTGTCGAGGGACTGCGTTAACGTCACATGAGTACTTAGGCCTTACTAGAATTATAACTTGACCTACATATTGGTACTATATTGTCACTATCTATTTTTAGGGCTTAGGCTTGGTAACAACAAATTGGGTGATCATTACATTTAGGTGTGCATATGAGTGTTCCTTGATGAAAACGACTGCATAACACTGCATCTAGGACACACTGTGGTATAGTTCAAACATTATCTTGAGTGGCTTACAAAAACCATACACTTAGGGGTCACACTAGCTACATACAAATGTCTGCTAGTAATGCCTAAAATCATAAAAATGGTAGCCAAATCAAACGAGCATGACATAGGAGAAAACCCTTTCAAAACCTTCCCATTTAGCGGCAACAATTTAGCACCTCTCTTTTCTTAAGTCAAATATACGGAGCTATTAATTGATCATAGTGGAGAAGAGTCAGACTCTTTCGGAGAACAACAGAGGTTAGACCTAAATAGATTTTATGAACTCCTATATTATAATAAAGATCAAGTACTTGCAAGAGTCTTAGCATTAGGAGCTAAACTTCCGCAAAAGTGCGAAGAAGAAATAAAGGTCATTAACCCTTACCTAGGAGAACAAATGTTCATCTTAGATACAGATAACCCTTTTGATGTGGGATATGCTTCCACTTCTAGGCAACATAAGGCCACTATCAAAGGATATCCATCACAAAAACCTCACTATAAAGCTTCACATAAAGTGAAAATTGAGCATAAAGCTTCCCCTCCTCCAAAATTTGATGAAGAAGAGGACCCCCTTGTTGAGGAGGATATCCTCCAAAAATAGATCTTGAAGTTGAGCCAGAAACTAGAAAACCTGGGCTCTTCAAGAAGAAACATATACAAAGACAAAGACAAAAACAAACTTAGTGAGTTTCAATTTGATCCGCACACAGACTATTCCTTTAAAGTGACTTAGGTACAAAGACCAATGTCACCTACTAAGGATAAACTCATTTAGAAAGAGTTACAATATATGAAATATACACTTACTACATTACAACAGGGAAATTTAGGCCAAAATAAGAAATATTCATATGAAGAACTATGCCCTTACCCCTTTGATAAGGACATGTTACAACAGCCTTTCCCAAAACACTTTACCATTCCTAAGTTTGATAAGTATAAGTGCAAAAGTGATCCTCGTGATCCTATAAAATACTTTTACATGGCTTTCCAAGAGGTATCATATAGCGATAACTTCTTAATAAGACTTTTTCCTCACAGCCTAGGAGCCGTAGGATTGGAATGGTTCTATAGCATACCCAAGGGCTCCATTATAATGTGGCCCGCATTAGTGGAGAAATTTGTAAGGCATTACTCCTATAATATCGAAAGCAACATCACAATGAATGATTTATGTAATACAAAATAGAATCATAATGAGATGTTTGCAGGGTTTTTACAATGATGGCACAGGTTAGCCAGTCGCTTTCCTTGTGCATTGCCAGAAAAACAGTTAGTGAGCATATTTGTTCCTAACTTGAACCCTGAAATAGCCTTTCACTTACAAATGCATTGTGGCTCTAACTTTAAAGAAGTCATAGAGAAAGGAAGTCAAATTGAGAAATCCCTCATTACAAAAGGAATGCTTAAGTCTGTATTTAAAAACAAACATGAAGTCAAATCCACAGACAAACCTAAATTCTTCAATAAGAATAAACATGTTTTTCATGATGGCATTACAGACTCCAAGAGAGTCCAAGCCATAGAGACAGGCCCACTTTTAAAGCTTTCACAAGGACCTCATCCCAAAGCACCTACAAAACATACATTTACATCCTTAACAGTGTCCTTATCTACCATCCTAAAACAATTGGATGATGAAAAAATGATGGAATATCCAACTACAACAGTACGATACCCAGAGGATGCTCCAAAACTGGTTTGGTTCAAAGATCATGAATATTGCGACTTCCATCATGTTAAAGGACACAAAATGGATAGGTGTTTGAGACTGTGCCATTATATACAAGACCTCATTGAGGAAGGAAATATCGCTGTGGATTCTGCCCCTGATTTCATGAAAGGTCCAAATGAAAAAATTGGTATTTACAAGGAACCTTTTCCTAACCATGCAGATAAAAATAGAAGGACACCAGATCAAGGGCAAACCTCCAATGACTATAGTATTGTTGCCTATGTTTACCCTAAAAATAATATTCCTTATGATGCCCTCATTGGATGTATTGGCTCATCTAATGAACAAATCAATACCATCTAGATTTTGGAAAAGATCTACGTAGTAGGGACAAGATAGGCCTGCTTAGTCATACTAGATCATGTGCCTATCCCTTAGGAAGGTCAGTATAATTTAATAGAGAAGTTAGAGAAAACACCTGCTAGGATATCTATTCTCGGTCTCCTCAAGATTTCTAATGCCCATAAGAATATATTGTACAACACTTTACAAAATTTAGGGGTTTCCACATATGTAGACCCCACAAACCTTCAAGCCATGATTGCGCACCTAAACTCCAATGATCATATTACTTTTTATCATACTGTATTCCTGCATAACAACCTAGAACATAACTTACCCTTGTATATCGAAGTGGTGGTTACCCATCACAAAATCAAGAGAGTACTTGTAGACGGGGGATCTAGTCTAAATATTTACACTTTGAAGCTGGTTAAGCAGCTCAGTCATTCAAAAATAGAGTTGGTAGATAAGACTATCACAATCACATCATATGACAATGAAGAAAGAGAATAAGTGGGGACTATAGTGGTTCCATGGAGGTAGGCCCAACGTGTCATGACACAACATTCCATGTCCTTGACTTGGACCTTCCAAACAACATGCTCTTGGGACACCCATCGATCCATGCCATGCAAGCTAATCCATAAAATTTTCATCAGTGCATCAAGTTATGTCATGAAGGTTAGGTGGTTACCATTTTGGGTGACCCAGAACCATTCACACATTATAGGGCATTACACAATTTTTCTTGTGTAGCTTATGAGTGTCCTTCTACAGTTGTCCCCCTATAGACAGAAGCTATGAAAAACTAGATAGATTCAGAGTCCCTCACACCTTAAAATCAAGAATTTCCTTCATTGGTCAACCCATTCTCTTAATGGGAGGCAACATCAGCAAAGTATGGCCCAGATAAGACATTTAATCTTGAATAGACTTTGTTGATATCATACTTATCAGTATCCCCCAGGACAAGGGGTGAGCCTTATTTTCAGTTCAAGAGCAATTTGCACTTGGGATGAAACCAAAGTCAAGGGACAAACAAGTCCCTCCTCTTTGATGGGAGAGGTTCCCTTATTGAAAGCAAAGGATAAAAATATATACAAATGTACAACTTTCATCAATTTGTTGGTCTTCTGATATCTTGGAAATGTGTTTTCTACAAGGAAAATTATCAGCACAAGGTGATAGAGGAATGAAGGAGAGGATGGAGGGAGAAGAAGGCAATACTTTTAGGGAAAAGAGATTGCAGAGAAAACCCTTATTTGCATTGGACAAATGAAATACAGAGAAGAACCATTCACGTTTTTACCAGATACAATCCCACAGACACAAAGTTCTTCGAAATTGCATTCACAAGAACACAAAGTTTCTTTGCATATTAGAGATTAAATGATTCTCAAACAGAGAAGAGGAAGAAAGAGAAACAAAGGAATAAAAGAGAAGATCTTGTATTGATTCTTTTTGGTTCAAAATTACAGTCTCGACATATCAAAATTTCCAACCACAACAATGGCTTCCAGAACCCATCAAATAGCTCATGAAAAGTGGTTATAACTTCCTTAGGTGATCAAAATGGTTTGCAAACATATTTCATCCTTTGTGCCCTTCAAAAATCATCCAATCGTGAAGAAAAACCATGGTGAAAAACCAATTGGCGCAAATATACAGACATTTCATTTTATTTGCCAGTTTTAATATGAACCATTGATTTGTTGTTAAAACATTCAAATCAGACCGTCCACGTCGAAGGAGAAGATTGGAGTGGGCGTGGGGGAAGTCCCCTTTCATTTTCATGAATTTTTCATGTTTTGGCACTTTGGAACAAATTTCCCTGCAGCCCCGCTCTTGACTTTTTTGACTTGGACACGTGGCAAGATGTGATTGGAAATGGGGTCGTCATGTGTAATTCTGAACATTTTGACCTATTTTGCAAAAAAAATGCAAAATCTCATTTACCTCTGCATCAGCCCGCAACTCTGATTCATCATGGACACATGGCACGAGCTGATTGGAAATGGGTGCGTGGCTCTCGTTTCATCATTTTTACCTATTTTGCAAAAAGGTGCAAAATCTTGTTTACCTCCGTCAGCCCACTACTCCGCATCGTCTCTTTGGACATGTGGCACCCTTAGATACACCTGTAGGTTATGGGGAAAATGGCTTACCTTAACACTTCTTAACCTTTTGGTCAAAAGGTTAAAAAACATGAAGTCTTCCATGGCTCCATTGGCTTGATTCAAAGATGATACGTGACAACAACCTATTCACAGCAGGTCCTCGGGAGCTTTTCCTTTCATCTTCTCCCCATGGGCTCATGGGTCAAATCCTCACCAACTTATCCTTTTTGTCAAAAGAGAAATGTTCACAAATACCTCCGCAGCTCCGCCAGTCTGCCAAAGGGAAAATCTGACCACTTAGCCCCTTCGCTCCGAGCCATAACTTAAAAAGTACAAAGAGTTAGGAGGACTTCTTTACCTTTTTGGAAAGGGGAAGAAATTTCCCATCTAATGAAGTTATTTTCATGAGCCCTCAAATTCTTAGAAAGTTCCAAATTAAAAAATACCTCTTTTCAAGTATACTTTAAGGGCACCAACTCAAATTTTTTTGCAATTTTAGACTTAGAAATTAAAGGGAAATTTGAGGGTGACAACAGCTGGCTCTTTCTGGGGATGACTTGGCTTGAAACAAAGGCACAAGGAAAGATCAAGAACAACAGACCAACTCTGGGAAATGAAGACTAGTGCCTTATCCATTGGGTGAAAGGAGTCAAAAGGAAAAATCAATACAAGACAACACACACAAGGCAGGAAAGGAAACAAACCAAAAACAAAGACTATACACAATGTACAAAGGGACTCCCTAATCACCTAGGAATTTACACAACTCCAGAGACAGGCTGGGAAAAATAAGTACCTTTGTGGAACAACCAAGTAAAGGTATGAGATACCCATGACTAGAAAATGAGAAATTGAGCACACCAAAACCTCATGTGGATACTATGTGGCTTGAAAAGAAAAATTGAGACAAGAAGGCCACCCAAATAATGATACCTAAGACTGAAAACATCCAATTCTTGTGAAAATTTGAATACCTACCCAAAGCTCCTCTTTTGTGAAAGAATGATGCCATCCAAAATCTCATAAAATGCATGACTGCTTCCAAACTGATCTCTGTACTCAACCAAAGTATGACAATTAGATTCAAGACAAGATCCAATCTTTGCAACACCAACTCCCTGCTTTAGTGAACTACTGATCACATCTATGTGATAAGTTTGACAACTATCATGACATAGATCTTGAAACCCATGTATTTCCAAAAAAAATTCCTTGTAACAACCTTCAAGAAGAATTGGGAAAGAAGCACCAAATGACTCATCATTATCATTTCCTTCAACCTGAATATTTGTTGTTTTATCCTTAGAGAACACGCCTTCTTCATTCTTCCAACACTCCATAGAATACGCTGAAACAGAGATATTAAAATCATAATTTCGAAGAGAAGATTCCAAGCATGAAGTTCCATCTTCTATCCATTTTGGGAGACTACCAAAAGATCCATGTGCACATATTTTATCAGCAAAAATAATAGGAGAATTAATGCCTTCGCTGATTTCATTTTTTGCAGGTACAGACATTTGTTTATCATGGAAAGAATTCAAAACAACAAGAGGATGATTGAAACAATATTCATCTCTGCAAATTGCAATTCTTCAACCATGGGAAAGAGAGAAGTCTGATCCATCTTGTTATGAAAAACATCCACCTCCACAAGCATAGGATCATTTCTTTCAAAACAAAAACATTCAGCCTCAGCACATGACATATCTTCCACAAACTCTATTGCAGATTGGAAAGGAGTTTTGAGTTGTTTATCTTCTTCATGGTTGGAAGAAGTGTTACATTTGCATACCTTAGATGGAGCAACAAGAAGGCATCCATTGCTGGAATGGTGATAATGCAGAGGGATGAATACCTAAAAATGTGAGGATTCATAATGAGCAGCATTAAGAAACGGAACCTTCTCTTTTTTGTTGCAAGGAATTCTGCATTCATTGTCCAAAGAGTTTGGGAGAGGAAACAACAAAGATTCTAGAGCAGTGAAAAGATCAGCCTTAGCAGTCTTTCTTCTTGGCACAAATTCAATGGAGAAAGCATCCAACAATCCAATAGAATCCCAAACAAGATCTCTGTAACACCTCAGCCTTCCATTCTTCACTTGACAAAGATTTCTAACTTGTTTTACAACCAGTTCTGAATCTCCATGGGCAAGAATATTTCTCACTCCCATTTCCTTTGCCCTTTTCAAACCAAGGATGAGAGCTTTATAACTAGCTATATCATTTGCATTTTCAAAATAGAGTTCAGGCAAGAAAGAATGAACCTTGCCTTCAGGAGAGATTAGCACCATGCAAGCTTCAGAACTAACTGAAGAGTAAGCCTCTATCAAATTCCAAGATCCAGACACCATTAGAATCAAGCCAAACTTCCTTTGGTGGACTTACCTCATCAGTTGACATGACCATGTAATTACTACGCCCAATTTCTGCATACAATATTTGTGCTTTTGGATCATCTATTTTTTGCACAATATATTTAGCCTGCTTCTCAGGCAGCAACTTCCTCATCTTACCATTAACTGGGATAATGGCATGTGACCAATCCATTTGGATTTCTCCTCCCACATCCTTGCAAAAATTTCCTACTCAATAGCATGTCCATAGGAAGGAGGAATGTCAGCAACTAAGATGGTTGCCAAAACCTTTTTCTCTGGCCAAGCAGTGAAAGCTACTTGTGCATCCTTGATTCTCCCAACTAAAGGCACTTCCCTACTCTCCATAGAATAACAAGAACCATATGTGTGGGTAAGAGTGAGGCCCAAGGCATGAGCTACTTTAGTAGGCATTACATTGTCAGATGCTCCAGAATCAATAACACAATTACTAAGCTTGTGGCCTGCTATAAGGAGAGTCACATAGAAAGGTCTGATTTTCTCATTAGGTGATGTGACAACAGCTACAAGATTTGGTTGGGAAGGGGAAGAAGGAGTTGGAAAAAGACCTTTGGAAACATGGGATGGGATTTTAGATTTGGAGTTGACAAAATCAACCATTTTGGAAAAGGATTTGGGATGGGTTTGATAAAACTCAGCCTCAGAAATCTGAACCTTAGTTCTCTTTATGTGATCAATAATATCAAAGGATCCAGATGTGGATGGGGTATCATTACAAGGAATGGAAGAGACCTTAGACCTATCAGCTTTATCATTTGACACAGCAGAAGCTTTAGAAGCAGAATTGGAGGGAGAAAAACCAGCAGAGCTTACCTTTTGTGTGGAGGTGGTGGGGATAGGAGAACCTCTCTTTGCAAGCACTGGAATGGTATTGGAAGACTCCTTTGATTTATTTGTAGGATGCACAACTTTCTCCTTTTTGCTGGTCTGTTCTTGAGTCATGACAACATATGACTCATTGTTCATGTCAGCCACTATATCATTATAATCATCCTCATCATCAACACCTTCAGTGGTGAGGAAGTTGACTCTAGAACCTCAGGCTACTCCAACTCTTCATCAACATCTTCTTCTTGATCATCATACAATTCATTCTCTTCTTCATCATCAGGTTCAAGGACTTCACATGTTGCGTTGACAGGCACTTTGAGAGGTGGACCTTCAATTGCCAACCTGGTTTGAGAAGAAGGTAGTCTGTTCCTAGGCTGAAAATTCTTCCTTGGAACATCCTGGTATGGAGCATGCTGAGCCAATTGTTTTTTTATTGCAATGAGGTCATTGGCCAATTTTGTACCAACTGATCTGAATTACCTCTAGGAGAAGAGGGAGAAGATGATGTCTTGGATTTCTGGGATTCTATTTTTAGTTTTCCTGACATGATCAAGTCATCTTCCACACTGACTGCCAGCCTCTAATCCTCATCCAAAGTTGCTAGATTGGCTCTCCTCAGAGCATAGCTTACTTCAGGTAGTTGTGCATTCAAAAAGAAACATTTTTGGATCTGATCAATGGGTCTAGTATCTTGTGGGATCTTGTTGATCAGTTTATTGAATTTAGCCACAAATTCTCTCATGGGCTCTTGTGGTTCCTTTTTTATTTGAGAAATTTGGGCAAGCAGAGCATGCACATCTTCTGCATAGGTTTGAAACGGTTCTCAAATCTTGTTCTCATGGTCCAATTGGTAATTGCTCCAGCAGGAAGATGGTAAAACCAATCTACTGCATTGTCTTGCAAGGTTTCCACAAACAGCCTAACAAGACATCTTCATGTTCCACACCAAGGACTCCACATGCAACAATGAAGGCTGCAATGTGTTCATCTAGGGTGCACTTTCCCATCACCCTGAATTTGGGAAAATTCTTTCTGTTACCCCTAGGTAACTCATGCAAAGGTTGTGGAAGAGCCAAGGGACCAACTCGGTGGCCCCAAGGTAATGGAATTGCCATCCTTGGAAAAACTGCTTGAAGAGGAATTGAAACACCAACAAGAATCAAAGCACGGAGATTAGGGCTGAGTTTCTCTTGAGGGATTCCACTCCCAAGGGTTCTGTCTTCAACAGGGGGTGTGCTTGTAGAATGAGCTCTTCTATTTCTCCCTGTTGAAGGAAGAGGAAAACCCTACTACTCCAGAAGTTGAAATTGAGAATCTTCAACTCCAAGAGCTCTTCTACCACGTGTGTATCTCAGAGTCACCAGATCAATGGAATGATCAAATTGTTGTTCTTCTTAGAAAGGAATCTATTGAAAGCATTCCCCAGTGGAGTCACCAAAAACTATTGGGTTTCAAATTTGCACTTGGGATGAAACCACAGTCAGGGGACAAACAAGTCCCTCCTCTTTGATGGGAGAGGTTCCCTTATTGAAAGCAAAGGATAAAAATATATACAAATGTACAACTTTCATCAATTTGTGGTCTTCTGATATCTTGGAAATGCATTTTCTACAAGGAAAATTATCAACACAAGAGGATAGAGGAATGAAGGAGAGGATGGAGGGAGAAGAAGGCAATACTTTCAGGGAAAAGAGATTGTAGAGAAAACCCTTATTTACATTGGACAAATGAAATACAGAGAAGAACCATTCATGTTTTTACCAGATACAATCCCACAGACACAAAGTTCTTCGAAATTACATTCACAAGAACACAAAGTCTTTCTTCACATATTAGAGATTAAATGATTCTCAAACCAGAGCAGAGGAAGAAAGAGAAACAAAGGAATAAAAGAGAAGATCTTGTATTGATTCTTTTCAGTTCAAAATTACAGTCTTGACATATCAAAATTTCCAACCCATGACAATGGCTTCCAGAACCCATCAAATAGCTCATGAAAAGTGGTTATAACTTCCTCCAGGTGAGAAAAATAGTTTGCAAATGGATTTCATCCTTCGTGCCCTTCAAAAATCATCCAATCGTGAAGAAAAACCATGGCGAAAAACCAATTGGCGCAAATACACAGACATTTCATTTTATTTGCCAGTTTCAATATGAACCATTGATTTGTTTGTTAAAACATTCAAATCAGACCGTCCATGTGGAAGGAGAAGATTGGAGTGGGTGTGGGGGAAGCCCCTTTCATTTTCATGATTTTTTTGTGTTTTGGCACTTTGGAACAAATTTCCCGCAACCCCGCCTTGACTTTTTTGACTTGGACACGTGGTGGGCTATGATTGGAAATAGGATCGCGGTTCAATTCTAAGCATTTTGACCTTTTCTACAAAAAGTCACAAAATCTCATTTACCCCCATCAGCCCGCAGCTCTGACTTGATCTAGACACGTGGCACAATCTGTTGGAAATGGGTGCGTGGCTCTTGTTGCATCATTTTTACCTATTTTGCAAAAAGGTGCAAAATCTTGTTTACCTCCGCCCAACCCGCTGCTCCGCATCAGCTCTTTGGACACGTGGCACCCTTAGATACGCCTGTTGGTTATGGGGAAAATGGCTTACCTTAACACTTCTTAACCTTTTGGTCAAAAAGGTTAAAAAACATGAAGTCTTCCATGGCTCCGCCAGCCCAATTGAAAGATGATTGTGGCAGTAACCTATTCACGATGGGCCTCGGGAAATTTTCCTTTCATCTTCTCCACATGGGCTCATGGGTCAAACTTCACCAACTTATCCTTTTTGCAAAAAAGATCAAAGTGCACAAATACCCCTGCATCTCCACCAGTCCGCTAAAGGGAAAATCTTTCCACTTAGCCCCGTCGAGCCATAACTTAAAAAGTACAAAGAGTTAGGAGGACTTCTTTACCTTTTTGGAAAGGGGAAGAAATTTCCCATATGATGAATTGATTTTCATGAGCCCTCAAATTCTTAGAAAGTTCCAAATTCAAAAATACCTCTTTTCAAGTATACTTTAAGGGCACCAACTCAAAATTTTTGCAATTTTAGACTTAGAAATTAAAGGGAAATTTGAGGGTGACAACACGCATGATGTTTGTCATGGGCTATAGCAGGTTTGGATGTGGCATTAATGCACAAGGCTGGCTAGAGCCTATTCCCATCCCTCATTTTAAGTCTGATAAACATGGCCTTGGGATAAGGCCTCATAATGCTCTACCCTCTGAGAATGATGCCACCTCTTCTGAATGTGAGGATGTTTCATCTCATTCTGATAGTGACGCAGATTCCCAATGTAGCCTCTACGAGGATCTTGCTTCCATGAACCTATTCCCAAATTCAGTGGTCCTTACCTTATCCAAATCCATCCCCTTAAACAAATATCAAGTAGCCCTTGTATATCCTGAACTTATAGATTGGGATCAACAACTTCACGTGCCCCTAGATTTCTTTGAAAATGATGAGGCATTTGCATAGAGTTCATGGGACTCAGGGATTTTATTCCAACTGGGAGACCACAAGAAAGGATTTCAGATTCAACTAGACACATGTGTATACTTTGGGGAAGAAGTAGAGATGTGTGGACGTTTAAATAAGAAGACAGTAAATAAAAGTACAACCACTTCTGAGAAACCTGGCAAAAAGGATAAACGAAAATCTCACAGTGAAAAACTCTTTGAAAAATCATAGATAAATAGAACGAAGAGTCTAAAGATGAAGTGATTTATCCATTTAAAGATGATAATGAGCTACCACAGGAGGTCGGATCTTACTCTTCCCCCTGATCCTACACGGATGGAAGATGCTTCTAAGATGCTTGTTGAGGAAACAATCAATGTCAACATTGGCTCAGAGGAGCAGCCTAGAATAATAAAGTTGGGGGCTTCACTCTCACTCAGGAACAAAAAATCTTTGTAGAATCTCTTAAGAGAATATGCAGACATATTCACATGGACATATGCAGATATGCCTGGTTTGGACCCATAGTTGTGCACAACCTAGTTATGCACCCAGATGTCAAACCAATCAAGAAAAAGTTGAGAAAGATGCATCCTAAGGTGGCACTCCTTGTCAAAGAAGAATTGGAAAAGTTGTTAGCTGCTGATTTTATTAAACCTATTGACTATTCAGAATGGATCTCTAATATAGTCCCAGTACAGAAAAATCGTGTTGGCATAAGAATCTACACTGATTTCTGTGACATTAACAAGGCATGTCCTAAGGATGAATTTCCCCTACCTAACATTGACATGATAGTTGATTCCACAAATGGTTATGAAATGTTGTCCTTAATGGATGGATTTTCAGGTTATAACCAGATACAGAATTGCAGAAGAAGATCAACATAAAACAGCATTCATCACCCCTTGGGGAACATTTTACTACAAAGTCATGCCTTTTGGGCTCAAGAATGTTGGGGCTACTTATCAACGGGCCATGATTGTTATATTCCATGATATGATAAGTGACATCATGGAAGACTATGTTGATGACATCCTAGAAAAATCCAAGAGTAGAAGAGAACACCCTAAAGTATTGAGGCGTATTTTTCAGCGTCTACGAGACTATAAGGTTTGCTTGAACCCTAAGAAATGTGTCTTTGGTGTTTTATCAAGAAATCTCCTAGGGTTCATTGTTTCACAAAGAGGGATTGAAGTGGACCCTGCAAAGGTTATGACTATCACAAAAATGCCACCACCTACCACTCTCAAGCAACTAAGGAGTCTATAAGGGAAAATTCAAGGAAATCCATTGCTTTATTTCACAAACTTGCGGATAAGTGCCACCCCTTTACCCATTTTCTTAAGAAAGATGTCACATTCAATTGGGGACCTGACTGTCAGAAGGCCTTGCGTGCTACTAAAACAATACTTGGTCAGCCCACCTGTACTCATGCCACCTACCCCAGGTGAACCTCTCCTCTTATACATTTGCACTACCTAGTTTGATATTGGTGCATTGCTTGCCCAATATGACTTAGACCATAAAGAGAGAGCAGTTTACTATCTCAGCTGCACCTTGATCATGTATGAGTTGAATTACCCCAAATAGAAAAGGCCTGCTTGGCATGTTGTCTTCACATTCCAAAAGCTTCACCATTATCTCCTGAACAATAAAACCAAACTCATATCTAAAGTTGACCCTCTCAAGTACCTTTTATCCAAACCTACCCTCACAGGTTGAATGGCTAATTGGATCATTCTTCTGAGTGAATTTGATATCAAGTTTGTGAATCAGAAGTCTTTAAAAGGACAGGTGTACTAGCTGATCAGTTGGCAGAAGTCTCCTCTCCCAGGGATGGAACCTTTGTGCCTAGATCTACCAGATGCATCTATGATGTATATTGAAGAATCCATAGAATGGCAGGTCCATTTTGATGGATCTTTCACCTTCCATGGATCCGGAGCAGGAGTGGTCCTCATCACTCTAATAGGAGATGTCATACCAAGAGCATTCCAGCTGGGATTCCATGCACAAATAACATTGTCAGAGTATGAGGCACTCATCGCTGGCCTCAAGCTAGCTATTACATGGAACATCAGAAAACTATGAGTCATTGGGGACTCTCAACTTATCATAAAACAAGTTAATGATGAGTACAAGGTTAAAGATGAGAAGCTTATTCCATATAAAAAGATGGTTGAAACCTTGAAGGAATATTTCACACAGGTCATATTTGAGCAAAAACCAAGGTCACATAATAGATCCGTAGATGCTATGGCTACTATTGGGTCTCTCTTACACATAGCACCTAAAGAAAGTAAGATGCCTTTCTTCGTAGAGCATTTACAAGTGCCTGCATATGATATGCCAGAGTCATGTTTGGCATGTGAAGTTGTTGGTCCTTTATCCCCTTGGTATGACCCTATCTTTCAATACCTACAAGATGGCACTTTTCCACTAGACATTACCCATTCTGAAAAGAAAGCCCTTATCTTCCGCATATCCCGTTATACCCTCCTAGGAGGCACCCTTTATCATCGTGGCTACGATGGGAATCTGCTTCGTTGTTTGGATGTTGTTGATTCTATCCACACCATTAAGGAAGTACATGGTGGTATTTGTGGAGTGCACACCAACGGCATAGTCTTAGCTAAGAAACTATTAAGAGTAGGCTATTATTGGCCTACCATGGAATCAGATTGTTGTAACTTTGTAAAGAAGTGTGAACTATGCCAAAAATATGGAAACTTGATACATGCGCTAGCACAATCCTTACAGCCTATTAGCAACGCCTTGGCCATTCTCTAAATGGGGCCTGGATCTCATAGGGAAGCTCCATCCTTCTTCTTCAGATGGTCATACTCACATCATCACTGCCACGAATACTTTACTAAATGGGTAGAGGCTGATCCTCTTACCTATGTCACTGGTGTGCAAATTTCAAAATTCATCATGAACCATCTCATATGTCGTTATGGGATCCCTTCAGCCATTGTCACTGATAATGGTAAATCCTTCAAAAATAAAATGGTTAAAACCTTATGTCAACACTTCCATATCCAACTCAAGTGGTCTACCCCCTATTACCCCCAAGGTAATGGACAGGTGCAGAAGCTACTAATAAAACCCTTGTATGGATTATGGAGAAAATGGTCAGTAAAAACCAGCCATAATTGGCATCTACAGATACATCTCGCCCTCTAGGCCTATCGTACTTCCATCCACACTCCTACTGGTGTGACCCCATATTCACTTGTCTATGGAACTGAAGCCATCATACCTTTGGAAGTGGAGCTTCCCTCCCTGAGAATATCTCTCAGAGACTATCTTGATAAAGACAAGGACTACAGAGTTGCTCACTAGCAGAGTTAGAACTATTAGATGAAAAGCATATTAGAGCACTCAATCACTTAAAATTCTATCAGAACAGAGTGTCTAGGGGATATAACAAATGCATCATTCATCAAGAATTTGATGTAGGAGATTTAGTTCTCAAAGAAAATCAGAAGAACACTGTCAAAGACAGAGAGAAGAAAGGTAAAGTTGAAGCTAACTGGCTAGGCCCTTATGTAGTGATTGCAAAATATGGATCAGGAGCATATAAAATTACATATTTAGATGGTGAAGAGCTTCCAGAACCTATGAACGCCATGCACCTCAAGCAGGTTCTATGCTTAAGCATGGCAATAATATCAGATAAGAACTAAAAATTAGAAAAACAAAGAAAAAACAAGCAAAAAAATGGAAAATTGAGAAAATAGTAAAGAAAAAGTAGGTCGTCCACATGTGAAAACCACGCAATTGTGGTGCAGTGGGAAGGTCTTTGAGTGAAAACTAATTTTCTGGTGCTCAAGGAAGATTCACTCAGACACAAGTTACTCTTACAGTAGGACGGGTAATCGTCACCACTTTCTAGATATGACTTGCTTTGCTAGGTCTAGGAACCCTACTAGAGCCACCTTTTCATATCATGATCTGGTTTATTTGCTCTTATATCTACATGAAGGACATTACCTTTGTATACTCCCATCCAACACTGAGCATGCCTGCACCATTATCACCTTCTCGTACATACATGCGTGGCATTCTTCCTTTTGTATATTCCCACATCACGCTGGGGGCATCCACGCTTCTTTGTTCTTATGTACATTTCTTTCAGAACATGACCTTAGAAAATACAAAAACATTTGGAAAAAGGATACACAAAAACCTAAACATCTGGAAAATTTCCCTTTTCAGGGATAAAACTACATTCGTTTCACAATGTTATCTTAGGGAAACCTAGAAAACAATGAAGACCGTAGCCTTAAAATTTTATCTTTCGAGATAAACCCAAAAACATTAGAAAACATATCAATGTTGTCCCACAAAAACAAAGTAGTTCTTTAATTTCTTTTAGTTTGTTGGTTTGTATAGTTTTGATGTACTTAGCCTGTTGAGTTGTTTGTTCTTTGAATGAATCATTTGCTTACCTTATATTGAATCTTGTTTGATTTGATTGTGTATTGCATTACATTCATTTAGGAGCTTTCATACTTGTAAAATATTATTGTAGGTTTCTTTATTTGTTATGTGCATCTATTAGAATTCATTTTACTTGCTTAGATTGAGTACCATTTTGCTAGCTTTTGCATGTGTTCACAGGTTGTATTTTGTTGTGTTGTTTGAATATTTATATTTGTTTAACTTTTTCTTGTATGTTTTGTACAATTGTTTGTTATCACACCTATCATCTATCATTTCATCACATTTCTAACATCATTCACTACATCATACATATACAAATATGCTAAGTATTACATCATGCATGTATGCTAAGCTAATAATCACATATTCGTATCATCAATGGGGGCAAGAGGGGTTACGCATGATCACAAATCTATCCCCCCCACACCAATATCATCTAGTATCATCCCAAGTGCTAGAATAAAAACTCATAAAGATCTCATAAATCTAAAAACATGTGGTGTTATCTGCAGATACATGATCAATATGAAAGCATATACACATCTCTAAATCTAAGTATTACATATACATAAAGGAAAGAGCAATCAGAATCATAATCAATATTCGTTGGATAAATCATAGTATGGTAGAGCGATCATGTATAACTACCAGTGCTCAAAATATACATCATTGATATAATATGCCATCTAAAGGGGGCATCATCAAAAATAATCAATCTTCATCAAGAGGCGTCATGAATAATGGTACATGACTAGATCAAAATCGGTCCTACCTACCCTAGAAACACCCTAAAAATTTCAATAAATGCATAATTAACTAGGAGGGATAGGCCATACGTAGGGTTAATGGGTCCCACATGAAGTATTTTTCGCGATGCCCTGGAGCATTTTTTCTCCGCCATGATCATTCTAACCTTCTTCTATCCGCATGATAATTATTTTTGTATTAACATAATTATTTTTGCTAATTTTCACATGTTGGGGCACTTCGTGCCACCCTAGGTTACTTCTCCGTCGCACTAAAATAATTTGCAAACCTTTTGGGTGCCTTTTCCCGCCTTTTCTCTACTTTTAATCTATTTTCCCCCGTCATGATAATTATTTATTATTTATTTTAAATAAATTATTCCTTGACCCGTCTTTCTTCTTGCGGGAATATATTTTGGCTCTCTGACAGCCTTGCCTTCCCACTATCGCCCTCATGTGTATTTTAGAAGATCTTTGATCTTATAGAAATTCTTCTGACCAATCAAAAAAATCTAAAATAAATTAATAAAACCATTCAAAAAAACCACAAAACATTGAAATACTTCAGAAATGACCAATTAAAATTGGTAAAACCATCATCTACGGCTGAAATCTATGTCTATTGCATGGCACTCATCCCATATCTTGTTGATGTTTTTTCAAATATTTTGAAACAACAACTGATGCACATCATCTAAATCTTCAATCACCTACACAATCTATGTTGCTTACTTTGTCTATACTCTGGGGCACTATCAGTTGCATGGTACTATTTTCGTCGTGCACATTACTTTTCCACTGGACCCAAGTGTCCTCCATCTTTTCCCTTGCATAATACACATTTCTTGGGGCATCATTCTTCACCCTTGTCATTTATCAGAACATTTGGGACTACATCTTGATAACAAAATATTTGTGAAACTATCTTGAACATTGTTGGTTTAAGTGTGTGTGATTGTACTTATTTCCCTGTTAGGTGATATTATTTATTTCTCATATTGCATTGCATTCATGTATGTTGCATGGAGTTGGTCATTTTTAGCACAATATAGTTATTTGTATCTTGGATTTTCATGTCATTTTATGCTTCTGTTGTATGCTCACATTTTAATAAGGACCAATGAGGAGGATTCTAAGCAAAATGATGATTAAATATTATCAATAGCAATTGATTTGTGGATAGCTCAATATCCCTCTTTCTTCTTGTTTCTCATCTTCTTCTTTACACTTTTCTTTCTATTGTTCTATTTTTCGATCATCGATCGAGTTCTTCTATCACCCCATAACACTCAAGGGGGAATCCATCCTTCATCCTATTAATTTTTCTTCTACCCCTTCAAAAAAAAAATTACTCATTTTTATTTTTCTACTTTCTTTGAAGTGACGTAGCTTACGTCACCTCAAAGAGGGGAAAATGTAGACACCTGTAGTTTGATCAATGCACTATTATTCCTAATATTTCACTACCTATTCTTCCCCTTGCAAATTGATGGCACACCGCCAGTTAGACCTATCTAACTCCCTTCTTACAACATCTTTTTGGTCGTATTTCCTCTTGTAAACCACTTAAACAGGATATCATAGCCTCGTTCTAACTACATTAGCTTCTTATTCCCTTCTAGTTTTCTTCTATTAGCTCCCTGGACTATCAATCCATTTCATTGGATTGATTAGACCTTCAAGAACCCTTCCAAAACCCTAATTCCTCTCTAAACGAGATTAATTAGTCTAACCTAGGTTAATTGCCCTAAACCTAGTCAAATCCTACTTTGACTTGCTAATTAACTTGTTGACTCCCTTTTTAGTCCCACATGCACCAAAAAGCCTCCCATTTCCCAAATGGAAAACTATAAATAGGGCTATACCCCCTCCCTCATTTCCTAAGAATTCTCTCTTCTTCCTAGCACAAATTATAGTATTTTGTTTAAGCTTTAGATTTATTTCATTTTCTTGCATTGAGCTATTAACATTCACTTTTGTATTTTATAGCACCAATATGGAGTAAAAGGGAAGATCCATTGGCCTTAAAGTCCATTAATGGGGAGATCTCTTTCTCTTAAACACATAACTGAATGCTTATATCCTCTTAGGTTCATTATTTCAAGCTTTCAAAGAATAGAGGTTAGTTTCATTTGCTTAGTTTTCTTGTTTACTTCAAATTAATGTATGTAAAGGAGAAAACTCTTGCTCATTTATTATCAGATGGTCAATTGATCAACTTGTTGAAATCTTTTGGGGTTTCTTTAGATATTCTTACCCCAATTCCATGGATTTTGCAACTTTTCATTGAACACACCACTTAACAAAAAGGGGAAAATATAGACACCTAAAATTAGCACTACTAACTCTAGTGTCGGTGTCCACCAAGCACCCTCATTATCACATTACACCTCTCGTATTCATATCAACATCAACATTTTTGCCTTACCTCACATAACCCCACATCCATCATTAATTGACATATTACTTCCATACTCTTCATCTTATATTATATACTTATGCCATCCATTTAATTAATTTAGTTAAGTTTATCATCACACTATTTTAACAATGCCCTTATCCTAAGTCATTGATTAGACACCCCTTTAATTAATTAATAATCTCACATTCCCTAAAGTTACATTACCCATATCAAAATTAATTAAATAATTAATTAATTAAATCCACTCACTCTCACACCTCATCATGCCAACTTATCTTAGTTCACTATTTATAACTAATTAAATTAGTAACCTTCTAAAAATATGACTATAACTACCTCTATTTTAATCGCCATAACCACCTTCCCCTAACTCACTAGTTATAACTAGTTAAATTAACCACCTAATAATTTATCCCTACTTTATCCTAACTATCCCCATCCACCTATAAACATCCCACTCACACTCTATAACTTGTCTAGATATGATTCCCCTAAATATTCCATATGTAAAATTTAAAAATATCATATCCTAACCAAACTTGAGCTAAATCTTACCTACCTAATCATTCTCCAACCATTTTAACAACCTTCTATCCTCCTCTACACCCTCACACGCAACATCTCTAACTTATCAAGTTGTTATCCTTCCAAATCACCCACAACTAATATCAAAATAACAAGAAAATCATCCTTGTCATCCACTAACTTGAACTGGCTGCAATCGCTAGTGATTCCCCCAATCACCAAAAATTATCTCCTATTAACTCTATAAATACGAGCTTCGGGCCTCCATTTGAGGGGGGGGGGGTGTAGTAGGAGGATGGGGCTATAAGATTTCATATTTTTTATTCTTGTGTCATAAACCTCACACAGAGCTAGAGATCCTACAACAAAATCCAAATATTCTTTGAATATCATTCACATGTTCAGAATCACATCAACAGTCTTCTTGCATCAACAATATTTCTCTCTTCGGTAACATCACCTTTTGTTCCTCTTTTTATCAAAATATGTAAGGTAAGTGGTTTCCCTTGATTTATTACATCATTAAGCATCATTTATAATCTTAAATCATCCTTTCTAATATTTCTTTCAAGTCTCGTATTTGTCTATTTTCGGCATGTACATTTTTCACAGCAATCATTAGAGATTTCCAAAATCAACAAATATTGGCTCAATCTCTAGAAATTTGGCTCTAATCACCAGAAATTATATAAATGAATATAAATATCTTGAATTAATCTTTCCAACACATATTTTGGTTTGTAAAACGGAGCTACGGTTCTGAAGTTATCATCAAAACATGAAAGGTTGGTTTTTCATTAGATCCAGAGCCTCACCGTCAACCAAATCATCATCCACAACTTTCTCATATCTGGTAATATCATATTTTCAGTCTTATTAGTCATTTTTAATCAGGTAATTTCCTTTCCTTTACCATAATCCAAACCGATACTTTTTCGT